>OZ020572.1:21020327-21453760 GCA_963971525.1 Cephus spinipes | reverse complement strand
GACGACGACGACGACGACGACGACGACGACGACGACGACGACGACGACGACGACGACGACGACGACGACGACGACGACGACGACGCGACGACGACGACGACGACGACGACGACGACCGACGACGACGACGACGACGACGACGACGACGACGACGACGACGACGACGACGACGACGACGACGACGACGACGACGACGACGACGACGACGACGACGACGACGACGACGACGACGACGACGACGACCGACGACGACGACGACGACGACCGACGACGACGACCGACGACGACCGACGACGACGACCGACGACGACGACCGACGACGACGACGACGACGACGACGACGACCGACGACCGACGACCGACGACGACGACGACCGACGACCGACGACGACGACCGACGACCGACGACGACGACGACGACGACGACGACGACGACGACGACCGACGACGACGACGACGACGACGACGACCGACGACGACCGACGACGACGACGACGACCGACGACGACGACGACGACGACGACGACGACGACGACGACGACGACGACGACGACGACGACGACGACGACGACGACGACGACGACGACGACGACGACGACGACGACGACGACGACGACGACGACGACGACGACGACGACGACGACGACGACGACGACGACGACCGACGACGACGACGACGACGACGACGACGACGACGACGACGACGACGACGACGACGACGACGACGACGACGACGACGACGACGACGACGACGACGACGACGACGACGACGACGACGACGACGACGACGACGACGACGACGACGACGACGACGACGACGACGACGACGACGACGACGACGACGACGACGACGACGACGACGACGACGACGACGACGACGACGACGACGACGACGACGACGACGACGACGACGACGACGACGACGACGACGACCGACGACGACGACGACGACGACGACGACGACGACGACGACGACGACGACGACGACGACGACGACGACGACGACGACGACCGACGACGACGACGACGACGACGACGACGACGACGACGACGACGACGACGACGACGACGACGACGACGACGACGACGACGACGACGACGACGACGACGACGACGACGACCGACGACCGACGACGACGACGACGACGACGACGACGACGACGACCGACGACGACGACGACGACGACGACGACGACGACGACGACGACGACGACGACGACGACGACGACGACGACGACCGACGACGACGACGACGACGACGACGACGACCGACGACGACGACGACGACGACGACGACGACGACGACGACGACGACGACGACGACGACGACGACGACGACGACGACGACGACGACGACGACGACGACGACGACGACCGACGACGACCGACGACGACCGACGACGACCGACGACGACCGACGACGACGACCGACGACGACGACCGACGACCGACGACCGACGACCGACGACGACGACCGACGACGACGACCGACGACCGACGACCGACGACCGACGACCGACGACCGACGACGACGACGACGACGACCGACGACGACGACGACGACCGACGACGACGACCGACGACCGACGACGACGACGACGACCGACGACCGACGACCGACGACCGACGACCGACGACCGACGACCGACGACCGACGACCGACGACCGACGACGACGACGACGACGACGACGACGACGACGACGACGACCGACGACGACCGACGACGACCGACGACGACCGACGACGACCGACGACCGACGACCGACGACCGACGACGACGACCGACGACGACGACCGACGACGACGACCGACGACGACGACCGACGACCGACGACGACGACCGACGACCGACGACCGACGACCGACGACCGACGACGACGACGACGACGACCGACGACCGACGACCGACGACGACGACCGACGACGACGACCGACGACCGACGACGACGACCGACGACGACGACGACGACGACGACGACCGACGACGACCGACGACGACCGACGACGACCGACGACGACGACCGACGACCGACGACCGACGACGACGACCGACGACGACGACCGCCGACCGACGACCGACGACCGACGACCGACGACCGACGACCGACGACGACGACGACGACGACGACGACGACGACCGACGACGACGACCGACGACGACGACCGACGACGACGACCGACGACCGACGACCGACGACCGACGACCGACGACCGACGACCGACGACCGACGACCGACGACCGACGACCGACGACGACGACGACGACGACGACGACGACGACGACGACGACGACGACGACGACGACGACGACGACGACGACGACGACGACGACGACCGACGACGACGACGACGACCGACGACGACGACCGACGACGACGACCGACGACCGACGACGACGACCGACGACGACGACCGACGACCGACGACCGACGACCGACGACCGACGACGACGACGACGACGACGACCGACGACCGACGACGACGACGACGACGACCGACGACCGACGACCGACGACCGACGACCGACGACCGACGACCGACGACCGACGACCGACGACCGACGACCGACGACCGACGACCGACGACCGACGACCGACGACCGACGACGACGACGACGACGACGACGACGACGACGACGACGACGACGACGACGACGACGACGACGACGACGACGACGACGACGACGACGACGACGACGACGACGACGACGACGACGACGACGACGACGACGACGACGACGACGACGACGACGACGACGACGACGACGACGACGACGACGACGACGACGACGACGACGACGACGACGACGACGACGACGACGACGACGACGACGACGACGACGACGACGACGACGACGACGACGACGACGACGACGACGACGACGACGACGACGACGACGACGACGACGACGACGACGACGACGACGACGACGACGACGACGACGACGACGACGACGACGACGACGACGACGACGACGACGACGACGACCGACGACGACGACGACGACGACCGACGACGACCGACGACGACCGACGACGACCGACGACGACCGACGACGACGACCGACGACGACGACCGACGACCGACGACGACGACCGACGACGACGACCGACGACCGACGACCGACGACCGACGACGACGACCGACGACCGACGACGACGACGACGACGACGACGACCGACGACCGACGACCGACGACGACGACCGACGACCGACGACCGACGACCGACGACCGACGACCGACGACCGACGACCGACGACCGACGACCGACGACCGACGACCGACGACCGACGACCGACGACCGACGACCGACGACCGACGACCGACGACGACGACGACGACGACGACGACGACGACGACGACGACGACGACGACGACGACGACGACGACGACGACGACGACGACGACGACGACGACGACGACGACGACGACGACGACGACGACGACGACGACGACGACGACGACGACGACGACGACGACGACGACGACGACGACGACGACGACGACGACGACGACGACGACGACGACGACGACGACGACGACGACGACGACGACGACGACGACGACGACGACGACGACGACGACGACGACGACGACGACGACGACGACGACGACGACGACGACGACGACGACGACGACGACGACGACGACGACGACGACGACGACGACGACGACGACGACGACGACGACGACGACGACGACGACGACGACGACGACGACGACGACGACGACGACGACGACGACGACGACGACGACGACGACGACGACGACGACGACGACGACGACGACGACGACGACGACGACGACGACGACGACGACGACGACCGACGACGACCGACGACGACCGACGACGACCGACGACGACCGACGACGACGACCGACGACGACGACGACGACCGACGACGACGACCGACGACGACGACCGACGACCGACGACCGACGACCGACGACCGACGACCGACGACGACGACGACGACGACGACGACGACGACCGACGACGACGACGACGACGACGACGACGACGACCGACGACCGACGACCGACGACCGACGACCGACGACCGACGACCGACGACCGACGACCGACGACCGACGACCGACGACGACGACGACGACGACGACGACGACGACGACGACGACGACGACGACCGACGACGACCGACGACGACCGACGACGACCGACGACGACCGACGACGACCGACGACGACGACCGACGACCGACGACGACGACCGACGACGACGACCGACGACGACGACCGACGACGACGACCGACGACGACGACCGACGACCGACGACCGACGACCGACGACCGACGACCGACGACCGACGACGACGACGACGACGACCGACGACCGACGACCGACGACCGACGACCGACGACCGACGACCGACGACCGACGACCGACGACCGACGACGACGACGACGACGACGACGACCGACGACGACCGACGACGACCGACGACGACGACCGACGACGACGACCGACGACCGACGACGACGACCGACGACGACGACCGACGACCGACGACCGACGACCGACGACCGACGACCGACGACCGACGACGACGACGACGACGACGACGACGACGACCGACGACGACGACCGACGACCGACGACGACGACCGACGACCGACGACCGACGACCGACGACCGACGACCGACGACCGACGACCGACGACCGACGACCGACGACCGACGACGACGACGACGACGACGACGACGACGACGACGACGACCGACGACGACCGACGACGACCGACGACGACCGACGACGACCGACGACGACCGACGACGACGACCGACGACCGACGACGACGACCGACGACGACGACCGACGACGACGACCGACGACGACGACCGACGACCGACGACCGACGACCGACGACCGACGACCGACGACCGACGACGACGACGACGACGACCGACGACCGACGACCGACGACCGACGACCGACGACCGACGACCGACGACCGACGACCGACGACCGACGACGACGACGACGACGACGACGACCGACGACGACCGACGACGACCGACGACGACGACCGACGACGACGACCGACGACCGACGACGACGACCGACGACGACGACCGACGACCGACGACCGACGACCGACGACCGACGACCGACGACCGACGACCGACGACCGACGACCGACGACCGACGACGACGACGACGACCGACGACGACGACCGACGACGACGACCGACGACGACGACCGACGACCGACGACCGACGACCGACGACCGACGACCGACGACCGACGACGACGACGACGACGACGACGACGACGACGACGACGACCGACGACGATCGACGACGACCGACGACGACCGACGACGACCGACGACGACCGACGACCGACGACGACGACGACGACGACGACGACGACGACGACGACGACGACGACGACCGACGACCGACGACCGACGACCGACGACGACGACCGACGACGACGACGACCGACGACGACCGACGACCGACGACCGACGACCGACGACCGACGACCGACGACCGACGACCGACGACCGACGACGACGACCGACGACGACGACGACGACGACGACGACGACGACGACGACGACGACGACCGACGACCGACGACGACCGACGACCGACGACCGACGACCGACGACCGACGACCGACGACGACGACGACCGATGACTGACGACCGACGACCGACGACAACGACGACGACGACGACGACGACGACCGACGACGACCGACGACGACCGACGACGACCGACGACGACCGACGACGACCGACGACGACCGACGACGACCGACGACGACCGACGACGACCGACGACGACCGACGACGACCGACGACGACGACCGACGACGACGACCGACGACCGACGACCGACGACGACGACCGACGACCGACGACCGACGACCGACGACCGACGACCGACGACCGACGACGACGACGACGACGACGACGACGACGACGACGACGACGACCGACGACGACCGACGACGACCGATGACGACCGACGACGACCGACGACGACGACCGACGACGACGACCGACGACCGACGACGACGACCGACGACGACGACGGACGACCGACGACCGACGACCGACGACCGACGACCGACGACCGACGACCGACGACCGACGACCGACGACGACGACGACGACGACGACCGACGACCGACGACGACCGACGACCGACGACCGACGACCGACGACCGACGACCGACGACGACGACGACGACGACGACGACCGACGACCGACGACCGACGACCACGACGACCGACGACGACCGACGACGACCGACGACGACGACGACGACGACGACGACGACCGACGACCGACGACCGACGACCGACGACCGACGACCGACGACCGATGACGACGACGACGACGACGACGACCGACGACCGACGACCGACGACCGACGACCACGACGACCGACGACGACCGACGACGACGACGACGACGACGACCGACGACCGACGACCGACGACGACGACGACGACGACGACGACGACGACGACGACGACGACGACCGATGACCGACGACCGACGACGACGACGACGACGACGACGACGACCGACGACCGACGACGACCGACGACGACCGACGACGACCGACGACGACGACCGACGACGACGACCGACGACCGACGACGACGACCGACGACGACGACCGACGACCGACGACGACCGACGACGACCGACGACGACGACCGACGACGACGACCGACGACCGACGACCGACGACCGACGACGACGACGACGACGACGACGACGACGACGACGACGACGACCGACGACGACCGACGACGACCGACGACGACCGACGACGACCGATGACGACCGACGACGACCGACGACGACCGACGACGACCGACGACGACCGACGACGACCGACGACGACCGACGACGACCGACGACGACCGACGACGACCGACGACGACGACCGACGACCGACGACGACGACCGACGACGACGACCGACGACCGACGACCGACGACCGACGACCGACGACCGACGACCGACGACCGACGACCGACGACCGACGACCGACGACCGACGACGACGACGACGACGACGACGACCGACGACCGACGACCGACGACCGACGACGACGACGACGACGACGACGACCGACGACCGACGACCGACGACCGACGACCACGACGACCGACGACGACCGACGACGACCGACGACGACGACGACGACCGACGACCGACGACCGACGACGACGACCGACGACGACGACGACGACGACGACGACGACGACGACGACGACCGACGACCGACGACGACCGACGACCGACGACCGACGACCGACGACCGACGACCGACGACCGACGACCGACGACCGACGACGACGACGACGACGACGACGACGACCGACGACCGACGACCGACGACCACGACGACCGACGACGACCGACGACGACCGACGACGACGACGACGACGACGACGACGACGACGACCGACGACCGACGACCGACGACCGACGACCGACGACCGACGACCGACGACGACGACGACGACGACGACGACGACGACGACCGACGACCGACGACCGACGACCGACGACCGACGACCGAGGACGACCGACGACCGACGACCGACGACGACGACCGACGACGACGACCGACGACCGACGACCGACGACCGACGACGACCGACGACGACGACGACGACCGACGACCGACGACCGACGACGACGACGACGACGACGACGACGACGACGACGACGACGACCGACGACCGACGACCGACGACCGACGACGACCGAAGACCGACGACCGACGACCGACGACCGACGACCGACGACCGACGACGACGACGACGACGACGACGACGACCGACGACCGACGACCGACGACCGACGACCGACGACGACCGACGACCGACGACGACGACGACGACGACGACGACGACCGACGACCGACGACCGACGACCGACGACCGACGACGACCGACGACCGACGACCGACGACCGACGACCGACGACCGACGACCGACGACCACGACGACCGACGACGACCGACGACGACCGACGACGACGACGACGACGACGACGACGACGACGACGACGACGACGACCGACGACGACGACCGACGACCGATGACCGACGACCGACGACCGACGACCGACGACCGACGACCGACGACCGACGACCGACGACGACGACGACGACGACGACGACGACGACGACGACGACGACGACGACGACCGACGACCGACGACCGACGACCGACGACCGACGACCACGACGACGACGATGACGACTGACGACCGACGACCGACGACCGACGACCGACGACCGACGACCGACGACGACCGACGACCGACGACCGACGACCGACGACCGACGACCGACGACCGACGACCACGACGACCGACGACGACGACGACGACGACGACGACGACGACGACCGACGACCGACGACCGACGACCGACGACGACCGACGACCGACGACGACGACGACGACGACCGACGACCGACGACCGACGACGACGACGACCGACGACGACGACGACCGACGACGACCGACGACCGACGACCGACGACCGACGACCGACGACGACGACCGACGACGACGACGACGACGACGACGACGACGACGACGACGACCGACGACCGACGACCGACGACCGACGACCGACGACCGACGACGACGACGACGACGACCGACGACCGACGACCGACGACCACGACGACCGACGACGACCGACGACGACGACGACGACGACGACGACGACGACCGACGACCGACGACGACGACGACGACGACGACCGACGACCGACGACGACGACAACGACGACGACGACGACGACCGATGACCGACGACGACCGAAGACCGACGACCGACGACCGACGACCGACGACCGACGACCGACGACCGACGACCGACGACCGACGACGACGACGACGACGACGACGACGACGACGACGACGACCGACGACCGACGACCGACGACCGACGACCGACGACGACCGACGACCGACGACCGACGACCGACGACCGACGACCACGACGACCGACGACGACCGACGACGACCGACGACGACGACGACGACGACGACGACGACGACGACGACCAACGACGACGACCGACGACCGACGACCGATGACCGACGACCGACGACCGACGACCGACGACCGACGACCGACGACCGACGACGACGACGACGACGACGACGACGACGACGACGACGACGACGACGACGACCGACGACCGACGACCGACGACCGACGACCGACGACCGACGACCGACGACCACGACGACGACGACGACCGACGACGACCGACGACGACGACGACGACGACGACGACGACGACCGACGACGACGACGACCGACGACCGACGACCGACGACCGACGACTGACGACCGACGACCGACGACCGACGACGACGACGACGACGACGTCGACGACGACGACGACGACGACAACGACGACGACCGACGACCGACGACCGACGACCGACGACCGACGACCGACGACCACGACGACGACGATCACGACGACCGACGACCGACGACGACGACGACGACGACGACGACGACGACGACCGACGACCGACGACCGACGACCGACGACCGACGACCACGACGACGACGACCGACGATGACGACCGACGACCGACGACCGACGACCGACGACGACGACGACGACGACGACGACGACGACGACGACGACCGACGACCGACGACCGACGACCGACGACCGACGACCGACGACCACGACGACGACGATCACGACGACCGACGACCGACGACGACGACGACGACGACGACGACCGACGACCGACGACCGACGACCGACGACCACGACGACGACGACCGACGATGACGACCGACGACCGACGACCGACGACCGACGACCGACGACCGACGACGACCGACGACCGACGACGACGACCGACGACGACGACGACGACGACGACGACGACGACGACGACGACCGACGACCGACGAAAGACGACCGACGACCGACGACCGACGACCGACGACCGACGACCGACGACCGACGACCGACGACCGACGACCGATGACCGACGACCGACGACCGACGACCGACGACCGACGACCGACGACCGACGACCGACGACCGACGACCGACGGCCGACGACCGACGACCGACGACCGACGACGACGACGACGACGACGACGACCGACGACCGACGACCGACGACCGACGACCGACGACCGACGACGACGACGACGACGACGACGACGACGACGGCGGACCTGAAATAAAATCATCTCGCTCGCCATGTGAATACGTCTTGATCCTGTACACTAATCGTATTGAATTTGGTGGCAATGAATTCAGAACCCTTGATTCCTAAAGTGAATGTATCAATACATTTTTCTCACATATAGCCGTTCATAAGATATTTAAGTCGAAACACAGGTACACTGCAGGACAGTAATGCCGTCCTTGGGTGGAGCTAGTAGGAAGCGGGAGTAGGGCAACCGGCAGTGGCGACTGGTAGCGAGCAAGCCAGGCCGCCGCGTAGAGAGGGTAGCCTATTCCCCTCGCTCGGGACGGCATGTCTGTCCAGAGTCCAGGCGTCCCGTATAAGACTGTCTCAGACAATTTCAACAGAGTTCGCATAAGTCCCTCTCACTCGCAGTTAGTGGAGTCCCAGAGGTAGCCTGCACTGTGTATAAGAGCGTCTCACTTGGGTCTAGCGCTAGTCGCCCATAAGACCCTCTCACTCGCTGGCAGCAGTGGCCTAGCGCGCATAAGAGCGTCTCACTTGCTTCCAACGCTAGTCGCCCATAAGACCCTCTCACTCGCTGGCAGCAGTGGCCTAGCGCGCATAAGAGCGTCTCACTTGCGTCTAGCGCTAGTCGCCCATAAGAGCCTCTCACTCCAAACATTAGGCTCTCTTATTATAATCCGCAGGCCACTACTGGCAGCGAGTGAGAGGGTCTTATGGGCGACTCGCGCTAGAGCCAAGTGAGACGCTCTTATGCGCGCTAGGCCACTGCTGCCAGCGAGTGAGAGGGTCTTATGGGCGACTAGCGCTAGAAGCAAGTGAGACGCTCTTATGCGCGCTAGGCCACTGCTGCCAGCGAGTGAGAGGGTCTTATGGGCGACTAGCGCTAGACCCAAGTGAGACGCTCTTATACACAGTGCAGGCTACCTCTGTGACTCCACTAACTGCGAGTGAGAGGGACTTATGCGAACTCTGTTGAAATTGTCTGAGACACTCTTATACGGGACGCCTGGACTCTGGACAGACATGCCGTCCCGAGCGAGGGGAATAGGCTACCCTCTCTACGCGGCGGCCTGGCTTGCTCGCTACCAGTCGCCACTGCCGGTCGCCCTACTCCCGCTTCCTACTAGCTCCACCCAAGGACGGCATTACTGTCCTGCAGTGTACAAGAGATGCTTCGAGTAAAGAGTCTCGGCGGGCCGTGCCCCGTACGGCGGGTTGCCTGTACTTGGCGCGAGACTCGACCGAGTCTCTTGATGTAGGAGCTACGGGCTACTCCGCGCATAGGCATAACTGTCACATTCGTTTTATCAGAGTTTTCCGTGTTATTCACGTATACACCTCGGCTAATGCAGAGTGCTCGAATGAGTTGAGTGTTTCGGTTAATGCGGGGCCTCGTTTAATTGAAGGTCGAATGAGCGAGCTTCTCCTATACCAATATTTGTCAGAGGGTGGTTGCCTTTACGATGCACTTAACCTATCCAAACGGAAGCTAGGAACAAAGAGCTTTACAATTTTGATAAAATAACTTACAATTACCAATTCAAGCAGTTTAATGAATGGGTCGCCCCAGCGTCTACGTTCTTGCAGAAGAGAGGATATTCTGCGTTGCCTCCTAGGATACGTTGAGAGTCCACTGTTCAATATTTCGTCTACGGACGTGCCCTAGGGAGCCTACTGTACTAGTGGTCTGAATTGTACACTTGATGGATTTACAAGAAGAACTAGTTATCTGCATTGTACAGTGAAGGTCTGAAGCTTTAGGTAAAAACATTGGACCTCCTCTTTTGTCGGTTATTGAGATGGTGTGGTCACGGATTTTCGAAGGTTGCAGGCTATTAGACGCGAGCTTCCGAAAAGCAGAAAATTTCTAAGGTCATCTGTGCGGAGTTGCTAAATGCGGCGGGTAGGATTTTGTAGGTACAGGAAATTAGATTGTTCTTATTTCTCAGAAAAAAAATGATGTTATGCAACTCGAATGCCATAGATTTATATTCATGCCCTATTGGTATAGTACAGTCATACCCCGAAGTTACGTCGTAATTGGTTCCGCGATAGATGACGTTAGTCAAAACGACGTAAATCGAGGGATGACTGTACAGGGTGTTCCGAAATTACCTGACCAACGGAGTATGGCGGTGTTCGGGAGACACCACTGATCAGGAAATTGACCTTCCTTTTCTCCAGAAGGTCATAGTTTTTAAATGGGAGCAGGTCAAAGTTGACCAATCAGAGGGAGGTGTCAAGAGAAACGTAGGCCCCTACGAACTCTGAGTTTTCTTCCCTTGCTTTTGTGTCTCGGTGGCTTCGGGCAGGATGACGTCAGCCGAAAACATGCCTATTGGATGTCACTCGCTGAGAACAGAAGTTCTCAGTAGAACAGTCAATGTTTCTTAACTGAAAACTGCAATGTTCTATGATAATGCCATTTGACTTTGTTACGTATAATTACTTCACTTCGAAACAGAATAATAATGTAGCCGATAGGAAGTATAATTGCAGACTCAGCACGTTACCCAGTGCAATGCCTGTGACACCTACCCAGCTGGTTAGCCGAGTGCATTCCTAACGTCTTAACCGTACCTATGTTACATCCGACACGTTTGGTTTCCGAGGAGGAAATACGTGGAGAGCGAACTTACTTAATTTTGGGATTCTTGCCACCTTAAAATGCTTATGCACACCCAACTGCTATCTGCTGCTTCCCTTCGTTAGTGTAGATCGATGATCAGGCTCTTCGTATGTATATGTTGAAGGAAAATTTAGGTATTTACGAAATGGTTCTGAGCAATGCCAATGTGTATTGGTTAATATGCAATAACTATTGTATTGTAATGAATATAAAAATGATATAATGTTTTATAAATGCTATGATGCACTCAGAAATGGTCGGTGTTGTCTGTGTGTTCGTGTTATGGTGTTGTTTGTGTTGTTCGTGTTACAATGGTTGGATTAAAATTGTGTACGTGTAATTGATTCTCTATTGTGTATGCGATTTAAGCGGTACAATCAAACATAACGGAAAATAGGTATATGTATTGTAACGTATTTCTTTTCATGACCCGATACCGATAGCATAACATACGAGAGCGAACTATTTTCGAGAACCAACTTACGTTACCTTCGGCTGTCCACCCGTCGTTCGTGCATCCGCAAGCCAGGCGGGCGCCAGTCAATTCTTTTTTCACCGGGAACTGACGAGCTGGTATAAACTGGGAGTGGGGGTGGAACAGGCCCAACTCCACCAAGAACGAGAGCTCTGACGGAACCTATCAGACGAGGCGATAGCTTAACGGATCCTTTCGATTTTTGGGGACGCGTAAAATCGAGAAACGCAACCGTAGGTGCTGATCTTTGGGGTCGCGTAAAATCAGCAAACGCAACTGGATACACGAACGGGAGCGGACGGTTACGGAAATGCACGGCCGCTCAGGCTGCTAGGTTTGAGGTAGAGAGGGTCGGAGTAAGAGTCCGGCAAATAGTGCGAGCGACAGAGAGCGACGAACCGAGAGCGCATCAGAGCGAGTCTTAAATATCTATCGAGATCCCTTTACCAATTAATAAATTGGGAGTCCTCACCGGAGCTGGTGCAGCTAATCCGTGGAGGCCGAGAACTGTATCCAAGGACACTCTGGTGAGCACTGCACTAAGGCACAGCACTTCACCTCCGGAATACTCACAGGAATTCATAGAATTGCCTGGATATTGCGAGAACAACGCGAGAACTGTACGATTCGAGAACTTGCTATACCATAGCGAAACACGGCAAGAAAAACTATCAACAGATAGCACGGGAGCACGAGCCAGCCCGTGACACCTCGGTCGGTGTCCCGAGACAGACTGCTTTGACAATAGCCAAATCCGAGAACTAATCATTCTGATTGGTCGAGAGCCTTTTAACCGATAACACTTCTATCTTCTTCGAGTCGTCCCTTTAAACCAAATCGAGAGCGTTCCTTAACGAATCGGTACGTAATTTCTGGAGATCCTCCACGGCCGCTTCCCCAGGGCATCGGGCGACAGCTGGGCACCACATCCTTAACTCGGGCAGGAGGTTCCTCTCCTGCCCTTAACCGTATCAAAATGAACTCCGCCCGCTCTACAGCCATTTGCCCATCTCCAGCTGGGCGCCGGTATCTCACCCGGGCTTCTGCCGGTCTGTGGAGACGTCTCCGTCGGGTACTCTCCTCTGCCGGGCAACTCGGTACGTCGAGACTATCTCCCCACGGCAGATTCGAGCACCTCGACCTCCACTAAACAATAACGAAATCTCACGAGAGCCTTCACATATCTATGCGAATCAACCCGAGAGCGTAGCTTCTGAGCAGGGTGGCGAACCGAAGGAAACCAGAAATCGAGAACGTTATCTGTATCGGTAACCGGAGCCGCCTTGGGACCATGATTCGAAAAATCACGTCACAGTATATATTGTGACGATATTTCGCTCGTCGGCAAAACCAAACGCAATAAAACTGGAAGTCGGGAACGGAAGTGGTCTCGGCAAACTCAAAAACTGTTGGGCGCCAGGTACCCTCTAAGGAGCACCACGAGCTCGGGGCTCGTTATCTATACCGGACAGATCGCGAGAGATAATTGATCCGGGGTAACCAATTGCCACCAGGCAAACTAAACCTAAATGAGCCACCAGGCGAACTAAAGCTAAAGGCACCACGGCCACGCAAAATCAGATAGGGGCACCACGGCCAAGAAAAGATACTAACGTAACTAACCTAAAGGCACCACGGCCACTCAAAACAGATAGGGGCACCACGGCCAAGAAAAAGAATATCAAACGTAACTAAACCTAACGGTTACCCGGAACTCCGAAGATTTTACTAAATTCGACCACTATCCGTCCTCGGGCACGCCGCTTCGGAGGCCAGCTCGTCGGAAGCGTCGCGGCGTTCAAGAGGTTGGGAAGGAACAAACTCGGCCAAGGACTTAGAGGAAAGTAAGACGCAAAACTACAAGAAAATAATTCAAATTAAGTGGTTAACGCACCAGAGCTGTATTAAGCAAACAAAATTCCAATGAATCAATGAACTCAATAGCAATAGTACAAAAGCATTAACTCAGGCATTACTGAGGGTGCGAGCGAAAGCCAAGCATAAGGTTACAAAAGTCTTAAAATTAAGGTACAATAATCGATATCCAAAATCGGGATCTATACAATGCAAAAGAGACAGAAGAAGCCCTAAATAGAATTTCGGAAATTATAGACGCAGCATCCTTAACGGAAAATAACGACCGAAGGCGCTACGCGTGAGCGCGCACGCGAGTAAGTTACGGGCACGCGGGCTCGATACTTCTAGACAACGGAAAATAATATGGTCGGAAGTATCGAATGACTCGGAATAAACTAACAAATTCGTTTTGTAAATAAAATAACTAAATAACGAGAATGACAAAAAATCGGAACGCAAGGAACGGCAGAGGAACGGCAGCGGAACGAGCTGCGCGGTTCCAATTCACGCACGCGCGAAAGAATAACCGCGGTCGACAAAGTAATACGAAAGAGTCACTCAAACGAATTATAAGTACGGACGAACCCGAAAAGGGTAATACACGCGGATTCGTTAACACCACTACGAAAATCGTGAACACGAAAATAGCACAATAATTAGAAATGTCACAATAAATTAATACAGAATATGGCACACACAAAAATATATCACAGTCCGAAAAATATAAAATATTATAATGACTATTTAATTATGGTTGCCCGGCCAACGTTCTCGGAACGGATCGTACAATTTCGAGGCCGGCAGAAGGCTCGGCGTCGAGGAACGTAAACACTGAGGTCGCCTCGAAGGACGCCTGGCGCGTGACGTCAGAGGGACGTTCGCAATACGAAAAATTCACCAAAAGATTCCCAGCGATAGAAGGCAAAGATACAGTAAGGTTTGGCAACGATAATTAAATGCGCGAACATCAGCAATAATTCACAGAAAGTCCAATAGAAAATATCGCACACAAAAACAGAATTGTGAAAATCAGAAAGCTAAGTCGCAAAACAAAGCGTGAACCAAGTGAAAAGATTTAGTTAATTTAGCCCAGTTAAAGAAAAGAAAATTATAGAAACAGTATGAATAGAACTAATCAGAATAAATATGGCGTGGGCTCGCCACTGACTTTAACGGAACTTAAAGTTCGAAAATCTCACAATAATTAGACCAAAATCAGAAAAATAATACGTTTACGGGAGTCGATATCTCAGAACCATAGGCACAATATAATAAATCGGCAGCGAGAGAATCTAGCTGAAGAACAACCAAGCCAGTCAACCCGGGGTCAAGCGTTCAAACAGGCGGATTCCCACGTTTCCGTTAGCGAAGATTCCAGAAAAGTTGTTAATTACAGAAAAGTCGAAAGCATAAATCATATAAGAAAACACAAAATCGGAAAACTCAACACTATCACTAATAACGGCACTATCGTCCTTTGTAATATATTCGGCGGAAAGACATTCGCCCGATAACGACAAAGAAAATTAGTCACCGGTTACGGGCGGTTTAGCCGTGCACGTGTCTATAATCTTCAACGCCAAAAATCAGAAAATATTAAGGAAAGCGAAAGATCTCACCACAATAAAATGAAAGCGTAAAGCGTCAAACTCAATAAATCCAAAAGGCCCTCAAGGCAATAACCCTCCTGGTCTCTTTATCTCTCTCTTTCTCTCTCTAGCCAACGGGGTTCGGGTTCTCGATAACGTTAACACATGGATTCGCCTCGCAACTTCGCACGACAATGATTTATCAATCCACGATCGTTGGCGAGCGGGCGTAGGTGAGGCAGGACGGCACCGGAATCGGACGAACGTTGACGAGGATAGCCGAGCTCTCCCGAGCGTCGACGCGCAGCGACGGAAGCGGCCGGACGTAATCGAACGGCGATCCTGACGGCACGGTCCTCGAAGCACGCTGGGCCTTGCGGGTTGAGGAGGCGCAGGCGGCTTCTCAGCCGGACGGAGGCGCTGTCATGGACGATCGGCAGGCCTTAGGCGGGCCAGAGAGGAAAACCTCATCTCCCTGCCGGCCGTATCGGCGGCGGATAGGCCCAGAGGGCAGCCCTCGCCGGCCGACGGAAACGGCGGAGCCCCCTCCCGGGTGCTCCAGGGCTTCTTTCGGCGTCGTGGCAGCAGCAGGATCCCGGCGACATCCAGGTCGGCGGGACCGGCGGGCATCTCCTGGTCGGTGGAGGCGGCGTTGCATCCTTGTCGAGTTGTCCCTCGCACCAAATTCTCCAAAAGCAGCATCAAACAGCCATACGATAACGTCATAAAATCCTCAAAAATCTCTACGGCGACGGTCCTGTCCTCACGCCCGTAGTTCGTTGTCGAGAGACTCGAGAGTAGAGATTGCATATAACGTAATAGAAGCAAAATAATAATTAATCGCAAGAAACGTAATCGGAACTGACAACAAGGACGATAGTGGACGTTCACAAACGGAAAACTTAATAATAGCGTAGCATACGAAATTTCGCTGGTGGATTGTCGTGCGGAGCTCAGGTGGCGTGGAAAAGACAGTTTATTAATTTTTGTGGCGAGATTCGGGAGAATCACGTCACAATATGTTGTGGTAAAATAATACGATAATGAACACGTGATAATAATAATGTATTGGACTCACCAGTGAAGGCAAGTGAGAGAGAGACGGTAGATGGTTTGGGACGAGTCCCCGTAAATATTATATGTAATCCAAAATTTGTCCAGTCCTTATCCTGGCCGCTAAGGTAGGCACTGACACTAGTGTAGTGGCTATTATGCACAAGGACACTGAGTTCAAAAGGGGTAAAACTTTTGTGACTCACGATTGGTCTTGCTGCTCGGCCCTAAGGCGAGGAAGACAAGATAGGCCCTAAGGCATCTTGACTAACATAATGGATTGGCACTAAGTTCACCTTTGACTCTAGGTTTTAGTGAAAACGAGTGAAGTGACTGGTTTTGATGAGACTCCTAGGTAGACTGACTAATCCGCTCCTCGATTCTGGCTCGAGGAGTGTTAGGGTCTAGAGAAGGGATGGAAAACTGCCGATTCGGTGCATTCTGGAATCGTGGGACCAGCGCGGACTTTTCTTGGTTCCCGCGGTCTTGTCACGTTATCGGCACGTACTTTGGAGTTCATGGTACTAAAGTTTTCTAATTCATGCAACTGATACTACTCACTCTCTCTCTCTTACACTCACCGATAGGTCCCCATGGGAACATTCCGTAGAGGGACTGTTCCCATGGACTTACAATCCTATGATTATTACTATCTTATTTCTAACTTATATCAAGGAGGAGTTAGGTGCGCGTAAGACCTGATCGCAAAATAATAGGGAATGGCGTTTGGTTGAAATTTCGGGGTGTAGTTGCGTCGGACGTAACACCTAGAGCATCAGCAAAAATCGACTATATAAGCAGCTAAAATCATGGCACTGGCGCTCAGAAAATCATTCAGTTTCACGCGTAAAAGATCGGACTGCACGTTGTCACTCGTGGCTCTAACCGTTAGACTATTAGATTCAGTGTAATATTCGCAATCTGGCCTAGGTACGGATTCGTTATTACATACCCTAGGGAACAAGCTGTATCGGTTACCGGGCAAAATTGAGCTGCATAGACTAGTCTTTCCAAATAACGCACATACTAGACAATTTTCTGTTCCACCAAATTTCTTCTTGCCTTAACCTCACACACAGTCAGGTTTTTTAATCCGATTTCACAATATTTTTTTATCCCAGTATTTCTCATAATCGAAACACTGTACACGACAATTAATTGAAAACTTCTAAATTGTTTGTAACAATACAGGGTGTCCCAGAATTACTTTTACACCCGAAAGTGGGTGATGGCTGGGGGTCCCCCGAGTACACTCCCGCAAACCGTTTGCAAAAATTCGTAATAGTTTTTAAATGAGAAGCATTTAAGTGCGACCAATCAGAACGAAGGATTTCCGCGGATTAACTCGCGGATGCCAAAGATAGCTGCTTTGCAATAGCTTCCCACAAATTCCGCGCTTAGCAATTGTTTCATAGCCCGAGCGAGCGTCGTAGGATTTGTTGACAAACTACCAATATGGGCATGGGCGTGGCTTAGGCTGGCGCAGCAGCTACACGTGCAACGCGCGATCGGCAATTGTTTCGGGATACGCATTCAGCCAGACGAAAACCGGTACACGGTGACCAAAACGTCATGCAATGAATTTTATAGCAGTCCTGAGGAAAGCCGATTATTAAAGTGAGAGGGAGTCGAGAGGGTGGGTGGTGGGACTGATGCATTAAATTTAAAATGAACTGAAAACTAATCATAAAAGTATTACTTTTCCGTCCTGTGAATAGCCATATCGAATTTCCAACACATCGCCATTGCTGATTTCAAAGTTATAGAGTACTCATCGATTCTGGAGACTGTAAAAAATACGTAAAATATGAAAATAGATTAGGAGAGAAACGCAAAGACACGTATCCCTTCTCTTCGTCCCTAGAATGTTCACACCAAGTTGCAGCACGTTGCGACTTTCGGTGGCAACATTTATCGACTTTGAACTTTGCAAAAAACACAAGAAATGGAAAAAATGATCTGGGAAAAAAATGCAAAAACACGTATTTTTTCGTCCCAAGAATCGGTATACCAAATTGCAGCCTTTTGCGACTTCCGGTGGCAAAGTTACGCAACACTTGTCGACCCCGGAACTTGTGAAAAATACGTCAAACTGAAAAAATTGACTAGGAGAGAAATGCAAAAACACGTATCCCTTTTTTTCGTCCCAAGAATCGGTATACCAAATTGCAGCCCTTTGCGACTTCCAGTGGCAAAGTTACGCATCGCTGGTCGACTCCAGATTTTGTGAAAAATACGTTAAACTGAAAAAATGGACTAGGAGAGAAATGCAAAAACACGTATCCCTTTTTTTCGTCCCAAGAATGTTCACGACAAATTGCAGCCCTTTGCGACTTCCGGTGGCAAAGTTACGCATCGCTGGTCGACTCCAGATTTTGTGAAAAATACGTTAAACTGAAAAAATGGACTAGGAGAGAAATGCAAAAACACGTATCCCTTTTTTTCGTCCCAAGAATCGGTATACCAAATTGCAGCCCTTTGCGACTTCCGGTGGCAAAGTTACGCATCGCTTGTCGACTCCGGATTTTGTGAAAAATACGTCAAACTGAAAAAATGGACTAGGAGAGAAATGCAAAAACACGTATCCCTTTTTTTCGTCCCAAGAATCGGTATACCAAATTGCAGCCTTTTGCGACTTCCGGTGGCAAAGTTACGCAACACTTGTCGACCCCGGAACTTGTGAAAAATACGTCAAACTGAAAAAATTGACTAGGAGAGAAATGCAAAAACACGTATCCCTTTTTTTCGTCCCAAGAATCGGTATACCAAATTGCAGACTTTTGCGACTTCCGGTGGCAAAGTTACGCAACACTTGTCGACTCCGGATTTTGTGAAAAATACGTAAAACTGAAAAAATGGACTAGGAGAGAAATGCAAAAACACGTATCCCTTTTTTTCGTCCCAAGAATGTCCACGACAAATTGCAGCCCTTTGCGACTTCCGGTGGCAAAGTTACGCATCGCTGGTCGACTTCAGATTTTGTGAAAAATACGTTAAACTGAAAAAATGGACTAGGAGAGAAATGCAAAAACACGTATCCCTTTTTTTCGTCCCAAGAATCGGTATACCAAATTGCAGCCCATTGCGACTTCCGGTGGCAAAGTTACGCATCGCTTGTCGACTCCGGATTTCGTGAAAAATACGTCAAACTGAAAAAATGGACTAGGAGAGAAATGCAAAAACACGTATCCCTTTTTTCGTCCCAAGAATGTCCACGACAAATTGCAGCCCTTTGCGACTTCCGGTGGCAAAGTTACGCATCGCTGGTCGACTCCAGATTTTGTGAAAAATACGTTAAACTGAAAAAATGGACTAGGAGAGAAATGCAAAAACACGTATCCCTTTTTTTCGTCCCAAGAATCGGTATACCAAATTGCAGCCCTTTGCGACTTCCGGTGGCAAAGTTACGCATCGCTGGTCGACTCCAGATTTTGTGAAAAATACGTTAAACTGAAAGAATGGACTAGGAGAGAAATGCAAAAACACGTATCCCTTTTTTTCGTCCCAAGAATGTCCACGACAAATTGCAGCCCATTGCGACTTCCGGTGGCAAAGTTACGCATCGCTGGTCGACTCCAGATTTTGTGAAAAATACGTTAAACTGAAAAAATGGACTAGGAGAGAAATGCAAAAACACGTATCCCTTTTTTTCGTCCCAAGAATCCGTATACCAAATTGCAGCCCTTTGCGACTTCCGGTGGCAAAGTTACGCATCGCTGGTCGACTCCAGATTTTGTGAAAAATACGTTAAACTGAAAGAATGGACTAGGAGAGAAATGCAAAAACACGTATCCCTTTTTTTCGTCCCAAGAATGTCCACGACAAATTGCAGCCCTTTGCGACTTCCGCTGGCAAAGTTACGCATCGCTGGTCGACTCCAGATTTTGTGAAAAATACGTTAAACTGAAAAAATGGACTAGGAGAGAAATGCAAAAACACGTATCCCTTTTTTTCGTCCCAAGAATGTCCACGACAAATTGCAGCCCTTTGCGACTTCCGGTGGCAAAGTTACGCATCGCTGGTCGACTCCAGATTTTGTGAAAAATACGTTAAACTGAAAAAATGGACTAGGAGAGAAATGCAAAAACACGTATCCCTTTTTTTCGTCCCAAGAATCGGTATACCAAATTGCAGCCCTTTGCGACTTCCGGTGGCAAAGTTACGCATCGCTGGTCGACTCCGGATTTTGTGAAAAATACGTTAAACTGAAAAAATGGACTAGGAGAGAAATGCAAAAACACGTATCCCTTTTTTTCGTCCCAAGAATCGGTATACCAAATTGCAGCCCTTTGCGACTTCCGGTGGCAAAGTTACGCAACACTTGTCGACCCTGAATGTTCAAAAAAATACGTCAAATTGTTTCCATTTTTCTGAGCATATTTACTAATAACCTAGTACTCCGAGGCATGATCCACGACCTTTCGGTTATCCAGACCATCATAATTACTGTTCCACTTTCCTGAAATACTGAGGCCTGTCGTATCAGCGATTCAAATCATCAGTGTGGATTCGAGTTACTTCGTAGCATCGCAGTGTCTTAATTTTATCATTATAAATGTATAGTCTTCGGAGCCTTGGTGTTTCTTATTCTAGTCTTTACGATATGTATGGAGAAAGTATGGAAAAGGCGTATACTGACCTAGCTACATATTAAATAATATATTAGCGAGAGGACGTGAAATTTATAAAATTAGGGATTATGTTTATTTAACGCATTTATTGAAAAAGTTATTAGAAAATTATTATACATTTCATTAAATTAAATTAATTTAATTTCACTTCTTATTACTATCGAAATCGCAATATCACGTATATAATTAACGTACAGAAGTGTATTCAATCGGTAAGTAATACAATTATACTGAATTTATACATTATTCATTATAATATTTTACATTTAGACCTTCCAACGTCTTTGTAGGTTGCATTTAATATTATTGTTTCACGGTATGTATCCTGGAATGATGTTCGTCCATTCTCGTTCTTCGCCACCTCAATTTTTTCAGTCTGAAAGAAAAAGAAGAATAGATTGTTATTCCTTATTCGTTGAATAATTTGAAAAACAGATTATAGTACGTAGTAATAAGTACCAACCTGTTGATAAAGTTTTGAGTTTCTTGCTTGCCTGAATGGTGTAATTCCTCGCGACTTTTTATCTCGGGCTCATGAAAATAAATAGAAAATAAAAAAAAATTTAATGATTAAATTAACCAATAAAGTAAACTTGGTCTTAATGGTGCATACGTACTTTTTTCGAAGTCGGCCAAATGATTGCTCTCACCGCACATTTTCTATACCTGGAATTAAAACATATATTAGTTAGCATATTGTAATTGTTAATTACTTGAGGCGTTATGAAACATACCTTCAGTACTGAAGTTGTCAGATTATAAGACCGCCCAGTCGTCACAGTGCGCAGACAATCAGCGTTGAATTGAGCCCCTAAAGCATAATAAAAATCCACATAAATTATATATAAAATTATAACATTTTTTTTTAAATAAATAATTCTTGTATATTACCTTAATGAAGAAGGTGCTCGAAATGGCCTCCATTTGCCTCAATGCAGCATCTTGCACGCTGCAAGAGGCTGCTACGACAATTCACCAGCATTTCCGGTGTGACGGAACGCATGGCGCTGTCGATGCGCAGATGGAGGTCTTGCACTGTCTCGATCGGCGTCCTGTATACGACCGATTTAACGTGTCCCCAGAGGAAGAAATCCAAGGGCGTCAAATCTGGGGAACGTGGCGGCCATGCGCGGGTACCTCCGCGCCCAATCCAGCGCTGCGGAAATAAGATGTTCATCTCCTCGCGAACGCTCCGTGCCGAATGCGCTGGTGCTCCGTCGTGTTGCATCCAAACTTGCTCCAGATCTTCTTCGGATACGCCGCCGACTCGTAGGAGGGGACGGAGATTTCGCCTCAGAAATCTCAGATATTTCTCACCTGTGAGTGTCCCCTCCAATTCAAATGGTCCAATCTGTAATGACAAGAACCATTCGTTAAAATAAAGAATAATTACTTCAATCACATTACTACTTACCACTCGGTCCTTGACGATTCCCGCCCAAAGATTCACACCGAATCGTCGCTGTTGTTGACGAATGGGAACCGAAGCGTGCGGATTATCAGTAGCCCATACGTGAAAATTGTGGGTGTTCCAGCACCCAGAGCGTCCGAAAGTCGACTCATCGGTAAACATGATGTTTCCGATGAAAGTCGAATCTTCCTCCTGTCTCTGCAGGAGCCACGCACAAAATTCACGCCTGATAGTGTAATCAGACGGCTGGAGTTCTTGCACACGCGTATAATGATACGCGTGCCATTTCTCACCCCTGACAATCCTATGGACTGTGGTTCGTGACAATCCAAGCGAGCGTGCCACCGACCTCACGCTCGCTGTCGGATTTTCACGAATCGCATCCATCACACGCTCCTCGCTCTCTACCGTACGCCTCTGACGCGGTGCACCTGCGTCTCGGTGGTTCGGCATTAAATGTAATATATGGCAACTAAATGTAATATAGGCAACTAAATGTAAAATATTATAATGAATAATGTATAAATTCAGTATCAAGAGACGCGGTAGCGTCTCGACGCCAAGTATTAAAAAAAAATTAAAAAAAAATCGGTCAAAAGAAAAAATCAGCCTTCTCATGAGACGCTACTGCTACTCTTATTGACGCCAAGTTGGCGCTTTTTCGTCTGCTACGATGAAATAACTTGAATTATCTGCGGGTATATGTCGTGGGCAAAAAATGTGTCAGGTCGAATATTTTTTATTTTTTTTTTTCTTTGCAATGAGCCTTTGCCCAATAAAATCGGTTCCCGCAATGCTGATATCTGGCATCTTAGCAATATCAGTCGAAAAATTTTTCTCAAAATGTCCCCTCTCACACAATCTTAAAAAATTTGTCCCCTCACATATACGTATGAGCTTCGATGCGACATAGGCATATCGAGTCGAGACGCGCATGCGCAACGAGCCAGAGAACGCGTGTAGTCTGTTTATATGGCCTCAGCTGTTGGCTACTATCGCAATTTCTAACCTGTCTCTTCGTGAAAAAATTCAGTCATTTCATCAGTCATATCAGTGTGATATATATTGTGACGTTGCATTTCCAAAATGCGCGTCACCGGGTTGTTGTCATGGGAAGTTGGAGTGCGGGCTGGATTTACAGCCCGCTATTTGAATAAACGTCCACTGGCGGGGGTCGGGGAGCCACCTAGAAAACATAAGATCTATAAATTAATGCTACCTAATTTTAACTTATATCTGTGAACGAGCGCACACTCACCATCACGGAGGATTGGAAGCTGGAGATCTCCGTGGGACGACGTTACCGACCCCGGCGTGACTGCTGTACCGACCGCCCGACCTGACTTGGAGCCCGCCGAATTCAAGCGGCTCAACGCAGGCTGGTTATATCGCCGCCGCCGCCAACACCCGATTTCGCTGCATAAGGATTATTATCTTACCTGCGGACATGCCACAAGACTGCTGCTACCTGCACCAAGACTTTCCGGCTACCTGACGTCGGGAGGCGAATTCGAAGTCACCGCATGCCAATCCACTACTCCCAGGATGAATCCTCGACAGAGGCGGGTGAAGGGTCACCTCGTCTTCCGTTCTAGGGGATCCTTGTGCCCTGTGGGCACGATAAGGCTTTCTCCAAAGACGTGAAGCGAGGCCCCGGTCAGCAACCTGTAAGGCGCGGGAAGCTGTCACTCGGAATAACATCGAGGTCTAAATGACGGAATCGAAGGGAAAGCTCACTTACCTGCGGAGGAGTTGTATACGCTACCTGTGGCTGCCAATATCCTGGATCACCTGCATCGGCCAACAGCTACCTGGAGTGGTCACAACACAATTTCGGAGCACATCTGGAGAAAAGTCGGGGAGTACGGGAGCACTCCAAAACACCGCGACAATAATATGCGGACAGTGGCATGGCAACGAGGAAGACGCCAGTACCGCCACACTTCGGAGCGCGAGCGAACTACTACTGCCCAGAGGGCTGCGCGAACGATGCGCGCGCAGCCGCTCTATCGTAAAGCTACCTGATAGGGTCAACGATCCTGGATCCTGGCGATATATTATCAATACGCATCCAGGATTGGCGGAAGTAATTACGATTAGTCATTACCCAATTATAATCGGTAATTTAAGGGGTCGGGTGGGAGGAGAGCACCCCGGGTGTTGCGACAAGAATCGGAGTCGTCCTCTTTCGTCGTGGACCTTCCCGTTAAGTGGACGTTTAACTACACTGCTCCGGAATTACCTTCGAAAGCTTCCTGTGTGTGGAACATCTTTTTCGCTATCTTTTGGTAAGCAGTCTTTCCTGTAACCGGGTACGAATCTCTTCACGCTATCTACGGTAGCCCTGTAATTATATGCTACCTGTTAACTATCTCTGGCCTAAGGGCTTAAACGAACGTCCATTGAAGAGCTTCGTCGCCGGAATTATAAGTGATATATGCTAGTCCGCGAGTGTAGGGCAATTTAGATAAATAGTGGTTCCCCGATTACGGCCACGGCGAAGAGCCTGTATTGTTTCGTCCGTTTTTGTAATTACGTTATAGTTTCGTTTACGTCGCGACTAACTTATGTTAGCTTACTCGATCGGATATGTCCGTGAGTGACACGTGTTTCCTTTTAGTTGATCCGACCGCGCGTGTATGATTTCCTCGTACGGGTGTGAATACGCACAGCTACCTGGGATAGTGTAAATCCCGCCGCGGCTACCTGAGTCCTCGAGACTCCCGGAATTCGCGAGAATAGGAGTTCGTCGGCACAATTTTATATGCTACCTGGGACAACCCGAGCTCTCTGTTATAGGAGTTAATCTGAGTGTCGACCACGCGGTCTGGATTCGAATTTTTATGTGATGTTCTCTCGTTATCTATGACGGTATAATTTTATCTGTAAACGACTTACCGAATATAATTGTTGTATAATTGTTGATCATTTCTGAGTATATCGCTGTTCGTACGTTGTTAATTCAAGTACCTGGAATGCGAAAAGGGACCTATTCAAGTGTAATATTGTAGTCGGTAAAGTGTCCGAGATTTTAGCGAACGTTACCTACTCTCGTCTCGCCGGCCGTGAGTGCGGCTCGGTAAAATTCCCTCTGTGGATGCGTGCGAAAGTATCTGCTACCTATACCGGGGCCCGCGTACCGTGAACTATCTGTAAGGGCTATAGGCTACCTTTCGGCCGATTCGACATCGGTAACTAGCGATAATATTGCGACTACCTCTGGTAGCTTTTCGTATCTTTGTCGGGTTAATGGTTTGTTAATCTCTGATTGCCAGGAGCAATAAATGGTTAAGTTTTTGGTTACCTAATTTTGGCCACGGCTCTTGCTTTGTAATTACCCCGCCCCTCTCCTATACCTAACGGGGCTAAGTTAGCCGGACTTCCGCGACGTATCGGTTCCGACACCTTCGGACTTCCTTTATTCGTGCTATCTTGGTGCAGTTTCCTACCTTCTTCTGGTGGCATCACTGGATGCCTGGCGCCCAACGGCAAACCTATCAATTCTGTGTATCGTTTGCGTACCCGAAGGTGTTGAGCCGAGCGAGCGAAGGTACTCCTCTGTTCCCGGATCTAGCTATCTCGATATCTCTTAGGAAATTCGGGAACAGGTGTTACAATATATGTCCATAGCTCAGAAAAGGGAAAGCAATGGATTTACCAAGAGGTATTTTAATGCGGCATGGATTGTCTTTTTCATGTTTCTTCACTCTGATTGCTCATTTATGTCAAAGAATGCTCCATGAATTTGCTACATAGGTATTTTATAGTGTTAACCGTTTAATAATTATAATTGTCTGTTGAAAGGACTTCAGTTGAAATAGACAGTTTGTCTGAATGAATTCATTCAAAATAGACAGGTTATCATATTTAAAGAATTAACGCTATGAAATGTCTAGATGGTTAACTTGTAGAGCATACTTAAAAAAACTGAGTGAGCTTTACCGCATTAAAATAGGTAGAGAATTACAGACTTCTTGTAAAATCTATTGCCACTTTAAAGTTTTTCTGGGTTAAGGAAACACAACGTAACACCACTCTGTCTTATTCATGACTAAGCTGGACTATTCATTTTTCAGCGAATATGTAATGTATCCTGTCTACGATGACTTTTGATATTCCATAGTTCAACTTTCTGACAATAACCATCACTTTTGCTTAATTCCAGGAAAAAAAGTATAAGTAATTGAAAATTACTGGACGCAAGAGTCAATTTGCTTGAGACGAGGATGTAAATTGTATTTCACCTTCTGCTCGGCAAATTCATTGCATCTGATACTTTTTTCTTAGCGTTGAGTAAATCAAGAACATTACAGTCCAGGGTAGTTCGAATAAACATGTCGTCTACAAAAATATGAGCTTTTCTATTTGTTTAATTAATAAGAAGCCATTTATATATATTTTGCTGATGGAAGCTGAATTCCTCTAAGACACTTGCTTCCGCATGATAAAAATATAAAGAAAAGATTCATTTATAAATTTAAATTTGTGTCAGAAGGAATGTCTGAAATGAAATCAAGCATCAGTCAACGAAAGATGTAAATTTCTTTTAATCTATTCGATGAGAGGAAAAAATTCATAGCTTTGCTGACGATAGCTTTATTTGAACCTGTCAACAATGGAGTTTGTCTGTTATATTCAACGCTAGGAAAAAAGTATAAGTAATTGAAAATGACTCGACGCAATAATCAATCTGCTTGAGACGAGGATTTAAATTGTATTTCACCTCCTGCTCAGTAAATTCATTGAATCTGATACTTTTTTCTTAGTGTTGAGTACATCAAAAACATTACAGTCCAGAGTGGTTCGAATAAGCATATCATTTACAAAAATATGAGCTTTTCTCTTTGTTCAATTAATAAAACATTAATAATACATAGCATTGATTTAGAACGCGACATATGCAAATTGCTGTATATTTGTGCAACGTACCTGATGTCCATCAAGCTATGCCAAAACACACGCTTATAAAAGAGAAAAATGGAAAGATAGAAGGGAGAGAGAGAGAGAGAGAGAGAGATTGATTCAGTTTCTTATGCCATAGCTACGCTTTTTTGGCAAGATTGTATAAGATACAAAAAGTCATAAGAGATAGTGGTACTAATACTAAACTTATATACTAAACTTATATACAGTATTTACAGATAATAAATCAATGATAAGCACAGAAAACTTGTGTGATATAAAGAAATTTAAAACATAATAGATGAGATGTAATAATAATATTGTAGATGTGATATAATATTGTGAATGTGATATAAGAAGGTATAAGAAAAAGAAAGATGAGAAGTTATCCTAGATCAGTTCTGTTCTAAATCAGTTTCAAGTTCAGTTGCCTCTAAAGAGAATAGATGAGCAAACAATAAACGTTTAAAAATAGATAGAGAGGGAGCAGAGGTAATATGCAACGGCAGAGACTGCCAGAGGTATAGTGCGGAGAGATGAAACGAGTTACGGTATGTAGTGGTCCGGTGAAGGGGTATAACAAATTCAAGCGTTGGTAATAAAAGTCTGCTTGAATGACGAACTAAGGGATTACGTCGAATAAAGAGTTCTTGAAGATAGGAAGGTGAACTAGCATAGAAAATCTTGTAAGTGCTAATACCGAAAAAGTAATTTCTTCTACCGCGCACTGACAGCCAATTAAGTCTCCGCCGATAAGGAGTGATGTGCTCATCCTTTCTTAAGTCGAAAATGAACCTGATAGCAATGTTGATGAGCCGCTGAAGTTGTAGGTCAAGATACGCAGTGCAGAGAGAGAGAGAGAGGGGGGGAGGGGGGGGAGAGAGAGAGAGAGAGAGAGAAGGACCGCAAGAAATAATAAAAAACGCATTGTTAAATATTGAACAATTTTTTATAAAACATAAACATTAACTCTTTAACATTAACTTTAAACATTATTTTTTAAAAAAGAAACTTCAATGACATCTTTGACATCCTTCGAACTGCAACAAAAATAACAAATATTATAAAATAATATTTATCAAGGAGCGCGTTTGCCCTCTTAAAAAAAATAACACCGTTTATACTTACTATTGTTAGCCGCCACCTCGCCCGCCGCCTCTCCCACCGCCTCGGCCCCTCGCCCGATAGGGCCCTTGGCTGGCCAGTCTTCTTAACATTCGGCAAAGGAATGCTTCCGCGTAATCTTGCCTAGCCCGTCTCCCCGCTCGGGTTCCGCGGCGTTGATAATGTCCTGTAAAATGAAAAATAAAAATAAATAATGAGTAAAATAAATGCAAAATAGTATTTTTATAATTTAGCATACGTGGTAAAACATGTTCTGACAAGTGTGAGGTTGCAGCATGAATCGAAGGCGATTATTGCAATCACACAAGTTAAGAAAACGTTTTCCCAAAAAGTAATTTACAAAATTTTACTTCACAAGCACTGCGTTGACTGAGCATGACCTGGATCGTGCCCAGATGACACAGTAGTGCTTGTGAAGTAAAATTTTCCCAGTGGCTTTTCTTTTGACGCAGTTTTTAATTATACTCGTTGATGGATTTTAAAACTAAAATATATTAAATGATGAAATTGAAAGCAGCATCAAATGAAAAATCACTTGTATTAAGAAAATGAAGATTTTTTACTTACGTTCCTCATCCGCTGGAGGGTTTTCCTGTTGTTGCTGTGGCGGCGGCGGCTCTGCCACCGGTTGAGACGGCTGTTCTTGATCCGTCACCGACTCTAAAAGTTCTGCCTCCATCTGAAATATAGAAAACACATGAGTTAATCGTTATGAAAAAAAACATGCTTAAGAGCCGCAGTAGAATCTCGACGCCAAGTAATTTTGTATCGTCGGACGACGTTTACTTGATTGAGACGCTACTGCTCTTTTTATTTACCGCGACGTCGGCATTATATTTTAATTTTAATTACTCACCTCGAAATCGTTGTCGCTTTCTTGCGCCATTTAATTTGAAGTTATGAAAAACAAAGAAGACGAAGAAGGAAGAAACATAGATCTTTTTTTGTCTTCTATCTGGCTTTCAAAAACAGAAGAACTTTTGTGTTTTTACACAAAAATTCGACACTTTTATTGGTTGTCGTGGTTGACACGAAATTCACGGGTATCTCATAGGCCTACTTGCGCCAGCCAATCATGGAGGTACGCGAGAGAGTATTATTATGATAGTTGTCTTTTTGAGCACGTGTATTTCACGTTATTTCAGGATGCTTATCAGAGGATACAATGTGTACAGAACTCCACTGAAGGTTGAAATAATTCATCCTGCAATACATTCCACAATTGATCACATGTGTCTGCAATAATTTCGGAGACTGTGCTTCTTCCCATTCGGAAAGCAAAAGCTATGGATGACATAGCTAAAGTAGCTAAATATCTGAAATGCAAATACATCATTTCAATTACAATTTACAGCAATTATAGATATGGATTGTTAGAAATAAATTCAAATTTTTACCAGGATTAGGTTTATTAGAAAATCAAACCTACCGTAACGTCATGTATAACCTGTCACGTTCAGAAACGGGTTTTTTATAATTAGTGACTTGTCTCACGTTGGAAAGAGGTACAACTATGTTGTAAAGTTTCAAGATTTCCCTGCTCGCTTCCCGCTTCCCGCTGCCTCCGGTCTGAATGAGCCCTATGTTACCCGGTCGAATGTCATCAAAAAACAAAACAGAGACGCGGTAGGGTTTCGACAAGCAGTATTGACAGAAGATTTATTGGCCTATTTATTCAGTGTTCGAGAGGCGCAAATCAATGTTTGTATAAAGAGTGTGCCGAGTGTAAAGTGTCGGTGAAAGTGCAAAGATATATTGGTGCAATATAAGTGGCATTAGACATATTCTTTTCTGGGTTCGCTGCGGTGAGTAAAAAAGTCATGTCATTTTGCTATTTCTTAGTAAGAAAACGTGCTGCATGACGTATTAGCAAAAAATGTGAATTCTGCGACCGCATTAAGCTAAAATCTAACGGGGATTCATGCGTTCAGGCATACTATGTTGTCAGATATTAGCTTAACCAATCTGGTTAATATAATTTTTTTTTATTATTTATTGCAGATTGAACGACTACGGGATACACCAGCGATTTTTTTTCTTTTTTGTTTTTAAAGAGTAATTTACTTAAGAGTTCCAAACTCACTGGCGGCTCAAAGCGCCTGGCATTCTGTTCGATTTAGAACACCTGTGAGTTCAAAACTCACTGGCAGCTCACAGCGCCTGGCAGCTTCTAGCGCCTATACCGGAGCCCTAGAGGCTAAAAAAAATAATAAATAAGTAGTAGGTGGTGCACTATGGCGACCCCCACTCCTATCCCCACTCCTATCCCCACTCCCATCCCCACTCCTTTTCCCCCACTCCGCGGCTCTGGTTGCCGTGGTGCAGGGTGACAGGTGCGGGGTGACAGGGGGATGGAGCGCAGGGGCCATCATAGTGCACCGCTGTATATTGGTTATTACTATTATTATTATTTATTATTTGAGATAATAATTGGTTATAAGCATTATTCGCATATACATTTTTAAAACATTGAACATATATAACATTAAGAGTAGATATAATCTATATAAATTTTACAATATTACAAATAGACCCATAGAAAACGTAAGCGAAAGGTTAAATGCTTCTACGACCACAAATTGATATTGGGCGTATGCCTGCGTCGTGTAAGAGGGTGGCCAATCACTGTGATGGTAGAAAATTTCACAGCACAGTGAAACACATTGGCAGGGTACCCATCAAACCCCGTCCGCCTCCGAATCGCGGTTTGCATGCAATTATTATTTATATAATTATAGCTAATTACTCACCAGGCTTATGCTGCGCTACCGTACACATCGTGGTGCTCGGCGTTAAAAAGGGGTACACTAATAGTGTATTCGAGCCGGGTCACTATTGGCGCAATTGCAATGCCTTCGCCAGAGGCCGCCTGCAATACGGAAGGGCCCCTCAACCTTGATATTTTCAAGTCCGTGTAGACGGCACTCTATTTACAATGTCGGTGCAACACAGCAAAGAGGCTCTGCGTAATACAGATATTGGCCCTCAATAAAAATGGTCCACCAGCAGAACTTCTGATCAGCCGTCCTCGTCGGCACTGATAATTTCAGCGCGGTCCACTGTATACGATCTCACTATAATACACGGCATATTAGGAGATAAGGCCTGTTCAATGGGTTCTCCCCTGCGCTGCACTACATAAATATCGTATAACCACTCCTTTAGTTGACGATACGCAGCCCTCATTTCATTGGTCTGAACTATAATTTTGTTTGGTCCTCTATGTGAACTATTTTGCACCAAAAATCGAGTCCAGAGCATAGCAATCGTAACGCGGGAACATTGTTCAAATTATTATATAATGCACAAAAATACTTTCAAAAATTTACAGAACGGATACGATTTTTGATGCAGTCGCGGCGCGTCATGAAGAGAGACTAAAGGTCGAGGATACTGCACTGAGAGACGTGTAGACAAATATGCTGAATTGCAAACATATACAATTAATGAGCTACTCGTATCAATTTCATTGTGCAGCTGCAGGCATCGCGCGTACCTCTCATGACAGGGTAGAAGTAACCGCAAGAAAAGAATGCTGAATTGAAAAACAAAATGTGAAGACGCTTCAGAGTTTACAGTACATGCTCTATATATACAGGGTGTCCCAGAATTGCTTTTCGACCGGAAAGTGGGCGATGCCTGGAGGTGCCCTGAGTACCCTCCCGCAAACCGTTTGCCAAAATTCGCAATAGTTTTTAAATGAGAAGCATTTAAGTGCGACCAATCAGAACGAAGGATTTCCGCGGATTCATTCGCGGATGCCAAAGATCGCTGCTTTGCAATAGCTTCCTACAAATTCCGCGCCTAGCAATTGTTTCATAGCCCAAGCAAGCGTCATAGGATTCGTTGACAAACTCCCAATATGGGCATGGGCGTGACTTAGGCTGGCGCAGCAGCTACACGTGCAACGCGCGATCGGCAATTGTTTCGGGATACGCATTCAGCCAGACGAAAAGCGGTACACAGTGTCCAAAACGTCATGCACTGAATTTTATAGCAGTTCGGAAGAAAACAGATTATTAAAGTGAGAGGGAGTCGGGAGGGTGGGTGGTGGGACTGATGCATTAAAATTAACATGAATTGATAACTAAGCATAGAAGTATTATTTCTTCGTCCTGTGAATAGCCATATCGAAATTCCAAGACATCGCGATTGCTGATTTCAAAGTTATAGAGTACTCATCGATTCTGGAGACTGTAAACAATACGTAAAATAGGAAAATAGATTAGGAGAGAAACGCAAAGACACGTATACCTTTTTTTCGTTCCTAGAATGTCCACACCAAATTACAGCCCTTTGCGACTTCCGGTGGCAAAGTTACGCAACACTTGTCGACTCTGAATTTTCAGAAAAATACGTCAAATTGAAAAAATGTACTAGGAGAGAAATGCAAAAACACGTATCCCTTTTTTTCGTTCCTAGAATGTCCACACCAAATTGCAGCCCTTTGCGACTTCCGGTGGTAAAGTTACGCAATACTTGTCGACTTTGAATTTTCAAAAAAATACGTCAAATTGAAAAAATCAACTAGGAGAGAAATGCAAAAACACGTATCCCTTTTTTTCGTTCCTAGAATGTCCACACCAAATTGCAGCCCTTTGCGACTTCCGGTGGCAAAGTTACGCAACACTTGTCGACTTTGAATTTTCAGAAAAATACGTCAAATTGAAAAAATGAACTAGGAGAGAAATGCAAAAATACGTATCCCTTTTTTTCGTTCCTAGAATGTCCACACCAAATTGCAGCCCTTTGCGACTTCCGGTGGTAAAGTTACGCAATACTTGTCGACTTTGAATTTTCAAAAAAATACGTCAAATTGAAAAAATCAACTAGGAGAGAAATGCAAAAACACGTATCCCTTTTTTTCGTTCCTAGAATGTCCACACCAAATTGCAGCCCTTTGCGACTTCCGGTGGTAAAGTTACGCAATACTTGTCGACTTTGAATTTTCAAAATAATACGTCAAATTGAAAAAATCAACTAGGAGAGAAATGCAAAAACACGTATCCCTTTTTTTCGTTCCTAGAATGTCCACACCAAATTGCAGCCCTTTGCGACTTCCGGTGGCAAAGTTACGCAACACTTGTCGACTTTGAATTTTCAAAAAAATACGTCAAATTGAAAAAATGTACTAGGAGAGAAATGCAAAAACACGTATCCCTTTTTTTCGTTCCTAGAATGTCCACATCAAATTGCAGCCCTTTGCGACTTCCGGTGGTAAAGTTACGCAACACTTGTCGACTCTGAATTTTCAGAAAAATACGTCAAATTGAAAAAATGTACTAGGAGAGAAATGCAAAAACACGTATCCCTTTTTTTCGTTCCTAGAATGTCCACACCAAATTCCAGCCCTTTGCGACTTCCGGTGGTAAAGTTACGCAATACTTGTCGACTTTGAATTTTCAAAAAAATACGTCAAATTGAAAAAATGTACTAGGAGAGAAATGCAAAAATACGTATCCTTTTTTTTCGTTCCTAGAATGTCCACACCAAATTGCAGCCCTTTGCGACTTCCGGTGGCAAAGTTACGCAACACTTGTCGACTTTGAATTTTCAGAAAAATACGTCAAATTGAAAAAATGAACTAGGAGAGAAATGCAAAAACACGTATCCCTTTTTTTCGTTCCTAGAATGTCCACACCAAATTGCAGCCCTTTGCGACTTCCGGTGGCAAAGTTACGCAACACTTGTCGACTTTGAATTTTCAAAAAAATACGTCAAATTGAAAAAATGTACTAGGAGAGAAATGCAAAAACACGTATCCCTTTTTTTCGTTCCTAGAATGTCCACACCAAATTGCAGCCCTTTGCGACTTCCGGTGGCAAAGTTACGCAACACTTGTCGACTTTGAATTTTCAAAAAAATACGTCAAATTGAAAAAATGTACTAGGAGAGAAATGTAAAAACACGTATCCCTTTTTTTCGTTCCTAGAATGTCCACATCAAATTGCAGCCCTTTGCGACTTCCGGTGGTAAAGTTACGCAATACGTGTCGACTTTGAATTTTCAAAAAAATACGTCAAATTGAAAAAATGTACTAGGAGAGAAATGCAAAAACACGTATCCCTTTTTTTCGTTCCTAGAATGTCCACACCAAATTGCAGCCCTTTGCGACTTCCGGTGGCAAAGTTACGCAACACTTGTCGACTTTGAATTTTCAGAAAAATACGTCAAATTGAAAAAATGAACTAGGAGAGAAATGCAAAAACACGTATCCCTTTTTTTCGTTCCTAGAATGTCCACACCAAATTGCAGCCCTTTGCGACTTCCGGTGGCAAAGTTACGCAACACTTGTCGACTTTGAATTTTCAAAAAAATACGTCAAATTGAAAAAATGTACTAGGAGAGAAATGCAAAAACACGTATCCCTTTTTTTCGTTCCTAGAATGTCCACACCAAATTGCAGCCCTTTGCGACTTCCGGTGGCAAAGTTACGCAACACTTGTCGACTTTGAATTTTCAAAAAAATACGTCAAATTGAAAAAATGTACTAGGAGAGAAATGCAAAAACACGTATCCCTTTTTTTCGTTCCTAGAATGTCCACACCAAATTGCAGCCCTTTGCGACTTCCGGTGGCAAAGTTACGCAACACTTGTCGACTTTGAATTTTCAAAAAAATACGTCAAATTGAAAAAATGTACTAGGAGAGAAATGCAAAAACACGTATCCCTTTTTTTCGTTCCTAGAATGTCCACACCAAATTGCAGCCCTTTGCGACTTCCGGTGGTAAAGTTACGCAACACTTGTCGACTCTGAATTTTCAGAAAAATACGTCAAATTGAAGAAATGTACTAGGAGAGAAATGCAAAAACACGTATCCCTTTTTTTCGTTCCTAGAATGTCCACACCAAATTCCAGCCCTTTGCGACTTCCGGTGGTAAAGTTACGCAATACTTGTCGACTTTGAATTTTCAAAAAAATACGTCAAATTGAAAAAATGAACTAGGAGAGAAATGCAAAAACACGTATCCCTTTTTTTCGTTCCTAGAATGTCCACACCAAATTGCAGCCCTTTGCGACTTCCGGTGGCAAAGTTACGCAACACTTGTCGACTTTGAATTTTCAAAAAAATACGTCAAATTGAAAAAATGTACTAGGAGAGAAATGCAAAAACACGTATCCCTTTTTTTCGTTCCTAGAATGTCCACATCAAATTGCAGCCCTTTGCGACTTCCGGTGGTAAAGTTACGCAATACTTGTCGACTTTGAATTTTCAGAAAAATACGTCAAATTGAAAAACTGAACTAGGAGAGAAATGCAAAAACACGTATCCCTTTTTTTCGTTCCTAGAATGTCCACACCAAATTGCAGCCCTTTGCGACTTCCGGTGGCAAAGTTACGCAACACTTGTCGACTTTGAATTTTCAAAAAAATACGTCAAATTGAAAAAATGTACTAGGAGAGAAATGCAAAAACACGTATCCCTTTTTTTCGTTCCTAGAATGTCCACACCAAATTGCAGCCCTTTGCGACTTCCGGTGGCAAAGTTACGCAACACTTGTCGACTTTGAATTTTCAAAAAAATACGTCAAATTGAAAAAATGTACTAGGAGAGAAATGCAAAAATACGTATCCCTTTTTTTCGTTCCTAGAATGTCCACACCAAATTGCAGCCCTTTGCGACTTCCGGTGGCAAAGTTACGCAACACTTGTCGACTTTGAATTTTCAGAAAAATACGTCAAATTGAAAAAATGAACTAGGAGAGAAATGCAAAAACACGTATCCCTTTTTTTCGTTCCTAGAATGTCCACACCAAATTGCAGCCCTTTGCGACTTCCGGTGGCAAAGTTACGCAACACTTGTCGACTTTGAATTTTCAAAAAAATACGTCAAATTGAAAAAATGTACTAGGAGAGAAATGCAAAAACACGTATCCCTTTTTTTCGTTCCTAGAATGTCCACACCAAATTGCAGCCCTTTGCGACTTCCGGTGGCAAAGTTACGCAACACTTGTCGACTTTGAATTTTCAAAAAAATACGTCAAATTGAAAAAATGTACTAGGAGAGAAATGCAAAAACACGTATCCCTTTTTTTCGTTCCTAGAATGTCCACACCAAATTGCAGCCCTTTGCGACTTCCGGTGGCAAAGTTACGCAACACTTGTCGACCCCGGATCTTGTGAAAAATACGTCAAATTGAAAAAATGAAGTAGGAGAGAAATGCAAAAACACGTATCCCTTTTTTTCGTCCCAAGAATCTGTATACCAAATTGCAGCCCTTTGCGACTTCCGGTGGCAAAGTTACGCAACACTTGTCGACTCTTAATTAATTTATACAATAAATGTTTAAACAAAATTTCAGGTTTAATTCTTTATAATACACTTCCTCTCCTTAATCCATTTCTACAATTACAGCTAGGCATAAGTCGTACGCATAAGTTCCATGTTTCCCATAATTTTCGTATACCTTGGCCCATTCTCTTCCTATACCTCCCCTATACTATTATAGACTCTCTACCTATACCTCTCGTATACCTCCACCTATGTGATTTTACATCGTAACTCGCAGAGGTCTGAAAATTAGCATACTCATTCGAGTGCCGAACAATGGGGATACGTGTTTTTGCATTTTTCTCCTAGTTCATTTTTTCAATTTGACGTATTTTTCTGAAAATTCAAAGTCGACAAGTGTTGCGTAACTTTGCCACCGGAAGTCGCAAATGTCTGCAATTTGGTGTGGACATTCTAGGAACGAAAAAAAGGGATAAGTGTTTTTGCATTTCTCTCCTAGTACATTTTTTCAATTTGACGTATTTTTTTGAAAATTTAAAGTCGACAAGTATTGCGTAACTTTGCCACCGGAAGTCGCAAAGGGCTGCAATTTGGTGTGGACATTCTAGGAACGAAAAAAGGGATACGTGTTTTTGCATTTCTCTCCTAGTTCATTTTTTCAATTTGACGTATTTTTCTGAAAATTCAAAGTCGACAAGTGTTGCGTAACTTTGCCACCGGAAGTCGCAAAGGGCTGCAATTTGGTGTGGACATTCTAGGAACGAAAAAAAGGGATACGTGTTTTTGCATTTCTCTCCTAGTTCATTTTTTCAATTTGACGTATTTTTCTGAAAATTCAAAGTCGACAAGTGTTGCGTAACTTTGCCACCGGAAGTCGCAAAGGGCTGCAATTTGGTGTGGACATTCTAGGAACGAAAAAAAGGGATACGTGTTTTTGCATTTCTCTCCTAGTACATTTTTTCAATTTGACGTATTTTTTTGAAAATTCAAAGTCGACAAGTATTGCGTAACTTTGCCACCGGAAGTCGCAAAGGGCTGCAATTTGGTGTGGACATTCTAGGAACGAAAAAAAGGGATACGTGTTTTTGCATTTCTCTCCTAGTACATTTTTTCAATTTGACGTATTTTTTTGAAAATTCAAAGTCGACAAGTGTTGCGTAACTTTGCCACCGGAAGTCGCAAAGGGCTACAATTTGGTGTGGACATTCTAGGAACGAAAAAAAGGGATACGTGTTTTTGCATTTCTCTCCTAGTCCATTTTTTCAGGTTGACGTATTTTTCACAAAATCCGGGGTCGACAAGTGTTGCGTAACTTTGCCACCGGAAGTCGCAAAAGGCTGCAATTTGGTATACCGATTCTTGGGACGAAAAAAAGGGATACGTGTTTTTGCATTTCTCTCCTAGTCCATTTTTTCAGTTTAACGAATTTTTCACAAAATCCGGAGTCGACAAGCGATGCGTAACTTTGCCACCGGAAGTCGCAAAGGGCTGCAATTTGGTATACCGATTCTTGGGACGAAAAAAAGGGATACGTGTTATTGCATTTCTCTCCTAGTCCATTTTTTCAGTTTAACGTATTTTTCACAAAATCCGGAGTCGACCAGCGATGCGTAACTTTGCCACCGGAAGTCGCAAAGGGCTGCAATTTGGTATACCGATTCTTGGGACGAAAAAAAGGGATACGTGTTTTTGCATTTCTCTCCTAGTCCATTTTTTCAGTTTAACGTATTTTTCACAAAATCTGGAGTCGACCAGCGATGCGTAACTTTGCCACCGGAAGTCGCAAAGGGCTGCAATTTGGTATACCGATTCTTGGGACGAAAAAAAGGGATACGTGTTTTTGCATTTCTCTCCTAGTCCATTTTTTCAGGTTGACGTATTTTTCACAAAATCCGGGGTCGACAAGCGATGCGTAACTTTGCCACCGGAAGTCGCAAAGGGCTGCAATTTGTCGTGGACATTCTTGGGACGACAAAAAGGGATACGTGTTTTTGCATTTCTCTCCTAGTCCATTCTTTCAGTTTTACGTATTTTTCACAAGTTCCGGGGTCGATAAGTGTTGCGTAACTTTGCCACCGGAAGTCGCAAAGGGCTGCAATTTGGTATACCGATTCTTGGGACGAAAAAAAGGGATACGTGTTTTTGCATTTCTCTCCTAGTCCATTTTTTCAGTTTAACGTATTTTTCACAAAATCTGGAGTCGACCAGCGATGCGTAACTTTGCCACCGGAAGTCGCAAAGGGCTGCAATTTGGTATACCGATTCTTGGGACGAAAAAAAGGGATACGTGTTTTTGCATTTCTCTCCTAGTCCATTTTTTCAGTTTAACGTATTTTTCACAAAATCTGGAGTCGACCAGCGATGCGTAACTTTGCCACCGGAAGTCGCAAAGGGCTGCAATTTGTCGTGGACATTCTTGGGACGAAAAAAAGGGATACGTGTTTTTGCATTTCTCTCCTAGTCCATTTTTTCAGTTTTACGTATTTTTCACAAAATCCGGAGTCGACAAGTGTTGCGTAACTTTGCCACCGGAAGTCGCAAAAGGCTGCAATTTGGTATACCGATTCTTGGGACGAAAAAAAGGGATACGTGTTTTTGCATTTCTCTCCTAGTCAATTTTTTCAGTTTGACGTATTTTTCACAAGTTTCGGGGTCGACAAGTGTTGCGTAACTTTGCCACCGGAAGTCGCAAAAGGCTGCAATTTGGTATACCGATTCTTGGGACGAAAAAAAGGGATACGTGTTTTTGCATTTCTCTCCTAGTCCATTTTTTCAGTTTAACGTATTCTTCACAAAATCTGGAGTCGACCAGCGATGCGTAACTTTGCCACCGGAAGTCGCAAAGGGCTGCAATTTGTCGTGGACATTCTTGGGACGACAAAAAGGGATACGTGTTTTTGCATTTCTCTCCTAGTCCATTCTTTCAGTTTTACGTATTTTTCACAAGTTCCGGGGTCGATAAGTGTTGCGTAACTTTGCCACCGGAAGTCGCAAAGGGCTGCAATTTGGTATACCGATTCTTGGGACGAAAAAAAGGGATACGTGTTTTTGCATTTCTCTCCTAGTCCATTTTTTCAGTTTAACGTATTTTTCACAAAATCTGGAGTCGACCAGCGATGCGTAACTTTGCCACCGGAAGTCGCAAAGGGCTGCAATTTGTCGTGGACATTCTTGGGACGAAAAAAAGGGATACGTGTTTTTGCATTTCTCTCCTAGTCCATTTTTTCAGTTTTACGTATTTTTCACAAAATCCGGAGTCGACAAGTGTTGCGTAACTTTGCCACCGGAAGTCGCAAAAGGCTGCAATTTGGTATACCGATTCTTGGGACGAAAAAAAGGGATACGTGTTTTTGCATTTCTCTCCTAGTCCATTTTTTCAGTTTAACGTATTCTTCACAAAATCTGGAGTCGACCAGCGATGCGTAACTTTGCCACCGGAAATCGCAAAGGGCTACAATTTGTCGTGGACATTCTTGGGACGACAAAAAGGGATACGTGTTTTTGCATTTCTCTCCTAGTCCATTCTTTCAGTTTTACGTATTTTTCACAAGTTCCGGGGTCGATAAGTGTTGCGTAACTTTGCCACCGGAAGTCGCAAAGGGCTGCAATTTGGTATACCGATTCTTGGGACGAAAAAAAGGGATACGTGTTTTTGCATTTCTCTCCTAGTACATTTTTTCAGTTTAACGTATTTTTCACAAAGTCTGGAGTCGACCAGCGATGCGTAACTTTGCCACCGGAAGTCGCAAAGGGCTGCAATTTGGTATACCGATTCTTGGGACGAAAAAAAGGGATACGTGTTTTTGCATTTCTCTCCTAGTCCATTTTTTCAGTTTAACGTATTTTTCACAAAATCTGGAGTCGACCAGCGATGCGTAACTTTGCCACCGGAAGTCGCAAAGGGCTGCAATTTGTCGTGGACATTCTTGGGACGAAAAAAAGGGATACGTGTTTTTGCATTTCTCTCCTAGTACATTTTTTCAATTTGACGTATTTTTTTGAAAATTTAAAGTCGACAAGTATTGCGTAACTTTGCCACCGGAAGTCGCAAAGGGCTGCAATTTGGTGTGGACATTCTAGGAACGAAAAAAGGGATACGTGTTTTTGCATTTCTCTCCTAGTTCATTTTTTCAATTTGACGTATTTTTCTGAAAATTCAAAGTCGACAAGTGTTGCGTAACTTTGCCACCGGAAGTCGCAAAGGGCTGCAATTTGGTGTGGACATTCTAGGAACGAAAAAAAGGGATACGTGTTTTTGCATTTCTCTCCTAGTTCATTTTTTCAATTTGACGTATTTTTCTGAAAATTCAAAGTCGACAAGTGTTGCGTAACTTTGCCACCGGAAGTCGCAAAGGGCTGCAATTTGGTGTGGACATTCTAGGAACGAAAAAAAGGGATACGTGTTTTTGCATTTCTCTCCTAGTACATTTTTTCAATTTGACGTATTTTTTTGAAAATTCAAAGTCGACAAGTATTGCGTAACTTTGCCACCGGAAGTCGCAAAGGGCTGCAATTTGGTGTGGACATTCTAGGAACGAAAAAAAGGGATACGTGTTTTTGCATTTCTCTCCTAGTACATTTTTTCAATTTGACGTATTTTTTTGAAAATTCAAAGTCGACAAGTGTTGCGTAACTTTGCCACCGGAAGTCGCAAAGGGCTGCAATTTGGTGTGGACATTCTAGGAACGAAAAAAAGGGATACGTGTTTTTGCATTTCTCTCCTAGTCCATTTTTTCAGGTTGACGTATTTTTCACAAAATCCGGGGTCGACAAGTGTTGCGTAACTTTGCCACCGGAAGTCGCAAAAGGCTGCAATTTGGTATACCGATTCTTGGGACGAAAAAAAGGGATACGTGTTTTTGCATTTCTCTCCTAGTCCATTTTTTCAGTTTAACGAATTTTTCACAAAATCCGGAGTCGACAAGCGATGCGTAACTTTGCCACCGGAAGTCGCAAAGGGCTGCAATTTGGTATACCGATTCTTGGGACGAAAAAAAGGGATACGTGTTATTGCATTTCTCTCCTAGTCCATTTTTTCAGTTTAACGTATTTTTCACAAAATCCGGAGTCGACCAGCGATGCGTAACTTTGCCACCGGAAGTCGCAAAGGGCTGCAATTTGGTATACCGATTCTTGGGACGAAAAAAAGGGATACGTGTTTTTGCATTTCTCTCCTAGTCCATTTTTTCAGTTTAACTTATTTTTCACAAAATCTGGAGTCGACCAGCGATGCGTAACTTTGCCACCGGAAGTCGCAAAGGGCTGCAATTTGGTATACCGATTCTTGGGACGAAAAAAAGGGATAAGTGTTTTTGCATTTCTCTCCTAGTCCATTTTTTCAGTTTAACGTATTTTTCACAAAATCTGGAGTCGACCAGCGATGCGTAACTTTGCCACCGGAAGTCGCAAAGGGCTGCAATTTGGTATACCGATTCTTGGGACGAAAAAAAGGGATACGTGTTTTTGCATTTCTCTTCTAGTCAATTTTTTCAGTTTGACGTATTTTTCACAAGTTCCGGGGTCGACAAGTGTTGCGTAACTTTGCCACCGGAAGTCGCAAAAGGCTGCAATTTGGTATACCGATTCTTGGGACGAAAAAAAGGGATACGTGTTTTTGCATTTCTCTCCTAGTCCATTTTTTCAGTTTAACGAATTTTTCACAAAATCCGGAGTCGACAAGCGATGCGTAACTTTGCCACCGGAAGTCGCAAAGGGCTGCAATTTGGTATACCGATTCTTGGGACGAAAAAAAGGGATACGTGTTATTGCATTTCTCTCCTAGTCCATTTTTTCAGTTTAACGTATTTTTCACAAAATCCGGAGTCGACCAGCGATGCGTAACTTTGCCACCGGAAGTCGCAAAGGGCTGCAATTTGGTATACCGATTCTTGGGACGAAAAAAAGGGATACGTGTTTTTGCATTTCTCTCCTAGTCCATTTTTTCAGGTTGACGTATTTTTCACAAAATCCGGGGTCGACAAGCGATGCGTAACTTTGCCACCGGAAGTCGCAAAGGGCTGCAATTTGGTATACCGATTCTTGGGACGAAAAAAAGGGATACGTGTTTTTGCATTTCTCTCCTAGTCCATTTTTTCAGTTTAACGTATTTTTCACAAAATCTGGAGTCGACCAGCGATGCATAACATTGCCACCGGAAGTCGCAAAGGGCTGCAATTTGTCGTGGACATTCTTGGGACGAAAAAAAGGGATACGTGTTTTTGCATTTCTCTCCTAGTCCATTTTTTCAGTTTGACGTATTTTTCGCAAAATCCGGGGTCGACAAGCGATGCGTAACTTTGCCACCGGAAGTCGCAAAGGGCTGCAATTTGGTATACCGATTCTTGGGACGAAAAAAAGGGATACGTGTTTTTGCATTTCTCTCCTAGTCCATTTTTTCAGTTTAACGTATTTTTCGCAAAATCCGGGGTCGACAAGCGATGCGTAACTTTGCCACCGGAAGTCGCAAAGGGCTGCAATTTGGTATACCGATTCTTGGGACGAAAAAAAGGGATACGTGTTTTTGCATTTCTCTCCTAGTCCATTTTTTCAGTTTAACGTATTTTTCACAAAATCTGGAGTCGACCAGCGATGCGTAACTTTGCCACCGGAAGTCGCAAAGGGCTGCAATTTGTCGTGGACATTCTTGGGACGAAAAAAAGGGATACGTGTTTTTGCATTTCTCTCCTAGTCCATTCTTTCAGTTTAACGTATTTCTCACAAAATCTGGAGTCGACCAGCGATGCGTAACTTTGCCACCGGAATTCGCAAAGGGCTGCAATTTGGTATACTGATTCTTGGGACGAAAAAAAGGGATACGTGTTTTTGCATTTCTCTCCTAGTCCATTTTCTCAGTTTCACGTATTCTTCACAAAATCTGGAGTCGACCAGCGATGCGTAACTTTGCCACCGGAAGTCGCAAAGGGCTGCAATTTGTCGTGGACATTCTTGGGACGACAAAAAGGGATACGTGTTTTTGCATTTCTCTCCTAGTCCATTCTTTCAGTTTTACGTATTTTTCACAAGTTCCGGGGTCGATAAGTGTTGCGTAACTTTGCCACCGGAAGTCGCAAAGGGCTGCAATTTGGTATACCGATTCTTGGGACGAAAAAAAGGGATACGTGTTTTTGCATTTCTCTCCTAGTCCATTTTTTCAGTTTAACGTATTTTTCACAAAATCTGGAGTCGACCAGCGATGCGTAACTTTGCCACCGGAAGTCGCAAAGGGCTGCAATTTGGTATACCGATTCTTGGGACGAAAAAAAGGGATACGTGTTTTTGCATTTCTCTCCTAGTCCATTTTTTCAGTTTAACGTATTTTTCACAAAATCTGGAGTCGACCAGCGATGCGTAACTTTGCCACCGGAAGTCGCAAAGGGCTGCAATTTGTCGTGGACATTCTTGGGACGAAAAAAAGGGATACGTGTTTTTGCATTTCTCTCCTAGTCCATTTTTTCAGTTTTACGTATTTTTCACAAAATCCGGAGTCGACAAGTGTTGCGTAACTTTGCCACCGGAAGTCGCAAAAGGCTGCAATTTGGTATACCGATTCTTGGGACGAAAAAAAGGGATACGTGTTTTTGCATTTCTCTCCTAGTCAATTTTTTCAGTTTGACGTATTTTTCACAAGTTTCGGGGTCGACAAGTGTTGCGTAACTTTGCCACCGGAAGTCGCAAAAGGCTGCAATTTGGTATACCGATTCTTGGGACGAAAAAAAGGGATACGTGTTTTTGCATTTCTCTCCTAGTCCATTTTTTCAGTTTAACGTATTCTTCACAAAATCTGGAGTCGACCAGCGATGCGTAACTTTGCCACCGGAAGTCGCAAAGGGCTGCAATTTGTCGTGGACATTCTTGGGACGACAAAAAGGGATACGTGTTTTTGCATTTCTCTCCTAGTCCATTCTTTCAGTTTTACGTATTTTTCACAAGTTCCGGGGTCGATAAGTGTTGCGTAACTTTGCCACCGGAAGTCGCAAAGGGCTGCAATTTGGTATACCGATTCTTGGGACGAAAAAAAGGGATACGTGTTTTTGCATTTCTCTCCTAGTCCATTTTTTCAGTTTAACGTATTTTTCACAAAATCTGGAGTCGACCAGCGATGCGTAACTTTGCCACCGGAAGTCGCAAAGGGCTGCAATTTGGTATACCGATTCTTGGGACGAAAAAAAGGGATACGTGTTTTTGCATTTCTCTCCTAGTCCATTTTTTCAGTTTAACGTATTTTTCACAAAATCTGGAGTCGACCAGCGATGCGTAACTTTGCCACCGGAAGTCGCAAAGGGCTGCAATTTGTCGTGGACATTCTTGGGACGAAAAAAAGGGATACGTGTTTTTGCATTTCTCTCCTAGTCCATTTTTTCAGTTTTACGTATTTTTCACAAAATCCGGAGTCGACAAGTGTTGCGTAACTTTGCCACCGGAAGTCGCAAAAGGCTGCAATTTGGTATACCGATTCTTGGGACGAAAAAAAGGGATACGTGTTTTTGCATTTCTCTCCTAGTCAATTTTTTCAGTTTGACGTATTTTTCACAAGTTTCGGGGTCGACAAGTGTTGCGTAACTTTGCCACCGGAAGTCGCAAAAGGCTGCAATTTGGTATACCGATTCTTGGGACGAAAAAAAGGGATACGTGTTTTTGCATTTCTCTCCTAGTCCATTTTTTCAGTTTAACGTATTCTTCACAAAATCTGGAGTCGACCAGCGATGCGTAACTTTGCCACCGGAAGTCGCAAAGGGCTGCAATTTGTCGTGGACATTCTTGGGACGACAAAAAGGGATACGTGTTTTTGCATTTCTCTCCTAGTCCATTCTTTCAGTTTTACGTATTTTTCACAAGTTCCGGGGTCGATAAGTGTTGCGTAACTTTGCCACCGGAAGTCGCAAAGGGCTGCAATTTGGTATACCGATTCTTGGGACGAAAAAAAGGGATACGTGTTTTTGCATTTCTCTCCTAGTCCATTTTTTCAGTTTAACGTATTTTTCACAAAATCTGGAGTCGACCAGCGATGCGTAACTTTGCCACCGGAAGTCGCAAAGGGCTGCAATTTGGTATACCGATTCTTGGGACGAAAAAAAGGGATACGTGTTTTTGCATTTCTCTCCTAGTCCATTTTTTCAGTTTAACGTATTTTTCACAAAATCTGGAGTCGACCAGCGATGCGTAACTTTGCCACCGGAAGTCGCAAAGGGCTGCAATTTGTCGTGGACATTCTTGGGACGAAAAAAAGGGATACGTGTTTTTGCATTTCTCTCCTAGTCCATTTTTTCAGTTTTACGTATTTTTCACAAAATCCGGAGTCGACAAGTGTTGCGTAACTTTGCCACCGGAAGTCGCAAAAGGCTGCAATTTGGTATACCGATTCTTGGGACGAAAAAAAGGGATACGTGTTTTTGCATTTCTCTCCTAGTCCATTTTTTCAGTTTAACGTATTCTTCACAAAATCTGGAGTCGACCAGCGATGCGTAACTTTGCCACCGGAAGTCGCAAAGGGCTACAATTTGTCGTGGACATTCTTGGGACGACAAAAAGGGATACGTGTTTTTGCATTTCTCTCCTAGTCCATTCTTTCAGTTTTACGTATTTTTCACAAGTTCCGGGGTCGATAAGTGTTGCGTAACTTTGCCACCGGAAGTCGCAAAGGGCTGCAATTTGGTATACCGATTCTTGGGACAAAAAAAAGGGATACGTGTTTTTGCATTTCTCTCCTAGTCCATTTTTTCAGTTTAACGTATTTTTCACAAAATCTGGAGTCGACCAGCGATGCGTAACTTTGCCACCGGAAGTCGCAAAGGGCTGCAATTTGGTATACCGATTCTTGGGACGAAAAAAAGGGATACGTGTTTTTGCATTTCTCTCCTAGTCCATTTTTTCAGTTTAACGTATTTTTCACAAAATCTGGAGTCGACCAGCGATGCGTAACTTTGCCACCGGAAGTCGCAAAGGGCTGCAATTTGTCGTGGACATTCTTGGGACGAAAAAAAGGGATACGTGTTTTTGCATTTCTCTCCTAGTCCATTTTTTCAGTTTTACGTATTTTTCACAAAATCCGGAGTCGACAAGTGTTGCGTAACTTTGCCACCGGAAGTCGCAAAAGGCTGCAATTTGGTATACCGATTCTTGGGACGAAAAAAAGGGATACGTGTTTTTGCATTTCTCTCCTAGTCAATTTTTTCAGTTTGACGTATTTTTCACAAGTTTCGGGGTCGACAAGTGTTGCGTAACTTTGCCACCGGAAGTCGCAAAAGGCTGCAATTTGGTATACCGATTCTTGGGACGAAAAAAAGGGATACGTGTTTTTGCATTTTTTTCCCAGATCATTTTTTCCATTTCTTGTATTTTTTGCAAAGTTCAAAGTCGATAAATGTTGCCACCGAAAGTCGCAACGTGCTGCAACTTGGTGTGAACATTCTAGGGACGAAGAGAAGGGATACGTGTCTTTGCGTTTCTCTCCTAATCTATTTTCCTATTTTACGTATTTTTTACAGTCTCCAGAATCGATGAGTACTCTATAACTTTGAAATCAGCAATGGCGATGTGTTGGAAATTCGATATGGCTATTCACAGGACGGAAAAGTAATACTTTTATGATTAGTTTTCAGTTCATTTTAAATTTAATGCATCAGTCCCACCACCCACCCTCTCGACTCCCTCTCACTTGAATAATCGGCTTTCCTCAGGACTGCTATAAAATTCATTGCATGACGTTTTGGTCACCGTGTACCGGTTTTCGTCTGGCTGAATGCGTATCCCGAAACAATTGCCGATCGCGCGTTGCACGTGTAGCTGCTGCGCCAGCCTAAGCCACGCCCATGCCCATATTGGTAGTTTGTCAACAAATCCTACGACGCTCGCTCGGGCTATGAAACAGTTGCTAAGCGCGGAATTTGTGGGAAGCTATTGCAAAGCAGCTATCTTTGGCATCCGCGAGTTAATCCGTGGAAATCCTTCGTTCTGATTGGTCGCACTTAAATGCTTCTCATTTGAAAACTATCGCGAATTTTTGCAAACGGTTTGCGGGAGGGTACTCGGGGGACCCCCAGCCATCACCCACTTTCGGGTGTAAAAGTAATTCTGGGACACCCTGTATATCGCAAATTCACATTTTACTCGCGTTTTAAATATCTATTATCCATCCTCAACATTTCAGAGTATATCTATCCACGTTTGGAACAGCAGGGCGTGTTTCAACACCTTAAACGAGCAGCGAACACACCATTGAGTGCATTCTTACCGCTCGGAATTCACTCAAATATTATTCACGTTACCTTCGGTCGTTTCTTTTTTTTGGTTACTTCTAAACTTTGGTTATCAAATTTAAAGGCCTCGCTAGCCACTACGGCCTACGTAACAAGTTACACAGATATCTCTATGACGTCTTACGTAGATTATCCTGATCTCACTTTTCTTTCACTGATTTCCAGCAATTCATGCTACATCTGATGGAGGATTATACATGCTTCACCTTGAGATAGACAAAAATTGATTTGATCACAGCAGCAGAAATTTTAATTTTTTTCCGGCTGCGAGGAGTTATTCAACTTCCACGTGTAATTGAACGGGAGATAGATTTCGGATTTACCTACTACGAGAGATCAGTATTACATCTTACAGGGAATATAAACTCTTAAGGAATATGCTTTATAAATTATGAAAAGTCGTCAATTGTACCAGAATTTTATTGCGATTCGTCAACAGAGTGTAGCACGAATCGCTGGAGATCAATGGAAGAAAAGCGAGATCAGGATAATCTACGTAAGAGTCACAGAGATATCTGTGTAAGTGCAACAATTCATTATACAAAAATAAATAGTTATTTATTCTCTAGGACTTACAAGAATTGTAAGTGTTATACCTTAAAAAAAATGGCGAAAAAATTTGAGAATAAATAATATCAGGTTTTTTTTCATCTATATAAACACCCAGATTTTGTATAACTGCTTGCGTCAATTTCGGCAACCTCGCAACCAATTTGATGATTGTTTTCTCCATGTTTTCAAGTCAAGCTAATTGTAATTTTTCCTGTAGATCATTTTGAGATGCTAGACAATGGATTCTTATATTTCTATCGAATTCATCTCATAACTTCTCGATTGGATTAAGATCGGGTGATAGCGAAGGACATTGTATTAAATTGACTTCGCCTGCATCTTCCAGGCGCTTTAAATATAATGTGCAAAGTCGTGACGCGTGTCTGAGATTATTATCTTGCAATAATAATGTTTTTACCAATAATTCTTGTTCTAGATGGCATAGCGTGTTAATGCAAAATGGTTAATTACCCTTCTTTTCGAAGAAATCCTTATATTTTGTACAAGTTCCCAATAAAATGAACACCAAAACAACCTCATACCATTACAGACTGCCCTTCAAGATTCACTGTTGGTATAATGCATTCTTCAAACAGTTTTTCGTAAGGTCTTTTATGGACGAAAACTCGTCTCCTTGTACCGAATACTTCAAATTTAGATTCACTAATCCAATAATACTTTTGTCAGTCAGATACTGTCCAGATCGTATGTTCTTGTACCCATGCGAATCTTTTTAATTTATTCTGAGGTTTGGTGTAAGACTTTTTCATTGCCACACATTCTCGAAATCCATTTGCTAAAAAACATCTGTCGATTGTTGTTATTTCTACGGGGTCTTCTCGGATATTATTAATTTCAACCGTAATTTCAGATGTACGCATTCGTCTATTAGGCTTACTGACCTTTCAACGTCCAACTGTTACGTTCTATGCGTGAGCGACCGTTTGCGGCAGCATCAGGGAGCTAGCATAGGTATTGCGATCAAAGATCACGTAAAAGGTATTGGGTTCTTGCCAGTTTAAGGTGCTAAAGCACGCCTATTTGCATTTATGTCCCTTGGTCGATAGTTAAGGTCGATAGTTAAGATTACAAGCAGATACTAGATATATTGAATCGGAAAACTCACTTCTTCTACGTGAGTGTGGTTGATGCTACTAGCTAATGGGTTTATTTGGGTTTAGGAACTAATAGGTTCAGGCTTTTTGAAATCAAGAGAAGAAAATATGGTTTAACTAAATATAATGAAACAATAGATTAGAATACAAGTAGCCGTTACAGTCAGATGTAGGAGAGAGTATATTAATCTACTAACAGAGCGAAATTCGAATAGCACTGTATATGTGATCGTCAACTTGTGTAGTATGAGTTACAAAGATATATACTAAGATGTAAGAATGTGAGCTACTTACCGGTGGACGAGCAGAGGAAGAGAGAGAGACGGCGGTCGGTTGTCGACGATAGCAAAATAGATTTGGCTGAATGGGAAATTCTTGGTCCAGCCCAAAGGTGGACACTCGCCTAGACGAATGCTTATTGAAATGCCAAGAAATGAGTTCTTTTTGCGTGAAAATTCTTGGTCCAGCCCTAAGGTGGACACTCGCCTAGACGAATGCTTATTGAAATGCCAAGAAATGAGTTCTTTTTGCGTGGACGCCCGGCACTGAAGTGATACACTTTTCGCATGGGCCCTAAGGCAAGCCAGATCAAAATAGGCCCTAAGGTATTTGATCGGCACAACACTTGACTGACGCGGACAATCGGCTCGAGACTCCAAAAGGGATACTACTCTACCAGAGGATCGATTAGTAACTACGGATGATCGGCATCGATGTCCGTAAGGAGGACTTTGAGATTGGAGGGAATTGAGTGCAATGTCAGGAAATCTCGGGGAATTTGGATACGTGTTATGGCGTGATCGAGGCAGTTGTATCCGGCCGTTCAATAGAATTCTCGTTACAGGCCTTCGATCGCGGATTCTTCCTTGGATTAGTGCATTATCGGAATTATCTTGGTGGTGAGGTGGGTGCGAGGGTGGCGGGTAGGAGTTCTGGTGTGCGCGATATTCGTGGTGCTATAATAAAAATGCTCTTTAGGCACCTCATTTCTAGATATTCTGTTCAGCATTGCTGCCCGTGCCGTTCTTGTTCTTTGTTTGCCGTGATCTCTCTTTCTTCCCGCTCATCCACCTGTAATGTCACAGTGTTGGTGTGATTTCTGGAAATGTGAGAGAGTATGAGATGTCATGTACAATATAATATAATATAATGATATCCCTAAATTATTAATATTGTATATATATATATACAGGGTGTCCCAGAACTACCTGACCAACGGGGTATAGCGGTGTTCGGGAGGCACCACTGATCATGAAAATTACCTTCCTTTTGTCCGGAAGGTCATAGTTTTTAAATGGGAGCAGGTCAAAGTTGACCAATCAGAGGAAGATGTCAAGAGAAACGTAGGCACCTGCGAACTCTGAGTTTTCTTCCCTCGCTTTTGTTTCTCGGTGGCTTCGGGCAGGATGACGTCAGCCGAAGACATACATATTGGAAACAAGAAACAAGCTACCGAGAAACAAAAGCGAGCGAAGAAAACTCAGAGTTCGCAGGTGCCTACATTTCTCTTGACGCCTCCCTCTGATTGGTCAACTTTGGCCTGCTCCCATTTAAAAATTATGACCTTCCGGACAAAAGGAAGGTCATTTTCGTGATCAGTGGTGCCTCCCGAACACCGCTATACCCCGTTGGTCAGGTAGTTCTGGGACACCCTGTATATATATATTGTGACGTTAATTTTCACGCCTAACGGAACGATACCGTCACAAATTACGTTACTCCTTACGATTCCCTGGAACCTAGAAATCCGAAATACTAATTGCTCTTGGGCGCAGGCACACCTTTGTGCCACGAGACTGCGTAGGAGGATTGCAAGGGAAAGAAGGAAATTTACCAGACTAGCTAGAACGCAACGAGATAGTAGAGGGGCGGGGAACTTATAGATGGTATGCTGAATAAAGATTGAGAACTACTAATTAAACTGTAACAAAATTAACAATGGGCCCTTTATTTTGGGACTTATACGAATTAACAATGATAACAAAATAACAAAAAGATATGGTAATTTCGATACTAATTTTATAAGACACGCGATACGGGGTTTCGAGAACTAACGACAAGATACAATATTATTCGTTAGCTACCGTGAATTAATCCGTCGCCGATACCGAGTTACGCGTACGAAGGTCGGTACTATCTACGTCCTAGGACGCAGTGGCTAAACACACGATTCGGGCGAATAACGGCACGGATTGGTTCGAGTGGTGGAATTACCAAGAAATAGGAAACATAACGAATATAGAAAATACAAATTCACACGGAATAAATTAAGGTACAATAGCAATATACGAAACGATAGAAACAAGAAGAAAGATATCCGCAGAAAGGATGATTAGTTGTAAAGAATGTCAATATCCTAATTAATCACGTAGGCTCTTCAACAACAGGCCTGGTTACTTAATTCTACGTCCTACGAATCTATCGCGGGAAGCGCGATAAACAGATTCTCTGCGATTCTCCAGGGTCACCAAGAGTAATCCGATAGTCGGAACATACAATAGATAATAAATTATAATAAATAGATAGTTCTAACGGTAGGCACGGAATCTTTTCCTACTGTACGATACGCGATCTTCTCCTAGGCCGAAACCGGGAGGAAAGTAACAACGAGATATAAGTGAAACAGTAGTTACAACGGTGGAAAAAATTTCGTCCTCTCGACGATGAGACGCTTACCGTGAACGATACAATGATGACTAGTACGATACAACTATTCGGGACGTAACCACCGGCCAAGACGGCTAACTAACAGAGAATGAATTTCTTCGGGAGTTCTTCGGGACTCGGGGCCAGCGCTAGCTCCCTCATCCCCGCCGGGCCCTCCTGGGCCAATCACCGCCGTCGAAGGTACTCGCCAATTGTAGGCCCTCGCGCTAATTTCAAAACATGCCACTGGAATCGAGTACATCATACGATAATTATATCGATAATTTCTAACGACTTAACTCTACGAGAAGGACACGGAACGATATAACGTTTATAACCGGAGCCTCCCTGTAACGATACAATGCTATTCTTTGGAGGACGGTTCCGCTAGTAAATTCTTAATCCTAGTCCTCGCGACGGATCCTGTTCGCTGGACTCGGGACTCTTCGGGATGTCACAACTCGTTGCCGTACCTAGGGTGTCTGGATACTTCGTCCGGAGTTGATTCTTGTTCGGACTCCGGTCCGGACGAATAGGTGGTGGAGGGTAGCGACCCCTCGCACCTGGACAGCTTCCAGAGCCTTCCATCCTCTTCGGTACTGGTGGCGTTCCCTTCGCGGGACGTCCGTACCAGCGATAATACGAGATCGGAATGATCCAGTGCGATGTCTTAGGCTGTATCGGCCTCCCACTTGATTCGGGAGCCGTCAGCAGCGGGGTGGAGGCGCCTGGTGACGTAGTGCATCTCCACGTTCCCTCGCAGGACTGGTGGCGACTTCCTTCGAGCGAGGCTGCGACTGATGGTCTGTCTAGGCGTGGCTGCTCTTTACTCCTTCGGCGAAACGTTGATGGTGGTGGTGGCCGGTTACGAACGCATGAAATAGTTGTACGGAACAAAAATAATTAATTTATGTAATTCTAATACCCTTTTGGACCCTGGAGTTCTTGGCCGGTACTTTTCGTGACTCTCCCGAGGGACGGTAATGCGTCCCGTATTTAAAACACGCTAGTTATTCACTCGGGACTTTGTGACGTGGATTTTAACGTCACAATATATATACAGGGTCCGCCAGAACTACCTGACCCGGTGGGTATGGCGGTGATCGGGAGGCTTCACTGATCACGAATATGACCTTCCTTTTGTCCGGAAGGTCATAGTTTTTAAATGGGAGCAGGTCAAAGTTGACCAATCAGAGGGAGGCGTCAAGAGAAACGTAGGCGCCTGCGAACTCTGAGTTTTCTTCCCTCGCTTTTGTTTTTCGGTGGCTACGGGCAGGATAACGTCAGCCAAAGACATGCTTATGGGATGTCACTCGCTGAGAACGGAGGTTCTCAGTTGAAAACTCAAGCAATTAATGAAAACTGCAATGTCCTATGATAATGCCACATGACTTACACAGATATCTCTGTGACGTCTTACGTATATTATCTTGATTTCGCTTTTCTTTTATTGATCTCCAGCGATTCGTGCTACATCCCGTTGACGACTTTTCATATGCATAAAGCATATTCCCTAAGAATTTATTATTCCCTGTACGATATGCAACTTTATTGCAAATATCTTTAGTCTTGCAATAATAACATTAATTGTAAAATCAAGCTAGAGAAGCATGGAAGGTATTTAACACTGACATAGTATGGGCTCTAAGAGAGAAAATAATAGATACGTGTAACGCTTTTATCGGCCACGCCAAGTTGCGTAATACTTGTAGGTGACAGATTTTGAATTTGCCTACTACAAAAGATCTGTATCATATCGTACAGGGAATAATAAATTCTTAGGGAATATGCTTTATACATATGAAAAGTCGTCAACGGGATGTAGCACGAATCGCTGGAGATCAATAACAGAGAAGCAAAATCAAGATAATATACGTAAGACGTCAGAGATATCTGTGTAAGTCATGTGGCATTATCATAGGACATTGCAGTTTTCATTAATTGCTTGAGTTTTCAACTGAGAACCTCCGTTCTCAGCGAGTGACATCCCATAAGCATGTCTTTGGCTGACGTCATCCTGCCCGTAGCCACCGAAAAACAAAAGCGAGGGAAGAAAACTCAGAGTACGCAGGCGCCTACGTTTCTCTTGACGCCTCCCTCTGATTGGTCAACTTTGACCTGCTCCCATTTAAAAACTATGACCTTCCGGACAAAAGGAAGGTCATATTCGTGATCAGTGAAGCCTCCCGATCACCGCCATACCCACCGGGTCAGGTAGTTCTGGCGGACCCTGTATATATATATATATATTGTGACGACACTTTTTGACGGTGACGCACAAATAAATGGCACCGCGAGAAATAATTAATGAAATACTAAATTATTGGGCGCCAGGTATAACCAGAGTTACACCGCTGTCTCCTAAGGACACCCTGGCCAGCTCTTGTGCGGTGGGGTCCTGGGTCTGGGAGACAATAATCAAAATCTGAAAATTAGGGAGGTTCACTCTAAAAACTACTGAAAACGACAAATTATCGGAACCAAAATCCGGGGACGGATCCGATTTATTTTAAATAGAAAATAGAACAAGATGGTGAAATACAAATGACAAATACAGAAAACAGATCGAGATGATGCAGAACACACTGGGATATTTACCCAAACGATATTATACAATAATGTTCCCGCTGGAACAACGCAACATACGATACGATATATTAAACGATACGGTAACGATAATAAACGGTACGATATTGACTCACGCACCCATGTGTTAGGGAGACGATTCCGCGAGACGTGGACTGAACGGTTAGACACAAAACCGGAAGGATTGAAATACTTAAATGAGAGACCGATCTCCTGTTTGTCACCGGATTAGCTATCCTTGGACCCTTAGTGGTCAGGAAAGCGCAGGATGACGCGTAAGAGTACGTCGAACAGAAAAGATCGGTTGATCCCGTGAATTGAAAAGTAGCCAAAATATCCCTGAGCGTCACTCACCGTTGTCCAGTAGCTCCTACTATATCCAGGAACACCCTCTCCTGATTTATAGTCCCTCGTACGGATCACGATACGATACAGTAAATACAAAATTCGGTAGAAAACGATAGCACGTCTATCCCTGAGTTAGGCCACGCCGTGAGTGACGCTACAAATTTCCAAAATCGGGAACCTTCCTGAGAGCGCGCTGTAATACCACCCCCTAGTCCAATCAGGTTCGCTGTTACATGGGCTCCGCTATCCAGCTCGCGATCTTCAATTGTTTTAACGATCCCGGTAAAATAGATCCTGGCATCTTGCTACGTTAGGATGGCTGCAGTGCCGTTTCCGGAAGACGGGAATCACATCCACCTCTTCTCCCTCGATATTCGGTTTCCTGCCGCGTCTGCAACTCCTATATGCCCTCTGCTTCTGAAGACGCTCGCCGCTGGCTTCGCGTAGTCGAGCCACCAGGTTGTGTGCTCCGGTCCTGACGTCACCGCTCCTCGCAGCGCTCCGCCAGGCCCGTAGTTGGCTCTCTCTCGGGCCCCGTCTCAATACAAATTGTATCGAATCCTCTCGGATCCGCTTAATGAACTCAAAAACAAACGAAACGTTCCCCACGGGGAAATAAATACAAATTCTTAAAATAAAAAAATCAGTCCAACGCCACGCGAAACGCTCCGTAACTGATCCGGCCCCACGACGTAGCCGAATTTGCCTAATTTTGTGACGTGCATCAAAATGCCACGTCACAACTCCTCCCCCCTTAGATTCCGCCTAATGGGATGAGCGAAGCTCAAGGAGATGGCTCTTTATGTGCACCCTACTTCTAATATTACGTGCACGATCCAACATGTGATCTGGACCAGCTGGTCTCCATGGATCCTTCGAAATTCTACATCGCGGATCTGTCCTTGAGTCTTGGAATCGTTCCCCATAACACACGGTATCGAACAATACGCACAACTAATGTAATCTTACTCATCTAAACGCCTGAGTAACATACCCAAAAGCAAATAATAAATAAACGAAACTAAAACGCAACAGGAGCGTTTATTTAACTCATAAATACCCTACTTCATTAGTTATCCTCTAAGATCGCTTCCTTGTTCTTGGATGAGACGAAATAACACCAAATTGAGTGCGTTCGTGCCCATGCACGCCTATTTGGTGTCCCCATAAGACTCGTCTCTCCAAGTAAGTAGTTCTCGGAGCCAGTTTCGTCACGACTAACTTCTCCGACTGAACACTTCCGGTTTCACCTGTCTCAGCAATTCCGTTGCAAGGATCATTTATAATAGGACGCCGCTGCGCCCTAGCAAATGAAAATTCGACTCTCGGCGCTATCGCGAAATTCCATGTATCACGATTCCCGTGCAAGTCGATTCCGAACTTTCTAATACAATCGATACCTAAAACACATTCTGACGATAAGGAAGGAACAATTCTCACCACGAGCTCCTGGACCACTCCCTTAAGCTCGATTTCTAACTCGACCTCCCCGGTAACTTCAGCTGTATGACCGTCTGCCAGCTTGATGGATCTGAACTGTGGCTCTACTATGCTTTTACCTGCCTCTTTCGCAATGCTATTTCCGGCTTGCCCTAAGAAAGTTCTTGACGATCCTGGATCTACGAGTGCGTGCACTACTTGCCCTCCCACTTTGACATCCAAGAACCAACGCGATCCCGATTCCATACTTTGAATTGGACCGCACGTGGTAATTGATCTCGTAGGAAGCACCGGACCACGCTCTGAAGAAGGAATAAAGAACTCCTTGACCTTTCCAGTTTGCTCCTCGTAGATCTTCCCTGAGCATTTGGAACATTGCTTCACTGTGGTTCCCTGGGCTCCGCATCGGTAGCAGAATCTTGATCTTTTCTTCTTGCAATTTGAGTATCCATGTCCTGTCTTTCCACAGTTCCAACAACCTGCAGTTCTAGACAAATTGACACTCTTTGGAGTCACCGCACTGGGTGACACCTTGGTGTCAGAGCCGGACTCCTCTGAGTTCTTCTTTGTCGGCTCCTTACTTTGTCTCTTCCGGGAGTTCCTTGACAAATCCTTCCCCTTGGCTCCCACCAACGATCTCAGATGGGTAATCGTTGCCAGCTGATCTGCGATTTCCTGCCGCATCCTCACAATCTCAGCACTGAGAAATTCGCTGGATCCTATCGAAGTTGGAGATGGAATCTGCTCTTCCACTTCCAAAATACTTTTTGAAGGTACGATTGAAGCTACCTCTTCCTTATGTATCTCAGACCCCATCCTCTTCTTGAAAGAGTCCTCTCGATATGCCAGTTCCGGAACCAAACTCTGTTCCGGAGCCGGTGGTGGTCTAAACAACTTGGCCTTTTCGAAGGATCTCTCTCGTTCACTGGCCAAATCACCCAACTGCTTGAAATTTTGAAATTCTCTTCGTCTAAATCCCAGCCGTAATAGTGGCAGCATATTACGATAAGCCCTGTTCAATTGCTCCTCTAATGTACTAGGTCTATGTAGGAGAGCATACAAGCTTCGGAGACATACCAGGTATGCTTTTACTGGCTCGTGTTCTCCTTGAGTACGTTGTCGAATTTCATCTTCGAGTTGCCACTGGAATTCTTCTTGTTCGAACTGTCTTCGCAAAGCGCTGGTAAAATCCGCAACGGTCCTCCATTGATGACTTTCAATTCGATACCACTGCAAGGCTGTTCCCGAAAGAATTAATGGCAACGCCTTCAACAGATCTGCATCCGACATGGGCGTATATCTTCGGCATTCTTGTAGCTGAATCAAGAATTCTTCCAGATTTTCCTCGGAAGTGCCAGAAAATTTTAAATTCCATTCTCGTATTCTCTTGACGTAATTCTGGATGCCATGCGTGTCCACTGTCCTAAGCATTGTCTTCGGAACACTTCCTTGATCTTCTGTAGTAGCATAAATCGGTTCCGTTGTCCCAATTGGATTGCCAGCGTACGCAGATAATCTCGGAACCCTTTCAAGATTTTCTGAAGTCTGATACGGTACCGAATGATATGAACGACTCTCAAAACTCGAAGATACTAATGCGGGTCTATCCAAGTAACTCCTAACCTGAGCTTCTTCTACTCTCGAAGTTATATTCCGAGAAACTGTCACTACATTCGTCGTCGCCGTTGACGTAACACACTTAGACGGGGTTTCTGTCAAATAGTCGCTCTCCTCGAAAACTAACCTCTGTTTCCCAGGAATGACAGGCGCTTCATCTTCAGGTCCCCAATGCGTAATTTCCCCTGAAATTCGACGCGAATATCGACGCAGTCGATCCCGAAGAATAGTTACCGATCCCTCTGTCGATAACTGTAGCGCGGCCAACGACCTGAACAGCTGATCCCCCATGATCGGGGTGAGCGTCGCTTCCCCTACTCTGTCATTCACCATCTCGATCGTCACTTGTTAGCTTCCAGAATTTTCGAAACTTACACAGTCAGAACTTCACACCGTCAAGGGCCGAGCCCACGCGATCGGTGTGTGTGAACCTCCGCTTAACTACAATGTTGCAGGGTCTTCTAACATCGCCTGCATTACCCCGAACAAAAAACTAATAAAATTCCTTCAACGTGGCTCCACGTCGAGCGCCAATCTTGTGACGACGAAGTCACACATGAAAGCACGACGTGATCCACAACAAATTTTCTAAATCCAAGTTTTTCAACGCGGCCCCACGTTGGGCGCCAATTTTGTGACGACACTTTTTGACGGTGACGCACAAATAAATGGCACCGCGAGAAATAATTAATGAAATACTAAATTATTGGGCGCCAGGTATAACCAGAGTTACACCGCTGTCTCCTAAGGACACCCTGGCCAGCTCTTGTGCGGTGGGGTCCTGGGTCTGGGAGACAATATTCAAAATCTGAAAATTAGGGAGGTTCACTCTAAAAACTACTGAAAACGACAAATTATCGGAACCAAAATCCGGGGACGGATCTGATTTATTTTAAATAGAAAATTGAACAAGATGGTGAAATACAAATGACAAATACCGAAAACAGATCGAGATGATGCAGAACACACTGGGATATTTACCCAAACGATATTATACAATAAGGTTCCCGCTGGAACAACGCAACATACGATACGATATATTAAACGATACGGTAACGATAATAAACGGTACGATATTGACTCACGCACCCATGTGTCAGGGAGACGATTCCGCGAGACGTGGACTGAACGGTTAGACACAAAACCGGAAGAATTGAAATAATTAAATGAGAGACCGATCTCCTGTTTGTCACCGGATTAGCTATCCTTGGACCCTTAGTGGTCAGGAAAGCGCAGGATGACGCGTAAGAGTACGTCGAACAGAAAAGATCGGTTGATCCCGTGAATTGAAAAGTAGCCAAAATATCCCTGAGCGTCACTCACCGTTGTCCAGTAGCTCCTACTATATCCAGGAACACCCTCTCCTGATTTATAGTCCCTCGAACGGATCACGATACGATACAGTAAATACAAAATTCGGTAGAAAACGATAGCACGTCTATCCCTGAGTTAGGCCACGCCGTGAGTGACGCTACAAATTTCCAAAATCGGGAACCTTCCTGAGAGCGCGCTGTAATACCACCCCCTAGTCCAATCAGGTTCGCTGTTACATGGGCTCCGCTAGCCAGCTCGCGATCTTCAATTGTTTTAACGATCCCGGTAAAATAGATCCTGGCATCTTGGTACGTTAGGATGGCTGCAGTGCCGTTTCCGGAAGACGGGAATCACATCCACCTCTTCTCCCTCGATATTCGGCTTCCCGCCGCTTCTGCAACTCCTATATGCCCTCTGCTTCTGAAGACGCTCGCCGCTGGCTTCGCGTAGTCGAGCCACCAGGTTGTGTGCTCCGGTCCTGACGTCACCGCTCCTCGCAGCGCTCCGCCAGGCCCGTAGTTGGCTCTCTCTCGGGCCCCGTCTCAATACAAATTGTGTCGAATCCTCTCGGATCCGCTTAATGAACTCAAAAACAAACGAAACGTTCCCCACGGGGAAATAAATACAAATTCTTAAAATAAAAATCAGTCCAACGCCACGCGAAACGCTCCGTAACTCATCCGGCCCCACGACGTAGCCGAATTCGCCTAATTTTGTGACGTGCATCAAAATGCCACGTCACAACTCCTCCCCCCTTAGATTCCGCCTAATGGGATGAGCGAAGCTCAAGGAGATGGCTCTTTATGTGCACCCTACTTCTAATATTACGTGCACGATCCAACATGTGATCTGGACCAGCTGGTCTCCATGGATCCTTCGAAATTCTACATCGCGGACCTGTCATTGAGTCTTGGAATCGTTCCCCATAACACACGGTATCGAACACTACGCAAAACTAATGTAATCTTACTCATCTAAACGCCTGAGTAACATACCCAAAAGCAAACTATAAATAAACGAAACTAAAACGCAACAGGAGCGTTCATTTAACTCATAAATACCCTACTTCATTAGTTATCCTCTAAGATCGCTTCCTTGTTCTTGGATGAGACGAGATAACGCCAAATTGAGTGTGTTCGTGCCCATGCACGCCTATTTGGTGTCCCCATAAGACTCGTCTCTCCAAGTAAGTAGTTCTCGGAGCCAGTTGCGTCACGACTAACTTCTCCGACTGAACACTTCCGGTTTCACCCGTCTCAGCAATTCCGTTGCAAGGATCATCTTTTATAATCGGACGCCGCTGCGCCCTAGCAAATGAAAATTCGACTCTCGGCGCTATCGCGAAATTCCATGTATCACGATTCCCGTGCAAGTCGATTCCGAACTTTCTAATACAATCGATACCTAAAACACATTCTGACGATAAGGAAGGAACAATTCTCACCACGAGCTCCTGGACCACTCCCTTAAGCTCGATTTCTAACTCAACTTCCCCGGTAACTTCAGCTGTATGACCGTCTGCCAGCTTGATGGATCTGAACTGTGGCTCTACTATGCTTTTACCTGCCTCTTTCGCAATGCTATTTCCGGCTTGCCCTAAGAAAGTTCTTGACGATCCTGGATCTACGAGTGCGTGCACCAATTGCCCTCCCACTTGGACATCCAAGAACCAACGCGATCCCGATTCCATACTTTGAATTGGACCGCACGTGGTAACTGATCTCGTAGGAAGCACCGGAACACGCTCTGAAGAAGGAATAAAGAACTCCATGACCTTTCCAGTTTGCTCCTCGTAGATCTTCCCTGAGCATTTGGAACATTGCTTCACTGTGGTTTCCTGGGCTCCGCAACGGTAGCAAAATCTGGACCTTTTCTTCTTGCAATTTGAGTATCCATGTCCTGTCTCTCCACAGTTCCAACAACCTGCATTTCTAGACGAATTGACACTCTTTGGAGTCACCGCACTGGGCGACCTCTCGGTGTCAGAGCCGGACTCCTCTGAGTTCTTCTTTGTCGGCTCCTTACTTTGTCTCTTCCGGGAGTTCCTTGACAAATCCTTCCCCTTGGCTCCCACCAACGATCTCAGATGGGTAATCGTTGCCAGCTGATCTGCGATTTCCTGCCGCATCCTCACAATCTCAGCACTGAGAAATTCGCTGGATCCTATCGAAGTTGGAGATGGAATCTGCTCTTCCACTTCCAAAATACTTTTTGAAGGTACGATTGAAGCTACCTCTTCCTTATGTGTCTCAGACCCCATCCTCTTCTTGAAAGAGTCCTCTCGATATGCCAGTTCCGGAACCAAACTCTGTTCCGGAGCCGGTGGTGGTCTAAACAACTTGGCCTCTTCAAAGGATCTCTCTCGTTCACTGGCCAAATCACCCAACTGCTTGAAATTTTGAAATTCTCTTCGTCGAAATCCCAGCCGTAATAGTGGCAGCATATTACGATAAGCCCTGTTCAATTGCTCCTCTAATGTGCAAGGCCTATGTAGGAGAGCATACAAGCTTCGGAGACATACCAGGTATGCTTTTACTGGCTCGTGTTCTCCTTGAGTACGTTGTCGAATTTCATCTTCGAGTTGCCACTGGAATTCTTCTTGTTCGAACTGTCTTCGCAAAGCGCTGGTAAAATCCGCAACGGTCCTCCATTGATGACTTTCAATTCGATACCACTGCAAGGCTGTTCCCGAAAGAATTAATGGCAACGCCTTCAACAAATCTGCATCCGACATGGGCGTATATCTTCGGCATTCTTGTAGCTGAATCAAGAATTCTTCCAGATTTTCCTCGGAAGCGCCAGAAAATTTTAAATTCCATTCTCGTATTCTCTTGACGTAATTCTGGATGCCATGCGTGTCCACTGTCCTAAGCATTGTCTTCGGAACACTTCCTTGATCTTCTGTAGTAGCATAAATCGGTTCCGTTGTCCCAATTGGATTGCCAGCGTACGCAGATAATCTCGGAACCCTTTCAAGATTTTCTGAAGTCTGATACGGTACCGAATGATATGAACGACTCTCAAAACTCGAAGATACTAATGCGGGTCTATCCAAGTAACTCCTAACCTGAGCTTCTTCTACTCTCGAAGTTATATTCCGAGAAACTGTCACTACATTCGTCGTCGCCGTTGACGTAACACACTTAGACGGGGTTTCTGTCAAATAGTCGCTCTCCTCGAAAACTAACCTCTGTTTCCCAGGAATGACAGGCGCTTCATCTTCAGGTCCCCAATGCGTAATTTCCCCTGAAATTCGACGCGAATATCGACGCAGTCGATCCCGAAGAATAGTTACCGATCCCTCTGTCGATAACTGTAGCGCGGCCAACGACCTGAACAGCTGATCCCCCATGATCGGGGTGAGCGTCGCTTCCCCTACTCTGTCATTCACCATCTCGATCGTCACTTGTTAGCTTCCAGAATTTTCGAAACTTACACAGTCAGAACTTCACACCGTCAAGGGCCGAGCCCACGCGATCGGTGTGTGTGAACCTCCGCTTAACTACAATGTTGCAGGGTCTTCTAACATCGCCTGCATTACCCCGAACAAAAAACTAATAAAATTCCTTCAACGTGGCTCCACGTCGAGCGCCAATCTTGTGACGACGAAGTCACACATGAAAGCACGACGTGATCCACAACAAATTTTCTAAATCCAAGTTTTTCAACGCGGCCCCACGTTGGGCGCCAATTTTGTGACGACACTTTTTGACGGTGACGCACAAATAAATGGCACCGCGAGAAATAATTAATGAAATACTAAATTATTGGGCGCCAGGTATAACCAGAGTTACACCGCTGTCTCCTAAGGACACCCTGGCCAGCTCTTGTGCGGTGGGGTCCTGGGTCTGGGAGACAATATTCAAAATCTGAAAATTAGGGAGGTTCGCTCTAAAAACTACTGAAAACGACAAATTATCGGAACCAAAATCCGGGGACGGATCTGATTTATTTTAAATAGAAAATTGAACAAGATGGTGAAATACAAATGACAAATACCGAAAACAGATCGAGATGATGCAGAACACACTGGGATATTTACCCAAACGATATTATACAATAAGGTTCCCGCTGGAACAACGCAACATACGATACGATATATTAAACGATACGGTAACGATAATAAACGGTACGATATTGACTCACGCACCCATGTGTCAGGGAGACGATTCCGCGAGACGTGGACTGAACGGTTAGACACAAAACCGGAAGAATTGAAATAATTAAATGAGAGACCGATCTCCTGTTTGTCACCGGATTAGCTATCCTTGGACCCTTAGTGGTCAGGAAAGCGCAGGATGACGCGTAAGAGTACGTCGAACAGAAAAGATCGGTTGATCCCGTGAATTGAAAAGTAGCCAAAATATCCCTGAGCGTCACTCACCGTTGTCCAGTAGCTCCTACTATATCCAGGAACACCCTCTCCTGATTTATAGTCCCTCGAACGGATCACGATACGATACAGTAAATACAAAATTCGGTAGAAAACGATAGCACGTCTATCCCTGAGTTAGGCCACGCCGTGAGTGACGCTACAAATTTCCAAAATCGGGAACCTTCCTGAGAGCGCGCTGTAATACCACCCCCTAGTCCAATCAGGTTCGCTGTTACATGGGCTCCGCTAGCCAGCTCGCGATCTTCAATTGTTTTAACGATCCCGGTAAAATAGATCCTGGCATCTTGCTACGTTAGGATGGCTGCAGTGCCGTTTCCGGAAGACGGGAATCACATCCACCTCTTCTCCCTCGATATTCGGCTTCCCGCCGCTTCTGCAACTCCTATATGCCCTCTGCTTCTGAAGACGCTCGCCGCTGGCTTCGCGTAGTCGAGCCACCAGGTTGTGTGCTCCGGTCCTGACGTCACCGCTCCTCGCAGCGCTCCGCCAGGCCCGTAGTTGGCTCTCTCTCGGGCCCCGTCTCAATACAAATTGTGTCGAATCCTCTCGGATCCGCTTAATGAACTCAAAAACAAACGAAACGTTCCCCACGGGGAAATAAATACAAATTCTTAAAATAAAAATCAGTCCAACGCCACGCGAAACGCTCCGTAACTCATCCGGCCCCACGACGTAGCCGAATTCGCCTAATTTTGTGACGTGCATCAAAATGCCACGTCACAATATATATATATATATATGTCGGAGAAAGGCTCCATCTTCGAACTTTCGACGAACTCGCGGTCTCACAGAGCTCTTCTCTCAAATCAAAACTAAAAACTGACTCCCCCGTCAATCTATCCACCTTATATCCTCAAGGTCCCCACCCCTATCATTAGATTGGGTGTTTACATCCCACGACCGCGAGCACACCCGGTGTCCGTCAGGTAGCACCCCAAACCATATAGGGTCGGATCGCAAACACTCTCATCGAATAACAATAATAACACGCTACACTCCGACACGGCCATTCTGACGCTCACACGTCCTCGTGTGAGGGGGTTTCTTCATCCTCGAAATCTGGAACAATCATTACTTTTTAGGTTCACTTCGCTCGGCCTATTCTGACTCCAGTTGCACCAACTGCTTTCAACCACCACTGCTCTCCTTCGCCTCCATCGCCCGTCTCCTTGAATCTCCGCCACCCCGCGTGGCTCGAGCTCCGGCGCACGACGCCCTCCGCCACAAATATGGCCTCCGACCAAACCAGTGGTCCCCATGTCTATCGTCTCCGCTCACAGGCGAGCATAGTCCATCAATAACTTGCACCGCAAGTCCACGCAGTAATACACACAAGCACTCCACTGCAGTTACACACCAACTCTTTCTTTTCTGCACGTAAAAGACCTCTGGTCAACTATTTACCCGTATCGAAACAAAATGAAAACGACTCACCGGATCATGCTAATACGCCTGTGGGTACAGCAACCGTACACAGGTCGATGTCGATCCCACTTCTGATGTCGGAGAAAGGCTCCATCTTCGAACTTTCGACGAACTCGCGGTCACACAGAGCTCTTCTCTCAAATCAAAACTAAAAACTGACTCCCCCGTCAATCTATCCACCTTATATCCTCAAGGTCCCCACCCCTATCATTAGATTGGGTGTTTACATCCCACGACCGCGAGCACACCCGGTGTCCGTCAGGTAGCACCCCAAACCATATAGGGTCGGATCGCAAACACTCTCATCGAATAACAATAATAACACGCTACACTCCGACATATATATATATATACAGTGCCCTCCAAAAGTTAGTTGAAATTGTCATGTGAAAAATTCAAAGGCCACGTAAAAGAAATACACACCCATTTTAATCAACATTTTTATTGCATCTAAAAGAGCAACGTTTAAATAATCAAATGGCATACACTTAAAAATTATTGGCATCCATATGCACTAGAAAATAAAAATGATGTAATTACTTCCATAAAATTTTAGCACCAAAAGTTAGTGGAAATTATAATAACCAATTTGTTTTTATTAATCAAAGAACATAATTTTGGGTTCAGTATTTTGTGTGTCCACCCTTATTTTGAATCACAGCTCTAAGCCTTCGTGGCATGGATTCCACCAGCTTTTGGACAACATTTACAGGCAAATTCGACCATGTGTCCAAGATATTGACTCTGAAGTTATCAACACTGCGTCTCGAAGTTGTAGGAATTCTACGGTCCACTTCGTCCCATAAATTTTCTATGGGATTAAGATCCGGTGACATAGATGGCCAATCCATTAATTTAATGTTATTTTCTTTCAAATATTGTTTTGTTATTTTCGCAGTATGTTTGGGATCATTATCTTGTTGGAAGATAAAATCGTGACACAATCCCATTGCGCTAGCAGATTTGTGTAAATTATTTCTTAAAATATCGCAGTACATACGAGCAGTCATGTTACCTTCAACCACATGCAGTTGTCCCACACCAGACCAAGAAAAACATCCCCACACCATCATTCCACCGCCTCCATGTTTCACAGTATTGTGAAGGTACTTCTTATCAAATGGATTATCACGATTAGATCGCCAAATTGTTTGACGTCGACAATTTCCATACAATTCGAACTTGGATTCATCGCTAAAAATAACTTTTTTCCAAAATTCCAAAGATTTGTTTTCATATTTTCTCGCGAATTCAAGTCTTTTCTTTTTATGAGCATTGGACAATAGAGGTTTTTTTCTTGCTACATGTCCTCATAATTTTGCATCATGAAGTCGTCTTCTGATGGTAGTTTGAGAGACTACAGTACCTGCTGTCTGTAGCTGTTCTTGATATTCCTTCACCACCATGTGTGGATTTTTTGTACAAAGGCGCACTATAAGTCGATTTTCCTTAGGTGTAGTAACACTTGGACGTCCTGATCGAGGTTTATCAGCTAATGTCAAGGCTTCTTTACTTTTTTTCATTATTTTTCTCACTGCTTCAACACTAATTCGAAATAATTTTGCCACCTCACTATAATTCTTAAGCCGCTCGTACTCACTCACTACTCTTTGTCTTTCTTCTACACTAAGTCTACGTCGTGGGGCCATTAAAAATGTTTAATGTATTAAATAACCAATGTTAAAAAAAATAAATACCGAATCGTATACCCGTAATATTAGAGAATTGAAACACCAACAAAAGTTTTTTCAACAGGCACAAACACGCTTGTGATCTGCTCGAATGTTATACTTCAACTAACTTTTGACGCGTTACTTTTGACTACGCAACCATTCTTTACGTTTAGGCGGCGTACGAGATACGAATTTCTCAGAACTTTTTTTACAACGCAATAGACCGCGGTGAGTTGAAATGAAAACAATGTTGCTGCTTTCGAATAAAGAAATACTATTGAAGGCAGTTCTATTTAAAATATATGACAGCTCATTTCAACTAACTTTTGGAGGGCACTGTATATATTGTGACGTATTTTTCACGCGATCGAACCTCACCGGAAAATATGAGGATGACCGGTGCACAACTTACGCGATTCCTTCGCGTGTCCAGGCAACCCAAGGGCTAACAACTGTTCCTGTAAAATTTCTACGATAGTGTTGGGCGCCAGGTTCCAAACGGGAACCACGTATCCGCTTCAAGTCGATTCTTTCCTTCCGGCCTTCCTTGGCTAACTCAGTACCGCGGAGGCGTCGGGATTCGGAACAATAGGACGGATAGGTCTAGACGTTCACGCGACACACAAAATAAATTCGAACGCGTCGAATTAAAATTCCAAAAAGGTTCGGTTTATTTAATAGACCGGCGGCGCGAAGCGCGACGATCGCTCACAATACCGAAATACAGAAAAAGACAATACAAGAGTTAACAAAAAAAAAAAGGATCTTCATTTACGATATAATAAAAATTCAAGAAAGATTTTACTCGGTACTTCGCGTACCTTCCACGTTCAAAATCGTGACGCGGCTAATCCGCGGTCACCTTTACACGATACCCGACCGTCAAGGACCTGTACACGCTCTACGCGTCGCAAAAACAAGATTTCAAAGTCCTCGCGGACGGACAGACAGGAAACAATTCGGATACGTTAATAACGCTCAATTTCCAAAAATCTAACGAAACACAATGCAATTCAAAACACAGTGAACCCTGCCGGTCGACGGATCTTCGTGCCTTGGTCAATTCCGAAAATGCGTGTTCTCTGCACGCGCAGTCAAATCGCGAAACCAAAACTCCGTACCAAGATTTGCACGAAAACACGTCGCTCACAAAAGTCAAACAGCACCCGCTTACCATGGGTTTCCCTGGTTCGCGTATCCAAGAGATCAAGTTCGCCTTGCCCACAGCACCTCGTGCACTCGCGTATTACTTATTCGGGCCAACCAAAACAAAACCAAACGTCCGACGACTTCACGCGTCCAAGCAGGATTAATTGATTCTCGATCTTCTCGCGAGAAAGACAGCACCCCCACCCTTAGGCCAATGGGCGGCGATTCGCCCTGCGGACGAATCCTTCAACCCAGAAACTTCGCCACGCGCCAGTTTCGAACATGTCATCGCGACAATTATTCAAGATCGCATCCAACAATATACCATTCATAAATGTTCGTCTTACGACGAATATACGCTTCGATCTCGCGCGAGGGTGCACCAGGAGTCCCTGGATTCCCAACTCGCGGACATATTTTCCAGTACAAAAACCTGACGGTGGGTGGTACGCCATAGGGGTTGGTAGTGGTGCTCAATCGGTGGGCGCTTCGCGCGCCAATTCCAGTCGATGTGGTTGAGACTCAGCTGAGTAGAGCGCGTTGCTGCCGCGTGACGTCAAACTGTCCCGCGTTGCGCGCGCCTCCGGGGCCAGTAGAGCTGGTCTCCGCAGATAGCGCGAGTGTCGACCCTCGCGTGTCGCAGCTCCCTCCCTCCTGGGACTCCAGCTGGCTCTCCCCTCTCTGTCTTCTCCGACGTCGCGTCTTCTCGGGCACGGCGAGCGAGAAACCTATACGAACTCCGGCAGAGTACACGGCAAAAGAAAAAAAAGAAATCATAAACTCTCGTGTCGTAGATATAACGAGGCCCTTGCGGTCGGTGGATCCTGCCTGAACTTATTTTGGCCTTTCGCCATTCTCGCGTTTCGGCGTGATTGCCGCCGAGGACAAGACGGGTGCCATCCACCACGTCACAATATGTATATATATTGCGACGATATTTCCCTCGTCGGCAAAACCAAACGCACTAAAACTGGAATTCGGGAACGGAAGTGGTCTCGGCAAACTCAAAAACTGTTGGGCGCCAGGTACCCTCTAAGGAGCACCACGAGCTCTGGGCTCGTTATCTATACCGGACAGATCGCGAGAGATAATTGATCCGGGGTAACCAATTGCCACCAGGCAAACTAAACCTAAATGAGCCACCAGGCGAACTAAAGCTAAAGGCACCAGGGCCACTCAAAACAGATAGGGGCACCACGGCCAAGAAAAAGAATATAAAACGTAACTAAACCTAACGGTTACCCGGAACTCAGAAGATTTTACTAAATTCGACCACTATCCGTCCTCGGGCACGCCGCTTCGGAGGCTAGCTCGTCGGAAGCGTCGCGGCGTTCAAGAGGTTAGGAAGGAACAAACTCGGCCAAGGACTTAGAGGAAAGTAATACGCAAAACTACAAGAAAATAATCAAAAGTAATTAGTTAACGCACCAGAGCTGTATTAAGCAAAACAAAACTCCAATTAATCAATAAACTCAATAGCCATATTACCAAAGCATTAACTCAGGCATTACTGAGGGTGCGAGCGAAAGCCAAGCATAGTTTTACAAAAGTCTTAAAACTAAGGTACAATAATCGATATCCAAAATCGGAAGCTATACAATGCAAAAGAGAAATAAGAATCACCAAATAGAATTTCGGAAACTATAGACGCAGCATCCTTATCGGAAAATAACGACCGAAGGCGCTACGCGTGAGCGCGCACGCGAGTAAGATACGGGCACGCGGGCTCGATACTTCTAGACAACGGAAAACAATATGGTCGGAAGAATCGAATGACTCGGAATAAACTAACAAATTTGTTTTGTAAATAAAATAACTAAATAACGAGAATGACAAAAAATCGGAACGCAAGGAACGGCAGAGGAACGGCAGCGGAACGAGCTGCGCGGTTCCAATTCACGCACGCGCGAAAGAATAACCGCGGTCGACAACGTAATACGAAAGAGTCACTCAAACGAATTATAAGTACGGACGAACCCAAAAAAGGGTAATACACGCGGATTCGTTAACACCACTACGAAAATCACGAACACGAAAATAGCACAATAACTAGAAATATCACAATAAAATCATACAAGATATGGCACAGAAACATATATCACAGTCAGAAAAGATAGAATATTATAATGGAATATTTAATTATGGTTGCACGGCCAAACGTTCTCGGAACGGATAGTACAATGGCGAGGCCGGCAGAAGCCTCGGCGTCCAGAAACGTAAACACTAGGTCGCCTCGAAGGGCGCTTGGCGCGTGACGTCAGAGAGACGTTCGCAATACGTAAAAGTTACAAAAGGTTCTCTGCGCGAGAAGGCAAAATATATCCAGGTTTGGCAACGATACTTAAATACGCGAACACCAGCAATAATTCACGGAAAGTCCAATAGAAAATATTGCACACAAAAACAGAATTATGAAAATCGGAAACATAAGTCGCAAATCGAAGCGTTAGTCAAGTGAAAAGATTCAATTAATTTAGCCCAGTTAAAGAAAAGAAAATTATAAAAACCGTATTAATAGACGTAATCAGAATAACAGTGGCGTGGGCTCACCAGTGACTTTAACGGAACTCAACGTTCGAAAATCTCACAGTAATTAGACAAAAGCAGAAAAATAATACATTTAGGGTAATCGATAGCTCATAACAATAGGCACAATATAATAAATCGGCAGCGAGAGAATCTGGCTGAAGAACCACCAAGCCGGTCAACCCGGGGTCAAGCGTTCCAACAGGCGGATCCCCACGTTTCCGTTAGCGAAGATTCCAGAAAAATTCGTTAATTACAGAAAAGTAGAAAGCATAAATCAGATAAGAAAACGCAAAATCGGAAAACTTAAAACTATCACTACTAACGGCACTATCGTCCTTTACACTATACGAGGCGGAAAGACATTCGCCCGATAACGACAAAGAAAATTCGTCACCGGCTAAACGGACGGTTTAGCCGTGCACGTGTCTACAATCTTCAATATACCACAATTCAGAAAATATTAAGGAAGCAAAAGATCTCACCACAAAATTAGCAAAATAACGCGCAACGTCAAGCTCAAAAGATCCCAACCACGGTACGGATGGTACCGAGATAATTTCTCTCTCTTTTCTCTCTTCTCTTCTCTTTCTCTATCTCTCTCTATGTTCGTGGCACTGGTTCGTTCGGAAACGTGGCTTCGCTGTCAAACTTCGCACGACAATGATTTATCGATCCACGATCGTTGGCGAGCGGGCGTAGGTGAGGCGGGACGGCACCGGAATCGGACGAACGTTGACGAGGATAGCCGAGCTCTCCCGAGCGTCGACGCGCAGCGACGGAAGCGGCCGAACGGAATCGAGCGGCGATCCTGACGGCACGGTCCTCGAAGCACGCTGGGCCCTGCGGGTTGAGGAGGCGCAGGCGGCTTCTCAGCCGGACGGAGGCGCTGTCATGGACGATCGGCCGGCCTTAGGCGGGCCAGGGAGGAAAACCTCATCTCCCTGCCGGCCGTATCGGCGGCGGATAGGCCCAGAGGGCAGCCCTCGCCGGCCGACGGAAACGGCGGAGCCCCCTCCCGGGTGCTCCAGGGCTTCTTTCGGCGTCGTGGTAGCAGCAGGATCCCGGCGACACCTAGGTCGGCGGGACCTGCGGCCATCTCCTGGTCGGTGGAGGCGCCGTTGCATCCTTGTCGAGTTGTCCCTCGCACCAAATTCTCCAAAAGCGGCATCAAACAGCCCTATGACATCGTCACTAAATCCTCAAAAATCTCCAGGGTGGCTGTCCCGTCCTCACGCCCTTAGGCCGTTGGCGAGAGACTCGAGAGGAGAGATTGCATATATCGTAACAAAAGCAAAATAATTATTAATCGTAAGAAACGTAATCGGACCTGACATCAAGGACGATAGTGGACGTTCACAAACGGAAAACTTAATATTAGCGTAGCATACGGAATTTCGCTGGTGGATTGTAGTGCGGAGCTCAGGTGGCGTGGAAAAGACAGTTTATTAATTTTTGTGGCGAGATTCGGGAGAATCACGTCACAATATATTGTAACAAAAACGTTATAATGAACTCCTCCCCGTCACCTGGCTCGAGGGCACCACTGGCCCCGAGCACCTTTATGGCGTATATTATAGAAAAGTATTGTTAATTGCGTTTATTAGGTGTGTGCATGAATTTTGAGGGATTTCTAACAGATGGCGTAACATATACTCTATCGCATAAGGCTAGTTTGAAACTATATTTATGTGAAAGCTACGTTTTACGACGTTACTTTTCAGTATGCATCATTTGGTCAAAGTGTAAAGAAAAAATATTTTTTGAGCTTCGAAAATGTCGAATTACGTGCCAACAAAGCTGCATGTGCGAGATATTTTACTTTTCTTCTTCTTTTCTTCTTTGCCCAGCACAAAAAGCATAGTTTTTTTACACAGAATTGTTACTGGCGATGAAAAATGGGTCTATTACGATAACCCCAAACGTAAAGCAGCGTATGTTGATCCAGGCCAACCAGGAACTTCGCAGCCGAAACGAAATATTCGTTGTCAGAAGGTTCTGTTGTGCATTTGGTGGGATCAAAAAGGAGTCATATATTATGAGCTGCTAAATCCAAATGAAACGATTACAGCTGATCGCTACCAACGCCAACTGGGCACTTTGGCGCGTAAAGTAAACGAAACACGACCAGCAATAGCGAAAAAAAGTTACAAACTTTTGTTTCACGACGACAATGCTAGACCACATCGAGCAAACATTAGCAAAAAAAAGATAGAAGAACTCGGTTGGGATCGGCTCGATCAACCTGCGTACTCTCCAGACCTTACTCCTTCTGATTATCATTTATTCCGATCCATGCAAATAGACCTGGCGAATGTACGCTTTCGAAACGCCGAAGAAGTGCGAAATTGGGTCGATGGTTGGATAGCTGGAAAAGACGAGGAGTTCTTTCGACGCGGAATCCACAAACTACCAGAAAGATGGCGCGAAGTTATAGCTAACAACGGCGAATACATTGGTTAATGTACTCACTCATTTTATCATTGAAATACATGTTTTTTTTAACAGAAAAATCCCTCAAAATTCATGCACACACCTAATATTTAGTGTTTTAGGTTAGCGGTATTTAGAGTTAAGATCCCCTCCCTACGCCCTTCCCTCCCTGTCACCGTTCCCCGTAGGACACTGGCTCGAGGACCATCATCGAGGACACCACCGTACACCTGCTGCGAGGACACAGCATCCCTGGATGGACCGCAAGAGTGGCTACGTCGCCGAGGCAGCGGAAGGCAGAGATGGCATTGGCAGGGAGAACAGCTGATCGAGATGTCCGTGGGATGGATGCCCACCAACCCGACACCGTCACCACCAATATGCAGCCCCGGTGCAGTCCTGTCACACGGGCAGGAAAACGTCCCGTGTGACAGCGGCGGAGCCCTCTCCCTCCGAGACCGCGGATGTGCCCGGGAGAAGTTTGACAGGCCTGGAGGCCGCCATCTTGACCGGCGCGCGCAGCCAGCCCGCGCGTCGGGGAAGCCAGCACCGTGTTGCCGCCACGAGGCCCTGGAAGGCCCAACGGCACTGCAAGTTTGAAACGGACCAAAGCCCTGCCATGCCGGAACTGCCAACCAATGCCAGAGCGCGTAGCTCTCTCAGCTGAGAAGCCACCACCAATCATCGAGGCCCTGGAGGCCCACGAGGTCCGGGAATCGGAAAGAAGACGTCACTTCAAGCCAGGGTACCGTTCGCGAAAGAGTGCGTGTTGTGAGTGGAGAGTGAACAAGGACTATATTTTGGATTATATCGAGTCACGTTTCGAGTGAGTACTTTAGAGTGATTGAGTCTTCCCAATTCTCCCCCTTCTTTCCCTCCGCCCACCCCTTTTTGCTTTTATATTGAGTATAGATTCCCTTTTTGACTTAGCAAGCCGTCCCCACGTGGACCGGCCTTTTGTTCTTTTTGCGTAGTTTATCTTTTTGAAGTTTTAGCCTGGCCTTCCGCCAACCGCGTGCGGCCAGTGGTGTATTGCGTGCGTTCTAGAGTAGTTTGCGCCCTTTTTGGAAAACCCTCCGTGCCCTTTCCCTTCCCCGCCCGCTTTTGAATCTTGTACAAACCGAGGTAATTTGTTAAGTAGCCATTTTGCGTTCGGGAACCTTCCTCCCTGAGATCCCTCACCTCTTCCCCTGCTAGCCGTGCCATTTTGCGTTAAAGTAAATATTCGAGGACCTTCCGAGGTCACTCGACGGTGCTACGCCGTACAAGTAGCTGGCGCCCATTTGTTGTTTTGAAGATATTTAGTGCCGGTAAGCCCTCCTGCCCCCCTGTCCCCTCGCCCATACCCTGCTTCCCCGTTCCCTGATTCCCCTCGCCCACACGTCCGTTTAAAGGCCCAATGTGACGCCGCGTGCTCCTGCGTGAGCCGGCGTGTTATTGTCTAGTCTTGCGCGTTCGGAGTGATATAGTCTTCTAGTGTCTTAAGTTCTGATTTCTGTTCTATCTTTTGGATTTGCTTTCTTTTCTGTTTTCTCTTTTGTACTGATTTGACATTATTATTAATTATATTCTTCTTTACTTTACACCGTGTTCCCCTTTCTTTTGCGTTCCCCTCACCCTGTGTTTTGGCGATAGCTAATTTGAGAAGACCCTGGGCGGACCAAAAACCTTTTAAAGTGAAAAGTGAAATGTCGGCCATACTATATTATGAGGTGTGATAAGTCTAAGGACTTAGTGACGTCTTACTGGCCAGTTAAATCAATCTCTTTGGAGATTAGTTTTAGGCTAGGATTCAACTAGGAGTCGCTCATCAGCCTAGGAAGTAGTTAATCGAACGAATTTGGAAACCTGCCCAGCACGTCACAATATATATATTGTAACGTATTTCTTTTCGTGACCCGACACCGATAGCAAAACTCAGAGAACGAACTATCTTCGAGAACCAACCTACGTTACCTTCGGCCGTCCACCCGTCGTTCGTGCATCCGCAAGCCAGGCGGGCGCCAGTCAATTCTTTTTTCACCGGGAACTGACGAGCCAGTATAAACTGGGAGTTGGGGTGGAACAGGCCCAACTCCACCAAGAACGAGAGCTCTGACGGAACTTATCAGACGAGGCGGTAGCTTAACGGATCCTTTCGATTTTTGTTGACGCGTGAAATCGAGAAACGCAACCGTAGGTGCTGATCTTTGGGGTCGCGTAAAATCAGCAAACGCAACTGGATACACGAACGGGAGCGGACGGTTACGGAAATGCACGGCCGCTCAGGCTGCTAGGTTTGAGGTAGAGAGGGTCGGAGTAAGAGTCCGGCAAATAGTGCGAGAGATAGAGAGCGACGAACCGAGAACGTATCAGAACGAATCTAAACTATCCATCGAGATCCCTTCACCAATTAATAAATTGGGAGACTCACCGGGGCTGGTACAGCTAATCCGGGGAGGTCGAGAACTGCATCCAAAGGACACTCTGGTGAGCACTGCACTAAGGCACAGCACTTCACCTCCGTAACACTCACAGGAATTCATAGAATTCCTGGATATCGCGAGAACAACGCGAGAACTGTCCGAATCGAGAGCTTGCTATACCGGAGCGAAACACGGCAAGAAAAACTATCAACAGATAGCACGGGAGCACGAGCCAGCCCGTGACACCTCGGTCGGTGCCCCGAGACAGACTGCTTTGACAATAGCCAAATCCGAGAACTAATCATTCTGATTGGTCGAGAGCCTTTTAACCGATAACACTTCTATCTCCTTCGAATCGTCCCTTTAAACCAAATCGAGAGCGTTCCTTAACGAATCGGTACGTATCTTTTGGAGATCCTCCACGGCCGCTTCCCCAGGGCATCGGGCGACAGCTGGGCACCACATCCTTAACTCGGGCAGGAGGTTCCTCTCCTGCCCTTAACTGTATCAAAACTATATCTCCGCCCGCTCTACAGCCCTTTGCCCGTCTCCAGCGGGGCGCCGGTGTTTCACCCGGGCTTCTGCCGGTCCGTGGAGACGTCTCCGTCGGGTACTCTCCTCTGCCGGGCAACTCGGTACGTCGAGACTATCTCCCCACGGCAGATTCGAGCACCTCGACCTCACCTAAACAATAACGAAATCTTCCGAGAGCCTTGACATATCTATGCGAATCAATCCGAGAGCGTAGCTTCTGAGCAGGGTGGCGATCCGAAGGGAACCAGAAATCGAGAACGTTATCTTTTTCGGTAACCGGAGCCGCCTTGGGACCGTGATTCGAAAAATCACGTCACAATATATATATAACTTATAATTTATAATAACTAACGCATGTTCGTCAAGGATCGGTTACATCTGTCGTGATCTATGACCTTTGCTAATGGGAGTACTGAGGGGTGCTGAAGGGGGGGGGGGGGGGGCAATGGGGTTGCGTTGGGTCGGATGTAATCCCCAAAAAACACTTACGTGTAAAAAACTACGCCAAGTACAGGTGTGCTGTGTATTCCTCTAATAAAAAGTATTGATATCAGATTATTGAGGCCAAGTACATAAGTCACTACATGTTTGCCTATTATATGATCTAGCACTGGTCCATCATTTTAATTGTATTTTCAAAATTTCCTATAACGTTTTCACTACTCTTTTACATTACTACTGTTTCTCGTAGTTGATTATGAATTAATGGTTATTTAATAATTAATAAAACTTTAGCTGATTCCTTATCGAGTACTACTTGGCGGGTCCGTGCAATTCTTGATATAAATTTGCATTCATAATGCCAGTCATTAAACTCAAAACCAATGTCAACTTTCTATATAGAGCTTATTAACGATAACTCGTTAATAATAATCACGGTAAAATCTTAATAACAAACATAATTTCAGGATACTATTAGTACGTTCAAAGTAAGTATTTTGGAATTTCTGGCACGGACCCGCCAAGTAGTACTCGATAAGGAATCAGCTAAAGTTTTATTAATTATTAAATAACCATTAATTCATAATCAACTACGAGAAACAGTAGTAATGTAAAAGAGTAGTGAAAACGTTATAGGAAATTTTGAAAATACAATTAAAATGATGGACCAGTGCTAGATCATATAATAGGCAAACATGTAGTGACTTATGTACTTGGCCTCAATAATCTGATATCAATACTTTTTATTAGAGGAATACACAGCACACCTGTACTTGGCGTAGTTTTTTACACGTAAGTGTTTTTTGGGGATATCACAAGTTTTTGTTGTTCAACGGGACATAGACGCTCTAAGCACTGAAATCTATATTGTCACAGATATAAAATGTAAATGCATTATGATGTTGCTAATCAGAAAAATATATTGCGGTGTCGAAAATGTTTAATGGCATATAAATTTAATTTGTAAGTCCCTTTTTCTAGAAATGCATAAAGACATATACAAATTTTTAAAGAAAATGTAATCTTCAATGCATATAAGCGTCGTTAATGGTATCCAGCTTGTTGAAGCCGTGTGGTAAATGTAAGAGAGGAGAGTATGCTGGATTATTTCAGGCCTTGTACCTTAGGCCGTGCGAACATCAAAGAGGATACTACAGTTTGAGCGAAGCGCCAAAGCTTGTTGCACACTTTTCTGGACTTCTACGTCCTACACTTAGGTACAAGAAACTACGGAGCGGAAAACCCTGGACTTCCACATCCAACACCTGGACACAGGAAACTACGGAGCGGAATACCTGGACACCCTGGACTTCTACATCCAGTACCTAGATACAAGAAACTACGGAGCGGAATACCTGTACACCCTGAACTTCCACATCCGACACCTAGATACAGAAAACTACGAAGCGGAATACCTGGACACCTTGGACTTCCACATCCGACACCTAGATACAGAAAACTACGAAGCGGAATACCTGGACACCCTGGACTTCCACATCCGGCACCTAGATACAGAAAACTACGTAGCGGAGTACCTGGATACCCTGGAATTCCTCATCCAGTACCTAGATACAAGAAAGTACGGAGCGGAATACCTGGACACCCTAGACTTCCACATCCAGTACCTAGATACAAGAAACTACGGAGCGGAACATCCGGACACCCTGGACTTCCACATCCGACACCTAGATGCAGAAAACTACGAAGCGGAATACCTGGACACCCTGAACTTCCACATCCGACACCTAGATACAGAAAACTACGAAGCGAAATACTTGGACACCCTGGACTTCCACATCCAGTACCTAGATACAAGAAACTACGGAGCGGAACACCTGGACACCCTGGACTTCCACATCCAGTACCTAGATACAAGAAACTACGAAGCGGAATACCTGGACACCCTGAACTTCCACATCCGACACCTAGATACAGAAAACTACGAAGCGGAATACTTGGACACCCTGGACTTCCACATCCAGTACCTAGATACAAGAAACTACGGAGCGGAATACGTGGACACCTTGGACTTCCACATCCGACACCTAGATACAGAAAACTACGAAGCGGAATACCTGGACACCCTGAACTTCCACATCCGACACCTAGATACAGAAAACTACGAAGGGGAATGCCTGGATACCTTGGACTTCCACATCCGACACCTAGATACAGAAAACTACGAAGCGGAATACTTGGACACCCTGGACTTCCACATCCAGTACCTAGATACAAGAAACTACGGAGCGGAATACCTGGACACCTTGGACTTCCACATCCGACACCTAGATACAGAAAACTACGAAGCGGAATACTTGGACACCCTGGACTTCCACATCCAGTACCTAGATACAAGAAACTACGGAGCGGAACACCTGGACACCCTGGACTTCCACATCCAGTACCTAGATACAAGAAACTACGGAGCGGAATACCTGGACACCTTGGACTTCCACATCCGACACCTAGATACAGAAAACTACGAAGCGGAATACTTGGACACCCTGGACTTCCACATCCGACACCTAGATACAGAAAACTACGAAGCGGAATACCTGGACACCCTAGACTTCCACATCCAGTACCTAGATACAAGAAACTACGGAGCGGAACATCCGGACACCCTGGACTTCTACATCCGACACCTAGATGCAGAAAACTACGAAGCGGAATACCTGGACACCCTGGACTTCCACGTCGGCCATCTAGATATAGAAAACTACGAAGCAGAACAGTTGGACAATCTGTCGCCTAAAATACGAGGAATTATGCCGAAGCACACATATACATACACCCATATACGCGCGCTGCACATGAATGCCATTAAAAACTGGATAATTCTATACTGTTGTGAAAGCACCCTTATACTAACTGGAAATTCGGTATGAACGGTAGCTTCACGTATAAAGTGTATTTGATTGTATTGTGTATTCGTAAATTACTACCACCATACAGAGTACAAATAGGTAAAGAAGGCACAGCAGTCAGCGCCATCTGTCGTGTAAAAAATGCGATGGACGTGCGAAGACGACGACGACGACGACGACGACGACGACGACGACGACGGAACTGAAATAAAATCATCTCGCTCGCCATCTCAATACGCCCTGATCTCGTATACTAATCGTACTGAACGTAAGGGCAATCAATTCAGGACCCTCAATTCCTATAGTGAATGTATCAATAACTTTTTCTCATGTATAGCGGTTAATAAGATATTTCGTTCCAAACACAGGTATAAGAGTTGACTGAAGTAAAGAGTCTCGGCGAGCTGCGCCCTGTACAGCCGGTTGCCTGTACTTGGCGCGAGACTCGACCGAGTCTCTTGATACAACGATAATTGAAGGAAAAACAATAGTCGCGATGTTATTGTATCAAAGATAACGACTACATTGGCAGTTATGTTTTTAAACAAGTGGATAATATCATCTAATACTTCCATAAACATATTGCTATAGTATACGGGCCAAACTAGTAAGATTACATATAAAAAAAAGTAGCAAAATTGCACTTTTGCTGGAAAGTTTGTCAACTTATTTGTGACTATTCCCCATCCCCCTGATTGTTTAAGGATTGCATTAAAAAATAATAATCTTAGTACCAGGCTATAACTTTTAAAACATTACTAAATGCAATGTAAAGTTAATGTTAACGCAATGCATATAATATTATTCATATTTTTTCAAAGAAAAGCAAGTGTCTCGATACTTATGCACGGTAGTGTGTATAGAAATAACATAAGGATATACAAACATAGAGAAATATACTCACATCACTCAATCGTAATATTTTGTTTATAGTGGAATATTCAATGTAAATTTATTAGTATACATCGTTTATTGGGCTACAGTTTCAGACTCTAATTCTGACTGATAAAATAGAGTTCTTGCACAATATTAAAAATTGTATTGAATTAAATTTACTATATTGAAAACAAAGTTCGTGTTATGTTTCTACTCTTATTATATTTATTTTGTATATTACGTAGCATGCGAACAATTTCAAAAATGAAATTCTCTTTCATCTATCGAAATTAGAATCTCATGTGTCGCCTGAACTTACTTTATACGAAATATCCTACACAAAATGCATTTACAGTCAAAACATTGATTTAATTTGTTTGAGATTTAAAATTTATTATGCCACTTTTTAGAAATTTGTAAATGGATTAATGGAACTCATGCAATACCAATTTCCACTTTTATAAATCATAATTCACCAGTATACTGAAATACTCAAATATTTAAACAAATTTAAATACTTGATCAGAGTGATTAGACGTTGTTATGCACGCAGAAAATCGAGTTATTAGTCTTTCTTCTTTGGTTTCTTGGGATTGCGAGAGCGAGATTTAGCTTTACACAAAGGACAGATTGGTGCATTTCTATGGATTTGTTGGTGACATGACAGACATGATTTCATCGGGGGCGGTTGTTGCCTGTGAAAAAAAGTAGATTAGAAAATTCATTACATATAACAGAAGAGGGCACCATTATATTAATTGTAAATATCATACTTATTATTTTGCATTAGTGATATGAATATAGCAGGAGTCGACTGGAGTCATGGTAAATGTGTGGAAGTGGATTTTTCTTATATTTTCTGAAGAAAACTGTCAGACAAAGGAGAAAGAGAACTGCATGCGCAATGAAATAAATACTTTACTGGATATAACTATCGATGTGAGAGACGAGCGGATTTACACCAAAAAACACCTTGAATTCTGAATTAAATCTAATTTTTAATTTAATTTAAGTTTAAAATACTTCTGATCTAAATCTGAAATAAATCTGACTTGACAATGATGAGGTAAAACTAAAATTGGCTAGACAATGGCTAGGTAATTCGGAAAATCAATTTCTACTCGGATACTTACTCTCTTCGTGACTCTTATATCACACAGTACTTCTTACATAATACAACAAAAAAGCCGCAAGTTGAAACTTGCAATTTGCTTCCTCCTAATTGTAGGCAGTGTACGAAGACCCGTATATGAGTAAGCATACCCATTTTTTATTTAATCTTTGCCTTCCTCATAGATGAATCTTCATTTACTATCGACGATTCAGAGGAAGCAAATTGCAAAATTTAAAAGCTTGGCTTCCTCGTATAGGGACTTCAAAATTCAAAAACTGAATATACAGTAACGTCTAATTGAAGTGCAACACTTGAATTTGTTTATATATCTGTGAAAGTATGACAGATTTCGAAAAACCAAAGACATATTTTTTAGGAAATTTCCTTCCCGTTCGAATGGTAAAGGTTTTATCCCGATCGGATACAAAATGGCAGGATGGCAGGGGTTGGAGTGAAAAAGTGCATTTTGGAACTTTTTGAAAAATTCGAGATCTAGTAGTTCCGGAAGGAAATTTATATTTCTAATCAGAGCACGAGAGAGAGCATCCTTCGGCATTAAAAAAAACACCCCCATTGAACCCCTGTAGGATCACTCTAGGGAGAGTTACACCCCCTTGAAGTGAAAACAGTTAAATGGCCGTAACTTCCAAACGCGCCGGCCAATCTGGTCCAGTTTCTGTGTGATATCATCTTTAATGATACTGCAGATTCTCACAAAATTATTGTTCTCGGAGATGATCCCGTGACGGAGATCTCGAGATTTCGAAAGTGCACCCGAAGCTTCCCCGCCATTTTTCATTAGGAAAGCGATGAAATAGAAGTTTCATTTTTATCCACGTTGTAGCTGAGATTTCAACGATTAAAACGCGTTTTTAAACATCCAAATATGAGTACGTTAAGGGGTTAAATTATCCGTTTGAAAAAATGCCAAAATTTTGCGAGGTCCGCTCGAGGCGCTCGGGGGACAGTTGCTTGGCGCGCGTGGTAGGGTAGTAGTTCCTCGAGCGCCTCGAGCGGAACTCGCAAAATTTAGGCGTTTTTTCAAACGGATAATTTAACCCCTTGACGTACTCATATTTAGATGTTTAAAAGCGCGTTTTAATCGTTGAAATCTCATCTACAACGTGGATAAAAATGAAACTTCTATTTCATCGCTTTCCTAATGAAAAATGGCGGGGAAGCTTCGGGTGCACTTTCGAAATCTCGAGATCTCCATCACGGGATCATCTCTGAGAACAATAATTTTATGAGAATCTGCAGTATCATTAAAGATGATATCATACAGAAACTGGACCAGATTGGATGGCGCGTTTGGAAGTTACGGCCATTTAACTGGTTTCACTTCAAGGGGGTGTAACTCTCCCTAGAATGATCCTACAGGGGTTCAATGGGGGTGTTTTTTTAATGCCGAAGGATGCTCTCTCTCTCGTGTTCTGATTAGAAATATAAATTTCCTTCCGGAACTACTAGATCTCGAATTTTTCAAAAAGTTCCAAAATGCACTTTTTCACTCCAACCCCTGCCATCCTGCCATTTTGTATCCGATCGGGATAAAACCTTTACCATTCGAACGGGAAGGAAATTTCCTAAAAAATATGTCTTTGGTTTTTCGAAATCTGTCATACTTTCACAGATATGTAAAAAAATTCAAGTGTTGCACTTCAATTGGACGTTACTGTATGTAGAATCAGATTCTTTTCGCCGATCTCGGCCAAATTTGATACATATCACGGTTGAATGATGTTATATATTTTTGGAAAGTTATAGCTCCGTCGGTCAAAGTTAACGGGAGGTATATTGAAAAATTTGATTTTTCGAAAAATTCAAAATATCATAAAATCAAAATTTCTCGATGAATTCAGCCCAAATGCAATACCAACCTGTATACAAACCTGTATAACCTGTATACAACCTGTATACAACCTTGGATACAAATATCTTAGTCAAGAACTATTTAGAAGAGTACCTCAAAATTTGCGATCGCTAGAGTGATAACGTCCATTTTTCAACAAATTGAAAACGACATAAAATCCGAACCGCAGCTTGAAACACGACGAAAATTATAGTGAATGAAGGGATTATAGATTTGGGGGCTGTAGCTAAAACCGTTCTCAAGTTATACACGTTTGAATTTTGGGAAGCCATTACACACACGCGCGCACATTAAAGTACAGTATCTGCCTCACACTCATAAACTGAACTGCTTGCAACATATCCTCTATCTTCGTATACCTGCTGCATTGCAATATGACACACATCGCTCTGTTCTGCGCTATATGCAGTTTATTCAGTTCTGTCTCGCCCATACGTACTAACAGTGTAGCACAATATTTAAAATGTGATGCAATGATTGCCTTATATACGACGCATCTGGTGTACGCTGATATATATTGTCATCTTTAAATCGCAGCTTATCATCGATCATCACACCTAGGTATTTCATTTCTTCAACTCGTTCAACTTTGGTCCCGTCCATAGATTTCAGTACAATGTTCCCTCTTAATTCTTTCCTCACGCTCCTTACAATCATACATTTAGTTTTATCCATATTCGTTTTCAGCTTGTTCCTTTTCATCCATCATTCTACTATACCTAGTACCTCGTTCATCTTTCTTTCCACCACTGCTCTATTCTTTCCAGTTACGTATTGTAACGCAACAGAGCGTATTTTTATTTTATTTTATTTTGGGCGTGAACGCAATGTTTTTGTTTTGATTAGATAATTCCCGATGATGGAATCCGCCACGTGCGAATGAGCCAAAGGCATTCTGAGGGAAAACAAACCCAAGACCAAAACATTGCGGGTCCCTTTAAACTTTACGCGGGAAGATATTTTAAATCACCCGTAGTAGATAATATAAGCGGGTCTCATAGATAGGGCAACGCTACGATAGAAAAAATTCAAAGTCAGTATTAACGTACGCTCCGTGAGTATAAAAGTCGAGCGAAATGGCGATAAGGAGGCATTCGATCATTACACCTCCTACGGTGAAGCTCGAGACAGAAAAGTTCAGGATTTGAAAGTAATTAAGTAAAGGAATTCTAATCCTCCCTGAATAGTCTGGACGGGTTCGTTGGAGTCATAGCGCCTCCAAACGATACCTACCAGCTAAAGCGGGACGAGAGGAATAAAAAGGGTTACGGGCATTGGAGAAACCACCCGACCACCTTACCTCTCAAGTCTCCTATACCAACTTACCTACAGATACCTCGTCAGCGGGTGGATAGCGCCACCGACAGCTGTACAAGGTTTCCTAATCCAAAGAACTACTGAATCACGAGACGACATTGGCGGACAACATTGCGTTGCCACGCCATATTGAATCTCTTCCTAAAAATGTGATTGGTGACCAATATAGCATTGTGAACCATATCTCATCCAAATACCAGGTGACTGTGTGACATTGGCGGATAGCATTACGCTAGCTTAGCTATATGCCCCACAGAAATCATACCAAATACCTATTAAAAACGATTCTTGGCAAACCACATAGCGCGGCAAGCTATATGATCAATTTAATAAATCCAATGATCCAATCTTCCACGAGAGATAAGGATAAAATATAAAGCTAAAGTAAGACGGACGCTCTCGAGCTTGACTCAGGAAACCGTAAATAATTAATTGTAACCAGTTACACCGTGTCTTTTTAATAAACAAAAAAGAAGTTAAAAAGAATATAAACGGATTGATTGAGTCACTACCCAGAAATCCTATTCGACCGCCCAGAGCACGAGCTCTTTAAAGAAAATCCTACGTCCATCACGTGGTGAAAAATAGGGATTCACCACAGTGCACTAAAGGTGATACCAGTGCCGAACGTGAAGAACGGGGAGTAGGTAACAGTATATTAATGTATCATCAGCAAACAATTTTATTACACAATCTTCCGGACAGATGTCGACTATATCACTTGTATGTGCAGTGGCCCTGACACTGATCCTTATGGTAGTCCGTATTTTGTTGCTATAATATCTAAAAATTCCTTATTGAACCTAACCTGCTGCGTCCTGTTGCTTAAGTATGATCTAAACCATTCCCACACTTTGCCCCTTATTCCATATTGCAATAGTTTTTCCAGTAACAGTTCTCTGTTCATAGTCACAAATGCTCGTTTCAAATCCATGAAGATTACTCCCACTATTTGCCCTTCGCTGATGTTTCATTTCCATTCACCAACCACGATTGAAAATGCCGTTTCACACGAATATTGCTTTCTAAAACCCGATTGGTGCTCTGTTATGACTTCATTTGATTCCAGAAATTTTTCGATTTGGCTTTTTACTACTAACACTAGAATCTTCTCATACATTGGTTAATTACATATTAATTAGCCGGAAATCTTTTGCTTTTATGACTTTATCTATCTTTGGGATTGGTATGACCGTAGACATTTTCTAACTATCAGGGCAACAGCCCTCACTTTGAGATCCGTTTATTATATCAACAAATGTCTGTTTTATTGCACTGACTGCCATTTTTAGTATTTCACTTGATATTCCTTCTTCTGTACCTTTCTTCTTGGGAAGTCCTTTAACAATTTTCTCGAGGTCCTCTATTTCGACGTCCTGAAATTTTTCAATGATTCTTTCATTCCCTATGCTATCCCCAATCAGGATTCTTCTTCCAACTGGACTTCCATATGTATCCTTTGCTGTTGAGTTTACTATATTATTAATACTTTCAACATAAAATATGTTAAATTTATCAGCTATATTTCCTTTCGCCTTATCATCCAATATTTCAAAATCTATGTTTCCAGTTTCTCTCATTCCTATTGGCTCTCCTCTAATTAATTCTTTCAAGGTTTTCCGCATTTTTATAAGTTCACTCTTATTTCTGTCTATCATATCCTCATAATATTCTTTTTTCTTTTATCTTATCAGTTTAATTATAGAATTTCTCTCTACCTTAAACTGTTCCCAGCTATTATCCGTTTCCTTGTACCTTGCTTCTGTGTAGGCGTTATCCCTTTTGTCCGCCGCCCTTCTTATTTCATCTGTAAACCACTTTTTGTCCTCTAATACGTCCGGGATCTAAACTATCTTTTTTGGTGCTAATATGTCCAATATCCCTACAATATTATCAACAAATATCTTTGCTTTTTGATTTATATCCTCATATGACCAATGCCATGCAGAATTTTTTAAAACTGTTGCAAATACTTGCTTATCTATTATATTATAATTCCTGGATTTATATTCTTTAGGTTTACTCTCTCTATTGCCCATTCCAAATTCCATTTTTATTTATGCATAGTCTGTTAGTTTTAACTTATGTTCCATCTGCAAGCGTACGTTTATATTAGCAAATACAAGACCTATAGTTGCTCGGCTATCCTTCGTTATTCTCGTTGGATTATTAACATATTGTTTCATTCCTAGGCTTGAAATTCCTGCTATTAATTATTTTTATAGAACAAGTTTCCCGTGATATCTATGTTAAAATTCCTATTATTAGACAATCCCCTTTTATTGTTAGCTCCTCCGATACATCCTCTATGTATCTTATAAATTCCGCATCCGACGCACTCAGTGAATAATACACCACTAATGTCCCTCCTTTATATATATTATCATTGACTTCGATTGCTTCGGGGGGTACCCACTGGCACACAACCCGATTGCGCACACGCCCAGTTGGACACAAATCATTGGACACAACACGATTGGACACAGTGTCCATTCCGCACAGCAAGATTGGACACAATGCCGATACGACACATTAGTTTTGGACACAGACCGTTTAGCATGCGATAACATTGGACACATTGGAACTGTGTCCAATCTTGTTGTGGCGAATTGGTTTCGTGTACGATCTGACTACGTAAGGACGGACCGTGAAATTGGACACAGATAGTTGTAGATAAATTTCAGATAATTCATTGGACACAAAGCTCGCTGCACAAATATTATACATACGAGATCAATGGAACAGGTTCTTACGTACTTTTCTGAAATAATGTTGAAGTTATTATAGAAATATTACATGCTAGATTATAGGGAAGTGAACGCTCATAAGTTTATCCCAACAGCATTTAAATACATATATGCATATTAAAAAGCTGCAATATCAAGGATTCAAATATGAGTGAAAAAATAGTATTGTGACGTATAACTGTTCTGTACGGTTACGGGGTAAAAATTTGGCCCATTATTACATTATTATAAAATATTCATCAATAGTCGTAATCTTTACAAAACGTGTGACTTTCAACTCACGAATAAATCCCATTGGCTAGTGTAAATTATCATGTTATAATTAAGATAATAATTAAAAATTTCATTAAAATGCATTACCAAGTCATTAACAAGAAACATTGAACATAGAATTCATTTATGCCTGATATCTAGATAGGTAGATTATCTCTACCTATTTGACGCGAACACTTTGTAAAGTTACAAATATTGGAAGATCATTTTTAGAAGATATATAGTAAATTTATTATAAATGTACCACAGCAGTTCACATTCCCTCACTTCTTGTAGAGTTCTGGTTACATCGATATACCTTATTGTGCAGCTAGCTTTGTGTCCAATGAATTATCTGAAATTTATCTACAACTGTGTCCAATTTCACGGTCCGTCCTTACTTAGTCAGATCGCACACGAAACCAATTCGCCACAACAAGATTGGACACAGTTCTAATGTGTCCAATGTTATCGCATGCTAAACGGTCTGTGTCCAAAACTAGTGTGTCGTATCGGCATTGTGTCCAATCTTGCTGTGCGGAATGGACACTGTGTCCAATCGTGTCGTGTCCAATCATTTGTGTCCAACTGGGCGTGTGCGCAATCGGGTTGTGTGCCAGTGGGCATCACTCCGCTGAGTTTACCTTTACTCAGTAGCTCCTCGTGAGTTGTTTCATCCACTTCCAGAATTATTGAGTCTTAGATGGTTCCTCTTTTATTACGTTCCTGTTCTCTTCTTTTCGCTAGCCCAGTTAGTTAAAGAGAGACAGAGAGAGACAGGGACAGGGATCGGGACAGTGGGATAGGGGGAGAGAGAGGGGGAGAGAGGGAGAAAGAGGGGTGAGGGGAGGGGGAGAGGAGAGGGAGAGAGGGGAGAGAGAGGGAGAGAGAAGGAGAGAGGACGACGACGACGACGACGACGACGACGACGACGACGAGGAGGAGGAGCGGCATCACCTTTGCATCCAGTGCCGATTCCAGGAAATGATGTCCTGCCTACCTAGCCCCATGCAGGTTTCGGACGGCAGCCAACTTGACCTCAAACGTTATCTCGCAGCGGCCGCGCGTCGAGAGGGCAGCCTCCTCATCCTACGGAGAAGCTTCGCGAAACCCCAATCCCCAGCCTCGTGCAGGTTCGTGCAAGTTGCAGCGGTTTTCGCGACCTTTCTGAAAGCGCAGCGGCGGGCTCAAAGTCACCTACATTCTAGAAAAACTTATATATCGGTTGTTCAAATGCGCAATACCGAACGTTCTCTAGCAGAATCGTGCGTCGAGAATGCAGTCTTTCATCTTCCGAGGTGTCAAATTACTCGTACGAGATATGTAAGTGCGCGACGCAACTTCGTAGGAGGAGGGCTAAGGTTCATCCGAATATTCTAGAACGTAAGTGCGTAGTTCCGTCGCTCGGTCTGGAAGATGCAACGACCTTGACACTGATTCCAGGAATTTCTGTTAGCGATTCGATTCCTAAAAATTTTCGAGGTCTCCCATCCCCATTTTAAGCCTTAGAACAAGCAAGAGTTTTCGATAAAAAGAGGAGCAGAACGTGTCTTCATTAGTCTGCTGTGACAATTCGATCGATGCTAAATAAGAGGAAACAACGTGAGCTTAAAGCTTGAATACAGTTACTGCTAAGGAATATCGCGGAAGTGAAACAGTTGATTGAAGTTAAAAGAGATTATAACAGCCTTTTACAAAATCTACAAAAACTTCATCTGCAGTAAAAAATGGATTTCTCAACTATTAACAAAGTCGGTCGTTTGGATGACTATCTTCCTACGAACAAATTGGCTGAGCTGGAACCTCAGAAAGAATACATAATCACCAGGATAAGAAAAGTTCAAACCAAATATGGGACGAGACTGATCCTTAATGTAGAATGCAGCTTTTTGACTTTTCTACGTGCAAAGATGGAAAAAGCCTTAAAGAACGACGACGATCTCTCGAAGACGATGATGCAAGCCTGTGAGGAGAATCGAGTCTTCATACGTTATCTCGGCGGACAGTGCAACCAGATCAAGTTCCAATAACTATAAATTTTGTATTCGTCCTTCAACTATTATGTATACGTGTTAAATAAATATACAACTTACTATACCTTAGATTTTTATTCATAATAAAAAAATATACATTCCGACAACTAGTTCCTTAATAATGTCACATTTTCAGCTAAAAAATTAAAATGTGGAGCATGGTGATTTATACATCGAGTTAGCGAGTTTTTGCGCAACTTTTGCAACGAAGGGCAATCTAGATCTCCCAGATCCACGATGTGCTTGGACCGTCCAATGAAATCTTTTAAACAACTTTTCTTCTCCAATCTTTTTACATAGATCTTAGATACATTTCATAAGATGATCCGAATAATCTTTTTAACTTAATTGTAATCAACGTGCGCTCTAGCCACAAATTTATGCTTTTGTATTTAGCCAATAGATGCTTCCATGGGCAAGGTGTTTAAAAGAGAAACGTTGCAGGCTCGGAGAAATTGTTATCGGCTCCAATCACAGAGAGCTCTTTCAACACAAACTGGTTCGAAAGTTTCTTGAAACCTTGTATGTTCACGATGAATTTCATTTTGATGAACTGCGCAGGGAGAGATGATTGCAGCCTCTTTATACCAATTTCTTCACCCCACCACTGGTCGTGTTGTATTCAAGTATACGATCGTGCAGAATACAGATAGTGTGTTATAGATTCATCAAAGACAATCGGTGTCTGAATGTCCACCGTTTCTTCCTCCATGGTACACAGCAGACGAAAAGAATGCAACAGAACAAACGCTTTACTTGCCTCTTGTGACTTTGAATCCTAGATTTTTCAGAAATAAGACGTTTTGACATGTTAGCGCCTTGAGAAGCTGTCGACGACTGATCCCTCTTTGCCACATCGGCTTACTATTATAACCACTGCTAATTTGCCTATTCTAGATCATACCCATTATCGCATGGATTTGACGTGCAGCCTGATCGTTATGAGTCATAACGATATAATATATCGCCAACATAACTTCTTCTTAAAAATTCACCAGGATCCCGTATTGATCAATTATTCAAAGTTGTAGGTGATCCAACATCTTGGTGGCGATCGGTAGATAAATGACGTGCGATGGCACCTCTATGACCTTGTACTCTACTGGCACGACCGGAAAGAATTTGTGTATGATATGCATTTTACGTTCGTTGATGTAAGCGCCCGTCGTGACGTGGCATTCGATTCATAGGGTGTTCACCTTGAGAATGGCTACTGGTACGTCGGACGTGCGTAAATTATTAGCTTTCAGAGCCCGTTGAGTGAAGCCCAACAAGCGGCCCATGGCATCCTTGGGTCGAAAGTCGAAATCGCGGTTACACTCAATTTCGCTACACAACGTATTATTGTTAGGCTTAACCCTCATGTGCACACGCAACTTTTACCACGTTGTTACGCACCGAGGGCACCCGGGTGCCCGCGACTAGTTTTTCTTAATTCCTAAGTACGCATATGAACGGAATCGTTTGGAATCAATTTACTTTATTACATAAACATCAACAGAAGCCATTTCCAAGTTCGCTAGCCCGCTACAGCTTCCTGAAAAGAGATCGAAGTAGGATCTCCGAGCGCTGCACAGATGACTCGCGGTCAGTTTTGACCTTCGACAACCGGCAGATATTCAAACTTTAAGAAGTGGAGATAGTAGGTTTTCGCTTTAGGATCAAGACAAAGGCCTTGAACCGCTGTGCCTTATTCAGAATCGTTCTATTGAGAAGGACAGACGTGTACTGCGGAGAAAACTGGAAATACCTGTTGAGTGCATATCAGCGTGTTGGCAAAGCGTCGTCATCTTTCTGTTTATAATTTATCGCTGTGTGACAAACATTTGATTTTTAATATTTCTGTGACTGATGTATAATTGTTTATCGATGTAGAATTAATTACATTATGGAGGAAGAGCTATCGACATCTGAATTTGCAAGGTGAATATAATATAACTTTCTTTGCTTTTTCTTGCTTATATTATATTTTTCAATTGAAAAACTCCTTTTTATTGAATCCAGATTGAATCATGCTCAAAGAAATAAATATTTGAAACGTCTACTTGGAGACTATGATAAAGAACCACAGTTCGAAGACAACAGTGAAGACGAGGACTGGCTGCCGGATGAGACTTTAGTTGAAGGGCCGGCATCAGATATGGGAACTACAGGCGTCTATGTCCGCAAGAGAAGGAGAAGGAGAGAACGATGCTGAATCCAACGAGAGCGGAAACGAGAGGCCAGCGGCAGCTGAAGCAGCTATAAAAAAGGCAAATGAGTACATAGGGAAAGACAAAACCGTTTGGAGTAAGACGCCGCCTCAAATACATTAAACTCCTTCCCATAATGTTTTAAGGCAAAGAAGTGAACCACATAGATCTACAGAAACTTTATCAATAGGAGATACTTTCAAAAGAATTTGTACAGTCGAAATGGTAGATCTTATTGCTCGGTATACTAACAGTAAAGCTAACAAAGTGTATTATGATTATAACGCAAAGAATCCAGATTCACACCGATTGTGAAAGCCAGTAACTATACAAGAAATTTATTCGTTTATTAGGATTTTGATTTATTCTAGGATTAATAATTCAAATATTGATCATACAAGTGAAATATGGAAAAGTACTTCATACCCTCTTTACGGCGCGGCAATGGGTCTCAACAGATTTCGTTTCATAACACGATTTGTACGATTCGACGACGCCAATAGACGTAATGCACAAGCAGAAAAGGATAAAGCTGCTCCTATACGTGAGATTTGGACAATGTTCAATTCAAACTTGAGTAATATGTATAAGCCGACAGCAAATTTGACAACTGATGAGCACCTTTATCCTTTCCGAGGCTACATAAAGTTTATGCAATATACACCTTCAATGCCAGCTGAGTACGGCATCAAAATTTGGTGGATTTGCGATGTCAAAAATGCATACTCTCTACATGGGATAATTTATTAAGGAAAAACTGGAAATGTTCGTGAAAAAAATCAAGGAGAGAGAGTTGTAAAAGAACTTGCAGCATCATTCAAAGGAAGTGCCAGAAATATTACTATAGATAATTATTTTACTATCTTACCTCTTGCTAAACACTTATTGTCATGGAAATTAACTATTGTTGGTACTTTGAGAAAAAATAAGCCTTACATTCCAAAATAAATGGCTCCCCATAAATCTAGAGAAGAACATTCTACTCTCGTTGGCTTTCGCAAACATGTTGCACTCTGCTCGTACGTTCCAAAGAAAAACAAGCTGCAAGTTGAAGTTTGCAATTTGCTTCCTCCGAATCGTAAGTAGTGTACGAAGTCCTTATATGAGAGAGCATTTTCATTTTTGCTTCCTCATAGAGGAAGCTATGTGACGGTGAAAAATTTTCATGTCGAGATTTTTATGCCACCATGCTTAGAATGTGCCAAAACGTCGAGAAAACACGTTTGGAGAAAATGTCCGGATGTATGTGTGTGTGTGTGTATGTGTGTAATGGTCTCTCGAAATTTAAACGTGTATAACTCGAGAACGGTTTTAGCTACAGCCTCCAAATTTTGCAGGTATGTGCAGCTCTATAATCCCTTCAATGACTATAATTTTTGTCATGATTCAAGCTGTGGCTCAAAATTAGCGATCGCAAATTTTGTGATAATCGTCTGAATAGTTCTTGACGAAGAGATATGTATCCAAGGTTGGTTGGTATTGCATTTGGACCGAATCGATCGAGAAGTTTTGATTTTGTTGAAATGGCGGGCTCCTGGCTCTCGGTCTCTCGATGTACCATACTATATTTAACTACCTCCACTGCGCATGCGCGGCCTTACGGCGTTTCTAGTGGCTTCCTACGCTACACTTGTTGTTACTCGTATCAGAGGGAAAGACGTCTAGGGACGTGATTGTGATTATCCTTAATAATAAAACTCTTAGTAAATACATTAAAACTGTGTTCAATTCTCAAAACCCTATCCTAAAAGGTTATGGGCCCCAGCACCCTTTCACTGTGCGATTTAATAATAAAATAAGCATCAAAATTGAAATAGAAAAAATTACAATAAAAGTGAGTGAACGAGGTACGAGGACAGACAAGTGATAAATAAGGAAAAAGAAGTGCCTGGAAATTAAGAAAGATGGGAGAAAAGATGAGTAAGTAGAGATTTGAATAATTGTTATAGAATTTTGATGCATCCCGAAATAAGTGGTAGTTACAAAGAGAAGTGCATTGTCGTGAACGAAATAAGCGGGAAAATAGAGACGCCGGGCGGCACAAAATGGCCGACAAACACGTGTTGCTATGCCGGCGTGGGTGTTTGAGAAATGAAAAATGGCGAAATAGTTAAAAATGAAAAAAAAAAGGTGAATAATTGAATTTTGGACGAGAATTGTAGTTTATTACTTGTTGAATACCGGGTGATGGAATGCATGTGTGTGAGTACAAAGGGAAGGCTGCAGCCATTACATATACATATAAACAAATGCTTAAGCAAAGAAGAGAGAAAACAATGGTTTCCCAGTACTTGCGCGGCATTAACACTCGAGAAAGGAATAAAATGTTGATTAATATTAATATGTATTATAACAGGTGACGACCTGCAACAATTCCTAGAAGAACAAACCAGATTGTTTGGTTTTGATAATCTTCACAAAGGAGAAGATGTTGCCTTACATTCAGAAGGCAACACTCTAACAATGGTCACAGAATCTGGCATTAAATATAAAACTGGTGAGTTGAGACGAGAAAAGCATGCTTTGAAAGAACTGTTAACGACATTGGCTAGCAAATGTCAGATAATCAAATCAATAGAGTTATATATATGTATATAAGATTGATATGAATATTAATTATCGAATTAATAAATACTAGTTAATTTAAATCAATATCCGGAAAAATAGTTGCCCCAAACAACTGGTCGGCGGAAGCGTGCTTGTGTTCGGTACTGTGGAAGTTGATCGGTTGTGGCAGGCGCAGAGAAAATATTGTGTTCATATTTTTAATGTGTCTGCGTGCCCAGGGACGGGTTATACTTGTGTTCAGTTGATCTGTTCCGGTGCACACAAAGAAAAAAAAACCTAACAAATGAATAATTCTCCCACAGAGAAAAGAATGATGTCGGATGAGCAGTGGCAAGCACTTGAAGAATGGTGCAAACAAAAGGAAGAGAATTATGAAGTCGCCATCATTCAAAAATTCTATCAGGGGCAACTACACTCAACGACTGCCGTTGAAGACGAGAAAGAAAAGAAAGAAGAGAAAAAGGAAGAAAGTAGTTATACAAGGAGAGTTCTGGATACAGATTCCTGCACCGACACGATACCGGCATCCGGGTTCTCGTCCGTGCTAAGTTGGGACGTGGGGCCCCCTAGGTTAGCGACGTTGGCGCCCCCTAGGTTAGCGACGTTGGCGCCCCCTGTGGATGGTAAGTTAGGACGATTGGGCCCCCTATGAAAGATTTCTGCTTACCGACGGCACCGAAAATTTTGGGTGCTGCGCGCGCGCAGGAGTCGACGGCGCCGACCCCTTCATCGGCTGACGTCATCGGAAGGGGGCCCTAGTTTTACGTCAGGTGTCAGGGATATTACGTCAGGTGTCAGGGATTTTACGTCAGGTGTCAGGGATTTTACGGCAGATTTCAGAAATATTACGGCAGATTTTAGGAATTGTACATCAGACGTAATTGAGTACATTGACCTTCCGAATGTTGTACTTGCGATCCCGAGGCAGCTCCTACCCTTTACCCCTCCCCGCAGACTAGCATGTAGAGTCGGTGGAGATCAAAAATGACCCTTCGTATGTCACCCAAAGAATTCCAATGACATTTCATCATCGTTATAACCCCCCTGTTCCTCCTCCTCCACCTCTATCGTTCCGCTACGATACAGTGGCCTTGGAGAGACGGTAAAAATCAAAGGAGGTGTCGAATAACCCTTTGTACGTTGCCGAAAAAATTGTTTACAATAATTTAATGTGCACTGGAGAAGAATTGCGCATCGGGACAGTGGTGGATCTTTGATGTCAAAGAATTTAGATGTCACCTCTATCGTTTCGCTACGATACAGTGACCTTGGAGAGACGGTAAAAATCAAAGGAAGTGTCGAATAACCCTTTGTACGTTGCCGAAAAAATTGTTTACAATAATTTAATGTGCACTCGAGAAGAATTGCGCATCGAGACGGTGAATCTTTGATGCCAAAGAATTTAGCAAGTTCCGCTACGATACAGTGGCCTTGGGGAGACGGTAAAATCAAAGGACATTTCGAATTACCTTTTGTACGTTACCGAAAAATTGTTTACAATATTTATTCGAGAGGAATTGTGCATCGAGACGGTGGTGGATCTTTGATATCAAAAAATTTAGCAAACCTTTGTATAATGTCGAAATGTAGATCCATGAATTGTTTACTTAATTAAAATTCCTTCACACTCTTAAGAAGAAGAAGAGTGCCCTCTATATAAGAAAGAGCTTGGTGCTCTTTCATTAGTTTACTGCTGCAATTCGTCGAGTTTGGAGAAAGAACGTGAACTGAAAGTAAGAATAGATTTGAGAAGAAGATTTAATCCAACCTGTGTGAAAATGGACTTCTCAAAAATTAACAAAGTGGCGCGTCTGGAGGGTTTCCTGCCAACGAAAAAATTATCAGAATTGGAGGTTGAAAAAGAATACAAGATTACCAATATAAGGAAAATTCAAACGAAATTTGGAGCAAGACACATCGTTGACGTGGAGAATAGCTTCTCAGTATTCCTGCCAGCAAGGATCTCGAGGACTCTGACGGACGATGAGGATTTCTTTCAACGGATGGTTTTGGATACCGCTGAGAATCGGCTTTGTATGCGTTACCTCGGTGGGAAGTTCAATCTCATGGAATTTCGATATTTGTAAACGTTCATACTTATGATTTAAATAAATTGTCACGTAAGGGGCAAAAAAAATACAACTGCTTATTTCTTTCATATACACACTTTATTCTTAATCAAAAAATATACATTCCATCATCCAAGTCCTTAACGATTTAACATTTTCCATCGCACAATTGAAATGCGGAGCATGGTGATGCGTACACAGGGTAAGTGAATTTTTTCTCAATTTTTGCAGCGAAGGACAACCCAGATCCCCCAAGTTCACGATATTTAACGATTGTCCCATAAATTTCTCCAACCAATTTTTCTTTTCCAATCCTTTTACATAAATTCTGGTAGCATCTCGTAAAATGACTCGAAGAATATTTCCGGCATGGTTGTAAGATGTATCGCCAGAGTTCCAAGACATACCATGAAAAAATTGTTTACAATAATTTAATGTGCACTATTTGTTCGAGAAGAATTGCGCATCGAGACGGTGGTGGATCTTTGATGTCAAAGAATTTAGATGTCACCTCTATCGTTCCGCTACGATACAGTGGCCTTGGAGAGACGGTAAAAATCAAAGGAGGTGTCGAATAACCCTTTGTACGTTGCCGAAAAAATTGTTTACAATAATTTAACGTGCACTATTTATTCGAGAAGAATTGCGCATCGAGGCGGTGGATCTTTGATGCCAAAGTAATGCACAAGTTTTCGCATCGCTTTTAATATTATTATTATTATACCTAAAATAGGTAATTATGAGGGGAGCTCATGCATTAGACTTATAAAAGACCGCTCATGATGTAGAGCAACCATTGACGTTCAAACCTCATCGAGTGTACTTTGTTGTAAACGTTTTTAACGAGGGAAAAATGGATTCTGCAAAGTGTAAGAAATTTTGAATTTGTAGGGTTGTGAGCAAAATTATATTCTTTCAAAATTTTATGAGAAAAGCAAAGATAAGAAACGCGCGAAAGGAACCAAAGAATCTACATTAAAAATTTTTACTTTCGATGATTATATTCGAAATTTCAAAAGGGACATAACATTGTGATTATCGTAGGTCAATCCTTCGAGAACATTGTTAAACTATTTCAAGTCAACCTTTGGAGTGGGGGGAGGATATTGTCATGCTATAAGAAGTACCGTTTCGTGACATCTTCTGTCAGTAAATATTTGACAATCTTAGTTAGACCCCAAATATCTCCGATAAAATGAGTAACTCTCAAACTTGTGCTCGGAATACTTCAGCTACTCACGCCGCTCTGTATCACGAGGAAAAATCTTATGGGAAAGAGCATTAGACTTTGTGCTCGAACCCTCAAATGTACGAGCAATCTCAACGTTTTGATAAAATGTGTACGAAAATGTGCCCCGTGTGCCGTGCTGATGGTCTAAAACCGTTCGAAGGTATGGATACACCTGATCGTTTAGCTATGAGCGTCTCACTACCCGTTGAAACACCTGATAAAGAAAATGGGAAGCGGCAAAACGAGGATTGGAGTGACAATGTCCACAAACGACAAAAAGCAGACTTTAACACCGAAAAAGACAGCTTATTGTTTACGAAACCTGTGAGTTTGGATACCATGCCTGAGAAGTCTACTGCATCACCATTACTATTGCTGATGATGCAAACGGTTTACAATTTGGATAATCGGAAGCGCATAGTCGTGGGACTAGATATTTATAACGGATATCAGCCGACGCTACAAGTTATTGGCTGTGAGGGGGATTCCATCACACTTCTACCTTTGGATTGGCGACTTCTTCTTGAACACTCTGAGAATATCCTTAAGCATTTTACAACTAATGTTACTGTACTAAAAAATAATAATGAATGGTTCAAAGTTCCCCTCGCAAATTGCAACATCGTAATGTGCGAATTATATGGTGACCGTGTGATAAAGATAATATCAGGGAAAGACACTATTGTTTTCAGAAGACAATGCTTCGAAAGACTTTTAAAGCTCGAATCATGTATATGTTCTGCTGTAACGCTCGCGGAAGATCATTATGTTACCGCAATCCGAACTCGTAATAGTTCTCTCAATGAGATTACAACGGCCTTTGAAACCGGAAAAATTTCGAATATCACGCCTAGTGCAGTGGCCGACCTTCTTGATTCACATTGTATATTCAATCACCTCTGCACAGAGTTAGTAACACTAGCAATACACGAGTTAGTAAATAGTGCACTCGAGCGTTTAAATTGTACCTGATCCGACTGTAGACTTTAAATTACTGATTTCATTCCATTATCCTTGCTCTTAAAAATTTTTATGGAAGTGTTAAGTTTTACAACGATAAGACAAATTCTTAATATCATTAAAAAAAAAAAAAAAAAAAAAAAAATAAAAAAAAATAAATATTTATTGTTCATAATTTGCTATTTATATGAATATTACAATTACCATAAATATATCGTATCCAAGTTAATCACCTCGTCTAATCCCAAACCTCTTCTTCCCTCTCTCTATCCTCCTCAGCTGCCACCTACCTCCAACACCTCCTCCACTTCATCTTCCTCCGCCTCCTCAACCTCGGGCATCATACCCTGAGTGTATTGAAGTAATGTTTTTATAGAAATTTGTTTTAGCTGAGTTGCTAATTAGACACCCTTACCTCTCGATAGATATGAAATGGCACCTGGTGTACACGTAGTACCATTTTGCCCGAAAGTATTTATGTAAAACCACCTTTGTACATCGTTCCCCACCATCCCTTCGTCATCTATATTTTTGCAAATTTCCCGTAATATAATCGTTATTAATCTATCGTATATCCTAATTTACTAATCCTCCGTTTCCTTAAATCCCTCTAGCACAACCTCGTTAACACGTTCATTACTCGGCGGCTTCATTCTGTAAACCGATGCTGTAGAACAAACACGGTCTACAGATCAATTCTTATCAGTAATTCTACATCTATAGCGATAGTCCCCGTCTCCACGTACGTGTTTGCGGGCGTGATGACGTTCGGGTAAGGGCGTAGAGCTAAAGCTCATTCTGCTACAAGCTATCTGCGGGTGAGCAACTGGTTTGAAAATGGTGAAATCGCAGGTTTTTGTAATTGTAAGTGTAGTTTCCAGTGTGTGTGTGTGTGCTAGGTAATGTCGATCGGAGAGTCTTCATTAATTTTTTCAATTTATTTTAGCTCAGAGGATATATTAATATTCAAAATATGCTACATTTGCGCGACGCTCGACGACAGCGCCGACAATTAAATGGTTGGACTGTTTTTGAGGAGGAAGATTGGGGAGGGGAAGACATCTTTTCGATAAGAGCCCTCCTCGGTCTTCCTCCTTATTGGAAAGAAGACGGCCGTTGGTGGTGGTAAGTTTCGAAAAATATGTGTTTGTATATGATGAAGCGAAATACATGGTACATCTGGAAAAAATCTGATCTCTCTTGGAGAAGTAAATTGAAATCGTAGAGTGATCCAAATAAATTGTTTTCAGGGCTGAAATACCAGTTAAATTATTTCAAATCATCGTGTTTTATGATATTGTATAAAGATATATAGAAGGAAATAGTGATGTGTAACGAGCTTCGTAAATCGATTATTGACTAAGTGCATGAGTAGCCCATTAATTTTTTAAAGCAGATTTCCTTCAAATGAAGCCTCGTAGAGAAAAAATTCATTCTGCAGTCTCGATTTAGTTTTCCAAGAGAGATCAGATCCTTTTCAGTTGTACCATGTATGTGGAGATTGGTAAATGTCAGATTTCTAACTCAGTATTTTTGCTTTTCAGTGAACTTAAAAATATGTAATAGTTGAACCGATAAGTCAAATTTGTAGGCCTCACCGATGATGAGCAGGAGATGAATAATTTTTCAGAAGGTTTATAAAGAAATAATTATATATTTATTTTTTCTTTTCCATAGATTATATGTATACTCTACTTCTACTACTGCTACTATTACTGCTGCTACTGCCGATGGTGTTGCGCTTGTTGCAGTTTATGGATATAGTTGCTGTTATTGTTCCTACTGCTGCAGCACTTGTATCCTTGGCAGCAACTGCTTCGCATATTGTCACTGCAAAACAAAACAATCAATGCATACATGAAATAGTCTCCAAAACAGCCCAATGTCAAATTTTATAAAAAGTATATTAAAACATTCTACAGTACATAAAAAAGTAAATGAAAAATATACAATGGAAATTACAAGAGAAATAGGAAAGAATATTGAAAAATTTTATAACACGTAAAAATGATGATGGAATTCGTCATCGAATGTATACATCATGTAAAAATAAAAAATAAGTAATAACGATACCTTTTCAGCGCTTACCTTATATCTTCCTGAACCATATAACATTTTCACGCGCTTCTTTGACAGCTGTGACGTTGTTGATGTCAATAACACACAAAATGTTACTAAACGCGTTGCTCATTGTAAGAGCATTCATTACCGCTGTTCGGGTACTTTGTTCCATAATGTTATCCACCACCCATTCAACGGGTACATAAACGTTTGAGAATAGTAAAGTGTACATCATATCAGTCATTTTTGAACTGGACCATAGCGTCTACAAACGTCATTTTAAAGAACGCTCCCTACCTCTAAACTTTCTATGTGACAAAGGATGCAAGAGACTTCTTAGAATTATTTATTAAGATAAGGAATAGGAGAAACAACGTAGATGATTCGGAACCAGCGTTACAGAGAAGGATCGTGTAACATAGAATATGTATATTGTATTCATTTTACTCTGAATTAAATTTTCACATTTAACTGAACTTTGATGATGATGGAAACACTGAATATAATCATCGAAAGTACAAATTTTTAATGTAGATTCTTTGGTACCTTTCGCGCGTTTCTTATCTTTGCTTTTCTCATAAAATTTTGAAAGAATATAATTTTGCCTGCAACCATACAAATTCAACCATAATTTTCGTCCTTCATTAATCCTATTACTTTTTTTATTCGGAGGATATTCTGAGGTGTCAAATTTATCTAAGTCGCGTTTAATATATTCGGAACAGTAAAGCAATATATGAGACTATCGGTGTCGGTATAAAACAATTCAGCTTTATCACCAAAAGTATTTTCTTCAACAGCGGAGCGAAAACGGGCAATTCTCGAATGGGGAAACGTGAAAGATTGAAAAATTGAATATGAGTGAAGTGACATTTGCCGACGAATCCAACGGCTTCGTTTGCTCCTTGCGTCTCAGGAAGCAGGTAATCCCAGCCACTCCAAGGAGATCATATCGATTATCGAAGAGTTGCGTGAGGCTGGTATTATTTATTAATTAGATAAAACGATCATGATCGTCACTTTAGACATGAGCGTTGACGTGTTTGGACGTCAGCTGAGTAGCAAGGCCGCGGTTACGAGTAGCCGTGGTCTTCCTGGTGTTGGATTCAAATTCACTGCTGCTGGACACTACGACATTGATAACAAGAGGCTGTGCAACGTTGCCAATCCCGAGGAGCTAAACGATGCTGTTACTTTGAATCTCATGAAAACTGTAGTAAAGCAGGAAGTTGGTACCGTACTTCGTAAGATTGCTGAAATGCGCAATGAAATCGATAACAACAACTTAATGATTCGCGCTCTCGATTCTACCGTGAAGGATGCCTTGAATCGTCTAGAAGCAGATATAAAGACAGCGCAAGACTTGACAATTCGCAACTCTGAGATCATTTCTCAGCTAGACGTCAGACTGAATGCACTGGAGAATGGATGGAAAAAAGTTAGCGGTGGTGGAAGAATTGCATAGACCTGCTAGAAGAAATTATGAGCGTCGACACGTTGACATCCGTGGGCTGGATGAGACTTGGCAAGCGGATCTCGTTGACATGTCGGCGTACGCAAGAGAGAACGATGGATACAAGTACCTGCTCACCGTTATCGATATATTTTCAAAGTTTGCTTGGGCTGTGCCGACAAAGAGCAAGAATGCTAAGGACGTGATGACAGCTATGAAATCTATACTGCTGCAGGGACGGATACCGAAGAAATTGCAAGTGGACGAAGGTCGTGAATTTTACAATACCGAATTCAAGAATCTAATGCAAAAACATGGTATTGCTATGTACTCGACATTCAGCAACTTGAAGGCATCGATTTGTGAACGTTTCAATCGTACTCCATCGTTGGTTAAACATCTTATCAGACCTGCTATCCTCTTACAATGGTAGTAAACATCGAACCACTGGTATGAAACCGATAGACGTCACTGCTAGCAACGAAAAAAAATTACTGCATCGAGTGTACAAGAATTTCAAAATCAAATCCACACTTAGACTTGCAAAATTTAAAGTTGGAGACAAAGTTCGAATAAGCAAATTCAAACACATTTTTGAAAAAGGTTACACACCTAACTGGACAACGGAAATTTTTACTATAAGCCAAGTGGAGAATACCCATCCGGTGACGTACAAACTCAGAGACTACCAGGATCATCCTATCGAAGGCGGCTTTTACGAACAGGAACTTACCAGAGTCAAGTACCCCGACATATACCTGGTGGAGAAGGTATTGAGGAAACGTGGGAACAGACTTTTCGTTAAATGGCTGGGTTTCGATGAATCGCATAATACTTGGATTAATAAGTCGGACTTGTAAGGAGTTTGAAATAAACAAAACTTAATTAATTTTAATATGTATATAAAATTTATTGAAAAAAAAAAATAAAAAATAAAAAAAATAAAAAAAAAAAATAAAAAAAAAAGAAAAAAATTAAAATAAAAATATTTTTTTTTTCCTTGCACACTTTTACATATTTTAACATATTTTATAACCCCATGGGAGGGTATCCGTCGTATGAGCAACAATCACTCTCTTATCATCATTCCAACTTAATGCTATTTTCTTTTGCTCAACAGTATAAACCTCATGCTTTTTGCTTTGAATCAAATTTTGAGGTTTAATCAAATTTTTTCGACGCTCGAGACACTGCAGATAATCATCGAAGGTTATGGTCTTTAACGTAGATCCTTTGATTCCTTTCGCACGCTTCTTATCCCTAGTTTCGCCTAAAATTCGAAAACTGTACAATTTCGCCCGCAGTCCTACAAACTCCGTCATGATTTTACCATTATTTTCATCCTTCATGAGACCTAAAACTTTCTTATTGACTAATGGTATGCCGTATACATTATCTGACGGATAGTCTGAAGTGTCGAATCTGTGTACATCGCGCTTAATTAATTCGTATACATTGGGAACATTAAAATGGTATATCAAGCTATCCGTGTCGGTGTACATTAATTTTGCTTGCTCGCCGAAAGTCTTCTTGATGTAGTTATAGTGAAAATCATAAATATATGTTTTAGAGATGTCCAGAATTGAAAATCCTACGTATATAGGTTTATTGAATTTAATTCTGGTACGATTTAATTCGATTATAACCATATTCTCGTCAAAGACGGTGCAGCTATGAAAATTCGGTTTTGTTATGAGAGCTTTTGCTCCATACCTCCCATCCCACTTAGTAATGAGTCTAACGTCTTTTTGCTTCCTAACGTTCTCCATTGTTTTACCAAAAACCGAATTATTCATCAGTTTGTAAAAGTTTTTCTCGAAATCATTTCTAGATTTTTTCCTCATCTCCGTATTTAAATCTATATATTTTTTTAACCGCGGAGCTTGATTAAACTTTAAAACTCTATGAATTTTTGTTAATTTCATGCCTAAACTTAAGCACTGTTTTAAATTTTCATAATGAATGATGTATCTTTTTTTCGGTAGAAGTGTAGTCATTAACTTTCTAATATTATATCGTGAGAGAGTAGGTACAAAATGCTCAGGACATAATGGTAAATCTTTGTAAACTTCGTGAAGCTCCGTGGGGCACTCTAGATCTACTTCAAGTATACATATATCCTATAGTGGAATTATCGGGAATTTTAAGAATATCCAGTTGTTCGATATTTTGCTCCCATTCGAACGAGTTGAACGGCAGGAAGTGACTCATAGCTGCACCGTACAAATTATTGACATCATAGTACATGAGGTATGATTCTTCTTCGGTTGGATCGAAATCCGCGCCCATATATCTATTGTTAGCCTTGGCGTATCTGTTAGAACATTGGGCTATGCCGCCACGAATACCTCGCTCGACAAACAATAACATTTCTACATCATCGAGGAGTTCCATTTCAACGCCCGTACACTTGAGCATAGCATCGAAAGCAAGTCCGGGTGCGGTGTAATAATGCAAAGGATATAACTTATACGTAGAGAAGCAGTTGCGTCTAAAATTTTCGAAAATATCAGCCAAAAGTAAAACATCAGTTTTTAGATACAAATCGGAATATTCACCCAAGGTTTTAATATTAAACGTACGCCAAACATTAGACGCATGCACATAATCATTCTCAGAAATTTCCTCGTTATTCAATTTCGAAAAAAAATGTTCTCTCGATGGTAATTGCGTCTCTTCGAGTTTTCCCCAACAGTCAACATAGTCGTATGGAAATACACCTTTCCTCGTTAACAGTTTAAATTTCTCCGCATTGTCACAATGTTTACGTGTAATTATTTTCTCGGAATCATTAAGATAGGAGGATAATTTTTCAATGCTGCTCGCCATAAATCTGAATGAATCGATGAATCGAAAATTTATAATTGTATCTTTAACGTTCTTTGTAAACGATATATATCTTTCTTTGTTAACCGGTAAAAGATTTACGGAACCTTCGAAGGAAGTAGCTAGAGCCTTAATCAGAAAGTGCGAATCGTAGCCAGACAGGTTGTGAAAAACTATGGGAATAGTATGTGAATTTTTATAATTCAAATTGCAACCGGGATGCGCCGCACCGCGATACTTGCCTGTAAAGTGACAATGATCGTGATGCTTGACATCTTGCAATGTGAATGGTTTCTCACAAATGTGACAGATCTTTGCGGAATAAAATTGTTGCGTCTGTTCGAGACTCAGTGGTTCCATGGGTACAATACGTTTATGATAAATTTCTAAAGATCGTGCTAATTCCTGCAGTTCATCCATAAACCACTCGATACAATTATTTCCACGATTAATTTCGAATTTGGATAAAGACTCGTCAAAGGCGCACTTTAGGTAATATGCGATACTGTGTGGAACATGATTTTGGTACAGTATCGTGTTTGATGCTTTGGACGCATTTACAACTGGTTTCAACATACATTCGATATCAGCATAAATGACGAACGGTACACTTTCCTGATACTTGTAATTTTTGAACTTCAGCAATTTTTCCTCATCATTTGGCAAAATCACTCTACACTTATTTATATTCGCACAATCCAGTTGATGTTTTTCGAAAGAGTTTTCAGTTTGAAAATGGCACAAGCATCTATCGCACAGTCTAATATGACCGTTATGTTTTGAAATTTGAGAACTTAGCAGTCGAGATAAATTTCGGATCCAAGCAAAATGGTAAATTACACTATTTGACAAAAATTCCATGTTCAAATCATCATCATCACTTTCCACGTCATTTTCACTTTCCACGTCATTTTCACTTTCCACCATCAGAAGATGAATTGGAGATTTATTTGATCTGTGTTGGCTTAAATAAAGTGGTACTATCTCATTACCACCCTTATTCGCATCGCGTTCTATACCGTAAACGTTAATCACTAAATCATTAATCACTTCGAATTTTGGAATGTCCTTCAAGCCAATAGGAAAATTTATACCTTCGTACTTTAGTATTGAGCTGAAATGTGGATACGAACTGATCTTTTGTACATTTTGTTTAGCTGGATGAAGAGCTGCCGTAACGGACCAGAGAAAACAATACGGATCGTTGTTTCTAATATTCACGACTGCTTTCTTACTTTGCACGTTCTTAGGCAACTCGATGAATGTCGACAGACCACCATGTATCGGTATATATCTGTTGATATTTATCGCCAAGTTTATTATTTCCAACAACGACCAGCCCGATTCTTTTTCTTGGAAGTCTTCGATTTTAGTTAATAATTTTTCCAGTACATTGACATTGAACCACTCGTTGATCTCCGTGGATGATAGAATTACTTCGTTTTTCGTATTAAAGAACTTTAGGTCCTCGATAAGCTCACCGCCTTTCATAGTCTCGAATTTACAAGACAAAACGACGTTCACTTTCACATTTCCATCTTTTCGGAGCGCATTTTTCACTCTAACAGCGAACAGTTTTCTTGAATCTTCCAGAAAACGCTTCAAGTCCTTGTGTCGCAAATTTGCTATCACTCCTGTTCTTATTCTCCCCTTGAATGCTGATTCCAAGTCATCCCAACGTACTCTGTCACTTCTTCTCTCTCTCACAGTTCCTTCACCCCTTTTTTGAAGGTGCTGTTTAAATTTTTCATTCAACGATTTTAGTATTCCAATGGTTGTCAAGATTTTGGTTTTCTCCCCGTTCGTAAGCGCAACGTTCCTCAGAATTTTGTTCAGAAGTCGAATATTTTGAGTACCAAACTTTGTCCACTTTGTAATTTCCACAATCGATGATTCTTTGTTGAGTAGTTTATATGCTTCTTCCATAATCTTAATCAATTTCTTACACTTTGCAGAATCCATTTTTTTCTCTCGTTAAAAACGTTTACAATAAGATACACTCGATGAGGTTTGAACGTCAATGGCTGCTCTACATCACGAGCGGACTTTTATAAGTCTAATGCATTACCTATTTTAGGTATAATAATAATATTCAAAGCGGTGCGAAAACTTGTGCATTAATATCGGCAACGGCTCTAATTGTCTATCCCTTCATTAATGTGTGTGTGTGTGTGTGTGTGTGTGTGTGTGTGTGTGTGTGTGTGTGCGTGTGTCATTCCAAGAAAATTATTCAGCTCGGCGGTGATATAAACAACTCGTCGGTAGCTTCTAACCATCAAAGACACATGCCGAAAACCTCATCTAGCCTTCGAGTAACCCTATATTTTCGGCTCGCCAAAACCGTTGACCATCTACAATTTTTCGGTAACGTACAAAGGGTAATTTGAAATGTCCTTTGATTTTACCGTCTCCCCAAGGCCACTGTATCGTAGCGGAACTTGCTAAATTCTTTGGCATCAAAGATCCACCACCGTCTGGATGCGCAATTCTTCTCGAGTGCACATTAAATTATTGTAAACAATTTTTTCGGCAACGTACAAAGGGTTATTCGACACCACCTTTGATTTTTACCGTCTCTCCAAGGCCACTGTATCGTAGCGGAACGATGGTGGTGAAGAAGGCGGAGGAGGAACAGGGGGGGTTATGACGATGATGAAATGTCATCGGAATTCTTCGGGTGACATACGAAGGGTCATTCTTGATCTCCACCGACTCTACATGCTAGTCTGCGGAGAAGTGTAAAGGGGTAGGAGCTGCCTCGGGATCGCAAGTACAAAATTCGGAAGGTCAATGTACTCAATTACGTCTGCCGTAATATTTCTGAAATCTGCCGTAAAATCCCTGACACCTGACGTAAAATCCCTGACACCTGACGTAATATCCCTGACACCTGACGTAAAACTAGGGCCCCCTTCCGATGACGTCAGCCGATGAAGGGGTCGGCGCCGTCGACTCCTGCGCGCGCGCAGCACCCAAAATTTTCGGTGCCGTCGGTAAGCAGAAATCTTTCATAGGGGGCCCAATCGTCCTAACTTACCATCCACAGGGGGCGCCAACGTCGCTAACCTAGGGGGCGCCAACGTCGCTAACCTAGGGGGCCCCACGTCCCAACTTAGCACGGACGAGAACCCGGATGCCGGTATCGTGTCGGTGCAGGAATCTGTATCCAGAACTCTCATTGTATAACTACTGAAGAAGAGAAAGAAGGGAAAGACGAGCAAGATGAGGAAGATGTGATTAATAAGAATGGAGATGAGAAAGAAAGTAATATTCAGAAAGATGATTCAGTTGTTGGAAAACCGGCAGAAGTTGAGGCACTTGAGTTAGGTAAGAACAAACCAGTGGTTACAAAAGTAGAAAAATTGAAAAATCCCATTCAAATCAAACCCATAGCCGATAAATCCCAACCCAAAATCGATGATCCTGATCATAAAAGAACTAATGTTATAGTTGAAGGTTCAATTAATCACATGTGTGAAAAGCTTGATCAAGTTGCTAGTCTTTTACAAACACTAGTAAGGGTGCAGAGAAATACAAGTACTTGGTTGATTGAAAACATCAGAGAGCTAAAGAAAGAGATGAGATCAGAACAGACGAGACAACATGAGCGGATAAATAATATCGATCACATTCTCCAACAACTCATAAGCACAGTTGAACAAGTGAATATATAGGTGGCTGATGGACAGGTAAGAGAAGAGGATTATTATGAAGAGCAAGATGAGTGTACCGTAGATATGATCAAAAGAATAGTCAAAGCACAAGTTGAGGAACTAAAGTCTGTAGAATCAAATCAAACAGAGGATAGCCTAACCAATAGCACTGCTAAAGAAGTGGCTGAAGCTGTAAAAATGGAGATCTTGAATAAAAGTGTGCCAGTAAAAAGAGATTATAAATTAGACAATGAAACAAGATTCGAACACTTCTATGACTTTTTCAAGTCCGAAGTAAGGGCAAACAAACTTTTGCATGTAATTGACAGCACAGTAGAGTTTAAAGGGAATAAAAAGATTTTAGAAGAACACAAATTTAAGGTGCGAGATATTTTAATCAATCACATAGACAAGAACTATCATTCAAAAGTAGTACAGTTAGATGATCCAGTGGAAATTTTGACAAGATTGAGAGAGATTAAAAGATTCGAAGTTAATGTATCCTCATTCTCTGTGAGAAAAGAAATATCAAATATGGAATATGTTAAAGGCAATGTAAGTGCAGTAGAGTTTTGCGAAAAGTTTGAAGAAGCGATACGAACTTATGAAAACTCGTCAGAATCTACTTCACTGTCTGAGAGTGAGAAGAGAGATGCGTTTTTCAATGCGGTCATGATATCAGTACCTTTGGTACAATATCTTGAGTCTACAGCCAAAATTAAAGGTGAACAACCTCCTTCATATGAACAATTGAAACTTATTGTCCTGCAGGAAGAAGCGACAAGAAAGCAGGCTGGAAGTGATGGTGGTGGCGTGGTGAGAGCCGCGAACTTCATTAAGAAGGATAGGTGCTATGAGTGTGGAGAGTATGGCCACCATATAGCCAAATGTCCCAATGTAGGACTGGGTCCATATTGTTATGTCTGCCAAAAATGTGGCCACAAAGCTCGAGAATGTCCCGAAGCTCCAGGGAACAGCCAGGATGAGTCAAAAGGTAATATAAGACAAAGTGGTTATCGTGGGTCTGGGTATGGTAGAGGTAGAGGCTACTTGAAGAGGAAATTAGATAATAGAATGAATGGTGGAAGAGGAGAAAAGAGAGGGAGATCAAGCGCTCCAAGAGGTAGAGGTCACTACAATTCCAGAAGACCCACTGAAGGGTCAAGAACAGGATCTAAAAGGGAAGAGCCAAAGAAAACTAATAAAGAAGAGAGTAAAGATTCGGGTAAGTTAGGGGTAGATTTGAGTACTCAAATAGAAGTAGATGGCGAACCTACATTTGGTGATGTAATGCATGTTAGTACTTTAAAACAACAAAAACAAATTTCTAGCCAAATTTCTGGCAGATTCAGGTGCAACTGAGCACCTGACAAATTCAAAATTAATTTTTAAGAATTTAGACGGGAATATAAAGGTGTGATTAAGTGTGCAAATAAAAATGAAGCGGCAGATTTAAAAACGGAGGGAGTAGGAAGAGTTGATATTCAATTAGACAACGGAGAAACATTTGAAATTGACGCGGTAATTTTCGCTGAAGCACTTCAGGAAAATTTATTATCTCTTAGAAAGTTCGCTGAAATGGGACTCGCTATTTACCTTGACGATAAAAGAATAGACATATTCGATCCAAACTCCAATGAGTTATTTATCTCAGGAGTGTATAAAAGGCCGTACTGGATATTAGATCTGGAGATTAATAAATATAATTCAGTCAATAATCAAGTACATAAAAGAATGAGTAGACGAATAAAAGCAAACATGGCGAACACTGAAGTAGAAATGAAGAAGTATATAACGAGAAGTGTTACAGCCAAACAAAAAGAAGGAATGACCATAGAAACTCAAACTGAAAAATTGAATAAAGTTGAAAAGGTAATTACAGAAGAGAGCATAGAAGAGAAAGACAAGACGTGTATTGACAAAGTAGATATAACTGAGGTAATGTCTAATAAGAGTAAAAATCCTTTTGAACAATTCAACTTTGACTTTTCGATCTGGGATAGACAATTACTTAACGGAGCTGAGGTACAAGATGTGGAGCCGAATGAGGATATCAATCCATTTGGCAATAACGAGAATAAAATTCAAGAGAAAAATAAAGCGATGTTATGGCATGTAAGGTTTGGTCATGCGTCGATTTCGTATCTGAAGGCTTTGCAGACGAAATTCAAAGACAACAAAGAGTTGAAAAATGTGAGTTTTGATGAGTCTCTGATGGATTGTGAAGTATGCTTAGCTTCTCGATTTAATAAATTGCCATTTATCAAGACGAGAAGTAGAGCGATTAACCCTTTGCAATTGTTCATGCAGATGTGATGGGACCTATCTCTCCCAGTGCACATCCCAAGGGATACAGATTTATTTCAGTATTTGTAGATGATAAATCAAGATTTGCTATGGCATACCCAATGAAAGCAAAAAGTGACACAGGTCATTGTCTGGAAATGTTCATTAAAAGCGGAAGAAATCTATTAGGATACGACGCGAAGATGTGTTACCTCAGGTCAGATCAAGGAACTGAGTTTACCGGTGGGTATACAGTTGAAGTCCTGAAAACCTTGGGTGCAGAGTTACAATTGGCTTGTCCAGATACTCCGGAGCACAATGGAGTTGCTGAAAGATTTAATCAGACAATCCAAAGAAAGGTGCGTGCTTATATATTTGATTCAAAGTTACCGGAGAGCATGTGGGACCTTGCCTTGTCAGCAGCAGTCTACACTTATAATCGAACTCCACATAAATCGAACGACATGAAGACTCCGCTGGAGGAGTTTGCTCCTAATCATAATTTCGATGTGAAACAAATTAAAAGATTTGGAAGTCTAGCATATATGAAAGTACAGAGGAAGACGGGTCCAAAGTTTAGAGCTGAAGGTGTGAGAGCTATCATGGTTGGATACACTCCGACAGGGTACATATTGCTTAGACCAAAAGAAGGGAAATTTTATGAGAGTCGACATGTCAGGTTCAATGAGAAAATGGTTTATGGAGATAAATACGAAAAAGATGAGATGAAGAGTTATCCCAAAATCCAAGAAAACATAAGTAAAGAAAAATGGTTTGTGGAATTCGACAGAAATGAACAAGAACCAAAACAATTATTGAAATCGGAGGGAGAATCCAAAAGAAAGAGAGGAAGACCAAGAAAGGAAAGAAGTGAGGCGAAGACGTGTGAAGTGGAAAGATCTGAGAAAAAGAAATGCTCTAACCCTAGCCTAATCGGGTCTCCAGTGGACACAGAAACGACGACGAGTGTATATCTGCCGTGTCCATCACAAGAAGAGGAAAATACAAATCTGGAGAAAACAATTGATGAAACGTATCATGCGTTACTTGCTGAGATAAATTGTGATCCAGCAAATTATAAAGACGCAATGGAAAGTAAAGATAAAGATTATTGGACTGAGGCAATTGAGGAAGAATTGAAATCAATGAATAAAAATAAAGTTTGGAGGATAGTAGACAGACCTACCAGTATGCAGAATGGACAAAAAGTCAACATAATCGATTCAAAATGGGTCTTCAAGAGAAAGACAGAAACTAGTGGACAGACGAGATATAAGGCGAGATTAGTGATTCGAGGATTTAAAGATAGGAATGTCTACGAACTAAGAGAAACATATGCCCCGGTTTCTAGAATGAATTTGGTCAGAGCCATCATAGCTATCATAAACAAATTTGACTTAGACGTATGCCAATTAGATGTGAAAACGGCATTTCTAAACGGAGTAATAGATGAGGAAATATACATGGAAATACCGGAGGGTACTTCTTACACTAAAGAAGAAAAATACATGAAAGTATGTAAACTTGACAGAGCACTCTACGGTCTCCGAATAAGCCCAAAACGGTCGAACGAGAAGTTCACTGAAGTTGCTCAGAAAGTGGGACTAGTGAATTCTGATTTAGAGTCTTGCTTATTTACATGGAAAGATGAGAACAAAATGTTGATACTTTTGCTGTATGTAGACGACATACTGTTAGCCAGTAATGACAAGTTGAAGTTAGAAAAAGTGAAAATAAAACTAAATTCAGAATTTGAAATGACTGTAATAGGTGAGCCTAAAGAATTTTTAAGCATTTCCATAAGACGAGACAGGGAGAGTCAACCCATTAAGATGAGTGAAGAAAAATATACAAATAAAATTTTGAAGAAGTATGGGTTCGAGGATTCACATCCTCAAAGAACTCCAATGTTAACTACACAAGCATCTAACCATGACAGAAAGATGAGAGAAACAGACAGTCAAGATGAGTCTTATGAAGAAACTGATGAGAAATTGGAAAGTCCTTACAGAGAAATAGTGGGCAGCTTGTTGTACTTGGCAGGTGCAACCAGGCCAGATATCTCATACGCGGTCAATGTATTGAGTCGACATCAGGCAAATCCAACAGACGAGGACTGGAAAATGGTGAAAAGGGTATTCAGGTATCTGAAAGGGACCTTGAATCTGGGCCTGAAGTGAGGAAGCCAAGAATTTTAATTTTGCAATTTGCTTCCTCTGAATCGTGGGTAGTAGATGAAGATTCATCTATGAGGAAGCCAAAAATTAAAAAAAAATGATAATGCTTCCTCATATAAGGACTTCGTACACTACTTACGATTCGGAGGAAGCAAATTGCAAGTTTCAACTTGCAGCTTGTTTAACGTGAGTCCCCATGCCTCTCGCAACTTGGGGTGCTTCATACTGTAGAGAACGCATGTAATGATAAATCTCTTGCATGATCTCTTCGTGCCTAATATTTTTGAAGTGGCTGAAATTCAAGAACTTGAATATACGTATAATCAGATACGTTTTTCCGATCTCGGCCAAATTTGAGACACATCACGGCTAAATGATGTTCTATAGTTTTGGAAAATTGGAGCTGAATCGGTCAAAGTTGACCTGAGTTATATTGATAAATTTAATTTTTCGAAAAATTCAAAATATCATGAAATCAAAACTTCTCGATCGATTCGGTCCAAATGCAATACCAACCAACCTTGGATACATATCTCTTTGTCAAGAACTATTTAGACGATTATCACAAAATTTGCGATCGCTAGAGTGCGAACGTCCTTTTTTTGGAATTTTGAAAATGACGTAAATTTTGAGCCACAGCTTGCATCATGACAAAAATTATAGTCATTGAAGGGATTATAGAGCTGCACATACCTGCAAAATTTGGAGGCTGTAGCTAAAACCGTTCTCGAGTTATACACGTTTAAATTTCGAGAGACCATTACACACATAAACACACACACATACATCCGGACATTTTCTCCAAACGTGTTTTCTCGACGTTTTGGCACATTCTAAGCATGGTGGCATAAAAATCTTGACATGAAAATTTTTCACCGTCACATAGCTTCCTCTATGAGGAAGCAACAAAGCTGTAATTTTACTATCGACAATGCACTCTGATTCTGCAGTAAATGATGATGTAATAAAAAGCCTCACATGATCACTTATTATAATAAAAACAGAACTGACGTAGATACAATGGATCAAATGGTAAATTGGTAACACGATACACTGCACACAGGCGCACTCACAGATGGCCTCTTGCTATATTTTTCAATATCTTAGACGTAGGCGCTCTTGCTTCATATGTAATTTATTATGAAAACAACAAGATGATCCAAAAGAAAACTAATCAGCGTCGTATTTTCTTGCGTCAACTGAGTGAGGAATCGGCAAAATCTTTTATTGAAGATCGTTTTATGAATTGCCAAATAATGCGCAACTACAATACAAAAATTGCCATTGGGAGCTTGATCGGGCTACAGCTTGCTCCTTCCGCTGGTTCGGAAGAACAAACTCAACCTCGAGACAGTACCCGTAGGAAAAAAAGTTGTAGGTTCTTGTCATATTTGCTACAAAGAAACGATCAAAAGTCGCAGAAAAACGCGAAAATGTTGTTTAGTTTGCGAGAAACCTGTCTGCGATGAACACTGTGTATCGACAATTGAATGTATTGATTGCACTTAATAAATATAAATATACGTAATTTACCTTGAAAATTATTTAATTGTTTATTTATTAACCCCTGTTACTTCAATAAAATAATCATCAATAATATTAATTAATTCCCGAGCACATGCATTTTGACGTCATTTGATTTAGGTTAAAAAATTTTAAACAAAATTCACTAGCGTGTTCTTATATTTGAAAGGGGTTAAATAATGGGGATCTAAAGGCGCAAGTCGAAATTTCAATTTTTATTCGAATTATGAGCAACAATATGATAAGGTGGACACCCAAGTACCCGGGTGTGCACATAAGGGTAATGTGAATGGCGATGCTCTTATCCGTCAATGTGCTATGTACGTAGTTTTCGATATCTTCAATCTCGCAGTTACCAGTAGGTATAGTGATAATTTTTTTCCCTACGCCAGCTTGTTGAGAATCAGTCAGCAACTCGATGAGTCCCATAGCGTAATTTTTATACGGGGAAAGCTTGATAGGAGGGAAGTATTCAGTTTCCAGTATAAATGAGGTGCCTGATAAAGTTAACGTGAATGAATCCTCCATAATTGCAAAGGCTCAACTGATCTTGTGAAATTACATAGCAAGTTTATATGTATAGACGATACTTGCTTTTACGATTTAATTTTCCACACAAGAACTTTAGACACAAGAGTCCACATGCAAAAGTATCGTTCTTTTGATATCGCTCGTAATTGTACTTTGCACTACCAACACTGAGATATCCGATAAGATCTAGCGGTGGTCGAAAATTGCCGAAACTATCGAAACTGCCGAAATAAATGACTCTATGACTATCGAAAGAAATGACTCAATAAATGACTTTCCTCAGCGTTACAGTCTTTTTGTTTCTTCTGTTTCTTAAGTCACATACCGAGTTTCAACTTGGCACCCATTACATTCACTATGGACCAGGCCGCCGCCTCCTCAGCGAGACTCGCGTCTTTAGTGAAAACACGCTTCCAAGCTTTGTTGGTCAGTACCCTGTCCGCCGCCCCTCTGTGTTCGAGACTCTCTCGATTCTTCGAGTAGGCGATGTCGTGCTCTTTGCAGGATTAGTCGAGAGGGTTAATACCCGGGTCGTCTCGCGCGAGTCTCTGCTAGTTTCGTACCAGGCCCACAGTACTGGTCACCGGATATATGTACCTCAACGGGTAGATTGTTGATGATCCTGTTGATTACTTCTCTACCACGATGAGATTTTTTGTTCCCAATGCATTTACGTTTAGGATGCACGATCATTTCTCTGCGGTGAAACAGTTCCGACTGAACAATGATCCTTATTAACTCATCATATATAGATTCCACGTTAGTCAAAATCGAGATGAGGTTCGATAAATAGTCTGTCAGGTTACCTGTAATGAACTTTGATGATTTTGCGTGTGTTGAGCAGAAGAAGAAGACGAATCGACACGGCGAATTACTTCCAAACAGTATACGAACTGTTTTGCGGACAATCTAATTACGACAAGACGAACGTATTGCTCGCTCTCATAATTCATGGTAACGGATTAAGATTCGAAAGCGTCTACGTATACTCAAAATCACTGGATCAGCCAAAGTACAAATCCCTAGAGTGTTTACTCGCATCCGTGAACAGCGTCAAGTACTTTCCCTTTACGGAACACGAACAAGTGCTGCCATCGAACGAGGCACGTCGAAACTCGACAATTACTTACGACGGCAAAGCTTGTGAGAAGCAAGATAATATCAGAGCTTTCTTCAGCATGTAACGTCGCAGGGACGTTGACTGTTTGTATCTCTGTCAGACATACGCTCGTATTCCTAAACATCTGGTACGTGACAATGCTAATCTACGATACGATTTGCAAAAAGCATAGAATGATAAAATTAGGCAGAGAGAACGTCGAACAGACGATGAGTGAAGTCTTCAAAATGATAGTGACTCCACTGCAGAAACTAGTGAACGTGTGTCAGCCGGATCGTAAATTCATCAAATACGATGATATAAAGCAAGACGCAGAAGCAGATGATACGTTTAGAACGGTTGATGAATCCTTCAAGTCGCTAAAGAATGATTCTTTTGAATAAGCAGATGATGAGAAAGTAGAACACGAAGAAGAAGACGGCAAATATGTTGACCAAGAAAAAGGAGATAACGATAACGCAGATTTACGCGTTAATCAGAACGATCCTATGCAACAGTATCTCGATATATTGCTATCAAATCAAGGATCTGGATACTATGGGGTGCATAAGCTCTCAAAGAACAAATTGATGATAGGCGATTCACCTATTAGCTTTGAGGGTGATCGAATCCATATAGCCGATACGACTTACTTGAACACTACAGGTTTGATCGAACTCTTGTTCAAGAAGGTACTTGACAAGACTAGTGTGACCCAGGATGAGTTGGCCAATTACAAAAACATTATTATAACGACGAATGCACATCAAGAGACTCGGTCCAGTTTCGCGCCAAGTACAGGCAACCCGCCGTACGGGGCACGGCCCGCCGAGACTCTTTACTCGAAGCATCTCTTGTACCTGTGTTTCGACTCAAATATCTTATGAACGGCTATATGTGAGAACAATTTATTGATACATACACTTTAGGAATCAAGGGTTCTGAATTGATTGCCACCAAATTCAATACGATTAGTGTACAGGATCAGGACGTATTCATATGGCGAGCGAGACGATTTTATTTTAGGTCCGTCGTCGTCGTCGTCGTCGTCGTCTTCGCACGTCCATCGCCTTTTTTACACGACAGATGGCGCTGACTGCTTTGCCTTCTTTATCTACTTGTACTCTAAATGGTGTTGGTAATTTACGAATACACAACACAATCAAATACACTTTATACGTGAAGCTACCGTTCATACTGAATTTCCAGTTAGTATAAGGGTGCTTTCACAACAGTATACAATTATTAAGTTTTTAATAGTATTCATGTGGAGCGTGCGTGTATAGGTGTACGTATGTGTGTGCTTCGATATAGATTCTCGTATTTCAGACGACAGCTTTTAGAGATATAGGATGTCCAGGTGTTCCGCTCCGTAGTTTCTTACATCTAGGTGTCGGACGTAGAAGTCCAGAAAAGTGTGTAACGAGCGCCGCTTTGGCGCTTCGATTAAACTATAGTATCCTTTTTGATGTTCGCACGGCCTGAGGTACGTAAATAATCTAGCACACTCTACTCTCTTACGTTTACCACACGGCTTCAACAAACTGGACACCATTAACGATGCTTATATGCACTAAAGATTACATTTTCTTTAAAAATTTGTATATGTCTTTATGCATTTATAGAAAAAGGGACTTACAAATTAAATTTATATGCCATTAAACGTTTTCGACGACGCAATATATTTTTCTGATTAGCAACATCATAGTGCATTTACATTTTATATCTGTGACAATATGGAGATTCCAGTGCTTAGAGCTTCTATGTCCCGTTCAGCAATAAAAGCTTGTGATATCCCCCAAAAAACACTTACGTGTAAAAAACTACGCCAAATACAGGAGTGCTTTGTACTCCTCTAATAAAAAGTATTGCTATTAGTTTATTGAGGTGCATAAGTCACTACCTGTTTGCCTATTATATGATCTAGCACTGGCCCATCATTTTAGTTGTATTTTCAAAATTTCTTGTAACGTTTTCACTACTCTTTTACATTACTACTGCTTCCCGTAGTTGATTATGATTTAATGGTTATTTAATAATTAATAAAACTTTAGTTGATTCCTTATCGAGTACTACTTGGCGGGTCCGTGCATTTCTTGATATAAATTTGCGTTTATTATGCCAGTCATTAAACTCAAAACCAATGTCAACTTTCTGTACAGGGTGTTCCAAAATTACCTGACCAACGGGGTATGGCGGTGTCGGAAAGCACCACTGATCACGAAAATGACCTTTTTCTCCAGAAGGTCATAGTTTCTAAATGGGAGCAGGTCAAAGTTGACCAATCGGAGGGAGGCGTCAAGAGAAACGTAGGCACCTACGAACTCTGAGTTTTCTTCCCTCGCTTTTGTTTCTCGGTGACTTCGGGCAGGATGACGTCAGCCTAAGACATGCCTATTGGAAACAAGAAACAAGCCACCGAGAAACAAAAGCAAGGGAAGAAAACTCAGAGTTCGTAGGTGCCTACGTTTCTCTTGACGCCTCGCTTTGATTGGTCAAATTTGACCTGCTCCCATTTAAAAACTGTGACCTTCCGGAGAAAAGGAAGGCCATTTTCGTGATCAGTGGTGCCTCCCGAATACCGCCATATCCCGTTGATCAGGTAATTTCAAAACACCCTGTATAGAGCTTATTAACGATAACTCGTCAATAATAATCACGGTAGAAGCTTAATAACAAACATATAGTTTTAGGATACTATTAGTACGTTCAAAGTAAGTACTTTGAAATTCCTGCCACGGACCCGCCAAGTAGTACTCGATAAGGAATCAGCTAAAGTTTTATTAATTATTAAATAACCATTAAATCATAATCAACTATGAGAAACAGTAGTAATGTAAAAGGGTAGTGAAAACGTTATAGGAAATTTTGAACATATAATTAAAATGATGAGCCAGTGCTAGATCATATAATAGGCAAACATGTAGTGACTTATGTACTTGGCCTCAATAATCTGATATCAATACTTTTTATTAGAGGATTACACAGCACTCCTGTACTTGACGTAGTTTTTTACACGTAAGTGTTTTTTGGAGGATATCACAAGTTTTTCTTGCTCAACGGGACATAGAAGTTCTAAGCACTGAAATCTATATTCTCACAGATATAAAATGTAAATGCATTATGATGTTGCTAATCAGAAAAATATATTGCGTTGTCGAAAACGTTTAACGGCATATAAATTTAATTAGTAAGTCCCTTTTTCTAGAAATGCATAAAGACATATACAAAATTTTAAAGAAAATGTAATCTTCAGTGCATATAAGCGTCGTTAATGGTGTCCAGTTTGTTGAAGCCGTGTGGTAAACGTAAGAGAGGAGAGTGTGTTGGATTATTTACGTACCTGAGGCCGTGCGAACATCAGAGAGGATACTATAGTTTGAGCGAAGCGCCAAAGCTTGTTGCACACTTTTCTGGACTTCTACGTCCGACACCTAGATACAAGAAACTACGGAGGGGAGCACCTGGACACCCTGAATTTCTACATCCAGTATCTAGATACAAAATGCTATGGAGAGGAATATCTGGAAATCCTATATCTCTAAAAATTGTCACCTAAAATACGAGGAACTATGTCGAAGCACACACATACGTACACGAATACACACGCGCTCCACATGAAAGTTTTAATAATTCTATACTATTGTGAAAGCAGCCTTATATTAACTGGAAATTCGGTGTGAACGGTAGCTTCAAGTACAAAGTGTATTTGATTGTGTTGGGTATTCGTAAAATACCAACACCATCCAGAGTACAAATAGGTAATGAAGGCAAAGCAGTCAGCGCCATCTGTCGTGTAAAAAGAGTAGATGAACGTGCGAAGACGACGACAATGACGACGACGATGACGACGACGACAACGACGACGGAATTGAAATAAAATCATCTCGCTTGCCAACTCAATATGCCTTAGTCTCGTACACTAATCGTATTGAACGTGGTGGTAATCAATTCAGAACCCTCAATTCCTATAGTGAATGTATCATTAACTTTTTCTCATGTATAGCGGTTAATAAGATATTTCGTTCCAAACACAGGTATAAGAGTTGACTCAAGTAAAGAGTCTCTGCGAGCCCTGTACCCTGTACAGCCGGTTGCCTGTACTTGGCGCGAGACTCGACCGAGTCTCTTGATCGTATCACTTCCGATAAAAACAATTTATTCGGAACCGTATCGTGGAATGAAAATTCTGCAAGACAAGATCATGTTAATGCTGCGGGAGATTCTTCTGGCAATACAACCTCGACTCAAGGTCAAACAGAAGAATCTGAGAGAGGGAATCGAGCGACCAGATAACAAGTCATCCTTATTTGATCAATGATGATTCGCTCAAATATATACTGTTGTAATCAATAAAATTTTGAATTCGACTACATGAACCTGCATGGAGAATTATTCTTACCATTTATTGCGACAGAATCAAGAATTGCGCATTTGATGCAGCTTCCAGACGCAGCGGCGGAACTGCGCAATTATGTTCTAAAATATTCGGATGAACCTTAACCCTCCTCCTACAAAGTTGCGTCGCGCGCTTACATATATCTCTTACGAGTAGTTCGACACCTCGGAGGATTGAGCTCGCCGCTGCGCTTTCAAAATATTCGGATGAACCTTAACCGTCCTCCTACGAAGTTGCGTCGCGCGCTTACATATATCTCTTACGAGTAGTTCGACACCTCGGAGGATTGAGCTCGCCGCTGCGCTTTCAAAAGGTCCCGAGATCCACTGCGACTTGCACGAAACTGCACGAAGCTGGGGGTTGGGGTATTCACGAAGCTTCTCCGTGGGATGAGGCTGCCATCCGAAACCTGTACGAACCTGCATGGGGCGCGATAGGGAGGGCACCGTTCCCTGGAATCACCTTCGACGCAAACATTCCTGGAACCACTTTTCGACACTGCGTGCAAAGAGGATGCCGCTCGTCGTCTCACTCTGACTCGTACTCTCTCACTCTCACTTTCACTCACCGATGGTAGCCATTAATCTGTGCCATAAGGTTCAAGGTTAAGGAGGAAAGATTTGGAAACTTATTCCGGAGGGCTACATCCACAACGCTTAATTCTGACAGATAACGTTCGTAGTCTAACCGGCTGAGGGCTGCCGTCTGAAACCTACACGAACTTGCATGGAATTGGGAGGGGGTTCGTCGAAGCTTCTAGAAGGCTCTCCGGGGTAGGGGATGGGGGGCAAGGGGCTGCCACAAAACGTCACGCAAGAGGAACGTCGGCTCTGTGAGCAATCCTTCGCGAGTTAGCACGGACACGAACCGTCGAAGCTTCTATAAGGTTGTAGAAGCTTCTAGAATGTTCTAAAAGGTTCTCGATCGTGTGCAGTTCCTAGAATCGAACATAAAATTCATGGAATTCAACGTAAAATTCCTAGGAAATAGGGGTCTCGGTGACATCACTTCCGGAAATAGTAGAGCTCAGACGGCAACCATCGAAGTTTCTAGAATGTCGGTAAATGTCGGTTATAGAAATCTGGAGCCAGAATCGGCACAGCTATACTACCAATACCGCTCTATCGGTGAAATTAAAGGTTATTACATTAAGTAAAAAATTTTGATATCATGAACTTATTTCGCACGCGCTGGATACAGTCTTGAGGCTCGTCCTTCGATAAGACATTTGACAATAAGGAAGATGGCATTACTGGCGGATACAAAGGGGACAAACCCGTCCGCACTTTTTGTTTTAAAAGGAATTCTAGGATAGTTACGTTTTAGGTCAGGAACGCTAAAAAAAGGTTTTACTTGGGCGAAATCTCACGAACATAAATACTCCAGTGAGAGATATGTGATCCCGCCGATGTCTTTAGAGACTCCCGTGAGAGATTCCTCTCCGGCGAGACCGATCGGCACAAAATCGTGTTGCGAAGGGATATGATATTAAAAAAATCGAATTAGGAGCAGGTCATAAGAACCATCTTTAGAGAATATAAAATATGCGTCGAGATTTGTATTGTACAATCGTTCGTTTATTGTATTATAATAAACGAGACGGCGCGACAAACTCGGTATAGTTATTCTGCGACTACATACAGCGAAGAACATCGATCATAGAAGAAAACTGTACCTGGCATCCAGCAGGTTTTTTTTCAGTAATTCAGTACATTGAAGGACCAAGAGATTTGCTGGTTACACTGGTCAGCCAAGTACGTTACAGTGTCTGCGACGACACATATGTGATCGTCATTTAGGTTGTCGGTAAACAATTGCTCATTAACAAAAAAAAAAATTGTTCTCTATGTAAAACTTGAGAAATAATTCATGTCTGAATTATTTATTATATCGCATGATATAGTAACTATCTGCAAGAATGTTGGTATATATAGTTTATACTATTGTGACTCACTAAATAATGATGCCCAAATCTGTATTAACTTTGCATTAGGAGACATAATGGGAAAGTGAAGATATACCAGTGGTACCTGAATGTTGGAGCAGGAGGCCCGGACGCAGGAGGTAAGGGTCTAGGCTCTGTCTTGCTTGGTCCTTGCAGGGGCTGAGGTGTAAGAAATGGAGTTGGCCCGCCCGGATGTCCTGGATGAGAATGCATACTCATTGGAGGCAGAAGTTCTTCCCCACGCACCTCTACTCTCCATTCAGCCTTCTGCATCGGTCGGTCGAAATAACTGCGGGCAAACCGTCTACACGATAACCACTTAGTTTATTACTATACATCTTAATGTAAGCCCATGAAAATATTTATATTATTTGATATAATATATTTGCGTATCGATATTTTTTAATGGGAAATCCCAAGTGCAATTGACCCAAACTTAGAGTATGACTGCGATTTAGCTACAAGAACATATACATTTTATTATTTGACGAAATACCAATTGCCATTAAGGAAAAATATTTACTTAAGATTTTCAATTAGTGGCCTTAATGCCATTCTACAATGCAACGGAGCACGTAACACGGAACATGTAAGCGGCACGATATTCAATTGTATATTTAGCTAATTCCATTGGATCCTCCAATCAAGAAGGAGAAAACCGTTTTTAAAACCGAGTATTTACTAAGTCTCTACGATTTTGGCGACGTCTCGGACATAACAACGATACGGAAGCAGTTGCTAGGGTCATTAAGGATTTCATGGAGCACGTAACGTGATGAGTAACATCGAGCATGTCCCGTTCCGTAATCCGTAACGACTTACGTTAAAAATACATAGCAACGATAGGGAAGCGATTGCTAGGGTCGTTAAGTATGTTACTATCTATAGTATGTTATTATCTATATGAATAAACGCATACACATTTTTTAAAAATATTTATATATTGACAGATAATGACAGGTGAGAGGTAATGACATTTCACGTATGAAAATATTGGCGTTGCAATTGTTTTTTTTTTACGTAAGCTGTTACGGATTACGGAACGGGGCATGCTCGATGTTACTCATCACGTTACGTGCTCCGTGAAATACTTAACGACCCTAGCAACCGCTTCCGTACCGTTGCTATGTCCGAGACGTCGCCAAAATCGTAGAGACTCAGTAAACGCTCGATTTTAAAAACGATTTTCTCCTTCTTGATTGAAGGATCCAATGGAATTAGGTAAATATACAATTGAATATCGTGCCGCTTATATGTTCAGTGTTACGTGTTCCGTTGCATTGTAGAATGGCCTTTAACCCTTTGAAGCATATATTTTTCCTAACCTACGAGTTACATGGAATTTACCGCCTGTACACACAGGTTGTCGCATGGCCACCGACTATAGTCGGCACCCGTAACGAAAGGGTTAAGAAGCTGATCCCGAGTCGGAACTTAACATGTAGAAATTAGAAATGATGGCTCTAATATAGTGGATCAAAATGCAAACAGAGAAGTGATTTGGATGAATTTCCGTGGTCAGGTAATTTTGAGCGTTCTAATTATGAATTTGGATTAAAAATCCGGAATTCAAAATAGCGCAGAAAATAATTTCTGACAAAATTCTGTAATTTACGATTTCGTTTACATTTTACTCGTATAGTAATGAGAGGTCCAGAGTCCCCTTAAAACTCCTGAGTTTCGTAATAACCCCTTCGAGACTGATTCATGATTGTCATGTGATAAATTCCCCCAGTGGGAGCCTAAGTCAAAATGTTACGCCCATCCGAGTTGGAAATTTAAGCGGACGTCAGATGCCAACGTTTTAAACGAAGCCTCTTTTGCTTCTTTTCAACACTCTGGTTCTGCTTATAACCTATCCTACTACGCCAAGTACAGGAGTGCTGTGTATTCCTCTAATAAAAAGTATTGATATCAGATTATTGAGGCCAAGTACATAATTCACTACATGTTTGCCTATTATATGATCTAGCACTGGCCCATCATTTTAATTGTATTTTCAAAATTTTCTATAACGTTTTCACTACTCTTTTACATTACTACTGTTTCTCGTAGTTGATTATGAATTAATGGTTATTTAATAATTAATAAAACAAAAAAATGATTCCTTATCGAGTACTACTTGGCGGGTCCGTGCATTTCTTGATATAAATTTGCGTTCATTATGTCAGTCATTAAGCTCAAAACCAATGTCAAATTTCTATATAGAGCTTATTAATGATAACTAGTTAATAATAATCACGGTAAAAGCTTAATAACAAACATATAATATTAGGATACTATTAATACGTTCAAAGTAAGTACTTTGGAATTCCTGGCACGGACCCGCCAAGTAGTACTCGATAAGGAATCAGCTAAAGTTTTATTAATTATTAAATAACCATTAATTCATAATCAACTACGAGAAACAGTAGTAATGTAAAAGAGTAGTGAAAACGTTACAGGAAATTTTGAAAATACAACTAAAATGATGGGCCAGTGCTAGATCATATAATAGGCAAACATGAAAACTTATGTACTTGGCTTCAAGAATCTGATATCAATACTTTTTATTAAAGAAATACACAGCACTCCTGTACTTGGCATAGTTTTTTACACGTAAGTGTTTTTTGGGGGATGCTATGTGCGGCAGACAATCAATTCAAATGGATCTTTAAATTTGTTTATCATTGCCACATGTACAAAGTGAACTCAGCCCACTATAGTGAAGTCTTGTAAAGTCTTCCATTGTTGAAGGCGTCGCGACACCTCGCTCAAAGCTGTCCTCTGATTGGCCGAAGTAAAAATCAATTTATAGAAAAACTACTGAACGTAGGATCAAACGAATTACGGATTCTTACTCAAGGGGCCACCCTGAACTAGTATTGACCTACCGTGTATGGCAATTACGAAGCACCCTGTATATATATCGTGACGGGGTGGATTTCACCCGTCTTGTCCTCGGCGGAAAATCACGCCGAAACGCGATACGAGCCTAAAGTCCAGAGCAAAGTCCAGGCAGGATCCACCGACCGCAAGGGCCTAATTAGAATTGCGATAGATTATTTGATTATTTTCTTTTTTTTTTGCGTGTACTCTGCCGGAGTTTGAATAGGTTGCTCGCTCGCCGTGCCCGTGAAGACGCGGAGAAAGAGAGAGGGAAAACCAGCTGGAGTCCCAGGAGGAAGGGAGCTGCGACACGCGAGGGTCGACACTCGCGCTATCTGCGGAGAGCAGCTCTACTGGCCCAGGAGGCGCGCGTAACGCGGGACAGCTTGACGTCACGCGGCAGCAACGCGCTCTACTCAGCTGGTACTCAACCACGACTGGAAGCGGCGCACACAGCGCCACCTGAATGAGTACCACTACCGACCCATATGACATAGTGCTCATCGTCAGTTGCGCATAATTATACTTCCGCGAGTTGGGAATCCAGGGACGCCTGGTGCACCATCGCGCGAGAACGATGGTTACTCTTCGTAGGACCCGATATGTATGAATTGTCCACGAGAGAATATGAAAATTATTAATTGTCTCGATGACATGTTCGAAACTGGCGCGTGGCGAAGACGCTGGGTTGAAGGATTCGTCCGCAGGGCGAATCGCCGCTCATTAGCCTAAAGGGAGGTGGTGCTATCCTTCACGCGGAGACAAAGCGCGTGAAGACGAGAATCTTGCTTGGACACGCGACGGCGAAACACGCTTTGTTTTGATTCCAATTGTGAGTACGCGAGTGCACAAAGTGCCATTGGGCTGTCGATTTGGTTTTCTGGGATTACGCGACCAGGGAACAACACGGTAAGCGAGGATATCTGACTTTTGTGAGCGACGTAACTTCGTGCAAATCGTGGTACCGGAGTTTTTGTTTGTTGTTCGTAATTTTTGACTGCGCGTGTAACGAACACGCGGAGGGACAATCCCTCACCTCGAATAAGACCACGGCATGAAGGTCCGTCGACCGGCAGGGTTCACTGTTAGAAATTTTGTTCGATACTAATTTTTTGGAACTATAATTTTCGTTACGTTATCCGCATTGTTTCGTGTCGTCCGCCCATCAGGCATTTATACCTTCTGATTTTGTAACGCGTAGAACGCGTACAGGTCCTTGACGGTCGGTTATCGTATCTTGGTAAACGCAGATTAGCCGTGTTATGATTGTTGGCTTTGAATTTGTATGGTACGCGAAGTACCCGGTAATATTCTGATTGTACTTGTGTTTTTGTCTTCTTTTGATTTATTTGAATTCTATTTTCTTTTGTAACTAATTGCTTCGGTATTGTAAGAGATCGTCACGCTTCGCGTCGCCGATTCTATTTAATAAACCGAACCTTTTTTTTTTTTGAGATCGAAGTGTCCGAATGATTTTGTGTGTCGCGTGATCGTCTGAACCATCCGACCTATTGTTCCGAACCCCGACGCCTCCGCGTAGCTGAGATAGCCAACGTAGGCACGTGAAGACGAACCGTAGAAATTGATACGTGGTTCCCGTTTTGGAACCTGGCGCCCAACAATACCAGAGGTATTAATTCGAATTGGATATGTTAGCCCTGGGTTGCCTGGAACGTGAAGGAATCGCGTAAGTAGTGCGCCGGTCAGTCTCTCATCGCCCGACGAGGCTTGATCGCGAAATTGAAGTCACAATACACAATATATGTTGTAACAAAAATGTTACGGCAGACTCCTCCCCGCCTTCTGGCTCGAGGTCCCCACAGGCCTTGAGTATTGCGCTCTATAGTAAGTATTGTTAATCGCGTGTATTTAGTGTTCTAGGTCTATTATAGTTAGTCGTAAGATCCTTCTCCTCCACCCTTCCTTCCCTGTCCCCATTCCCCGTAGGGCACTGGCTCGAGGACCATCATCGAGAACCGCTACCGTGGACCACCTACGAGGACACATCATCCCTGGATGGAACGCGAGAGTGGCTGCATTGCCGAGGCAACGGAAGGCAGGGATGGCATGGGCAGCGAGGAAACAGCTGATCGAGACTCCCATGGGATGATGCCCACCAGCCGACACCATCGCCACAGAGATGCAGCCCCGGTGCAGTCCCGTCACACGGGTAGTAAAGAGGCCCGTGTGACAGCGGTGGAGCCCTCTCCCTCCGAAACCGCGGATGTGCCCGGGAGGAATTTTGTCAGGCCTGGAGGCCGCCATGTTGACCGGTGCGCGACAGCCAGCCTGCGCGCTGCGAAGCCAGCGCCGTGCCACCCGCTCGCGAGGCCCTGAAAGGCCCGCCAGCGAAAAGGCCCAATGCCATGCCAACCCTGCCATGACGAGAGTTTGGCGTGAGTACTGAGTGATTGCGTTTCTTCCTTTTCTTGACCCTTTTCCCTTATCCCATTTCTAGTATTTGCGCCGTAGATTTCGTAGGTCCCTTCAGGACATCGCAAGCCGTCCCCACGTGGGCCGGCATTCTAGTAGTTTCTTTTGTATTTCCGTCGGGCCTTCCGCCCTTAAGCTCAAGGCCGTGGTGTATTGCGTGCGCTCTAAATTCTAGTACCTTGCGTTCCCACTTTTTCAGAAATCCTCGATACCATCCTCCGTCTACCCTTTGCCCATTTTCGCGTTCCCACCGAGGTATAAAAGTAGCCATTTTCGCGTTCGGGAACCTTCGCCCTGAGATCCCCTCACCTCTCCCTCCGCTAGCCTTGTCATTCCTGTCCAGTAAACAAAGGAGGACCTTTCGGGGTCACTCGTCGGTGCTACACCGTTACAGTAGCTGGCGCCCATTGATCGTTCGAGTCTTAGTCCCCAGATGACACCCCCCCCCCGGTCCCTCTTGCCCCCTGGCCCCATACCATCCCCTTCCATCCCCGAAGCCCCTTCCCCACACCGAGTCCCTTTAAATTCTCCCGAGGCCGCGTACGCCCGCGCGGGCCAACGCGTGTAGCGTGCACCAGGCGTAAGTAACAGAGCGTGCACAAATCGGCAGACGTATTTTCTTTTTTTTTTTCCTGTTAGCTTTTGTTTTATATTTCTTACTATCTATTTTCTTTGTACTACGACTTTACCTTATTAATTATATTCTTTTTTACTTTACACCGTGTTCCACTTTCTTTTGCATTCCCCCTTTCACGTAGCGTTACGATAGCTAGTTTGCGCGAACTCTGGGCGAACATAATCTGCCCAGCACATCACAATGTATTGTGACGTGTACCGTTCATCGGCGTCGCCTACAAATAATCCGTGGCTGCTCCCAACGTGCTGTTATCAAAGAAAAGATCCGAAGATCTAGTTGTTGGGCGCCAGGTGCGGCTTTCCCGCACCACCATCCCTTACCACGGCCGTTTCAGGTCTCCCGGCGGCTCAGCCTCAGCGTACTGAAAATGGTAGAGGGGAACATGGGGGCGACGAGAGAGAATTTTGGAGTCAACGGATAGGCGCCCAAAATAATAAAACAGCGAGTAGAATACCGTTCCGTTTATTACCATTAAATAAACGGCGGATTGTACAATACAAATCCCGTCGCGTACAGTGTGTCCTCCAACGGCGGCTCACGACTATTCCGAGTCGTGACTTCTAGCCTGCCCAAGACCTGTCCCTACCTCGGTGTGCCTACCGAATTCGCGAATCCCCTCGCGATCCTAACAGGTCTCGTTGGAGACGAGCCTTCCCTTCCTCGGGAGTGTGCCCTCCGACGTCGGTAGCCACGTGAGGCATCCGTGTCCCCGCACCACTCCCGCTCGGCTATCTTCTCGCGCAAGCTATTCTCTAAATAAGACCGCTCTCGCGGTACTTACCGAGAACTGGCTGTCCCATTAGTCCCGTACCAAATCCAAATCATGGTGGCCGTGTCCCTTCCGCCTATCCCCGTGGTGCCGCCTCCCGGCTCCACGAAGGTGTCTATCAAGCATGCGGAATTTCACCCACTCGGCCACGCACTGGCACTAGACCACACAAAAAACCCGGGAGCCATGGCTCTCTGCGAGAGACCCCGATAATCGCAATCCGCGATTATCCGATAGCTCCGCTATCGCCCGAGCACGGAAGAAGGACTCATTTCTCGCGGTCCGCCGGACACGCGTGTCCTTACGCACGGACTCCCCGCGACACACTCTCTGTCCTACCTACCGCTCTTCGCGGTAGGTCAAAAATCAAAACAAACTCCTCTCCGGCGCCCTCCCCGCGGACCCGCAAACCGTAGCCGATCAAGGTTTCCGGGGTACCGGCAGTGCGTCCTGGCGGTTGGGCACCCCTTGCGTGCGGGCTCTCAACCCAAAAGGGCCCTGTGCCTCCGCCGCCAGTCCACTGCTTTCCCCCGTTTCCTCCTCCCGAACCACGGACCTACGAACTCCTTGGAGATGGAGGCTGGAGGCACTGCCGTGCCGTCGGCAGCGCGCGGAGGTGCGGGGCTCTTGTAACGTGTCGTCCTGACGCCACGTTACAGTATATAAAATATATATATATACAAAGTACAAAATGAGATAAACAAAAAATACGAATGGATTCGGCTCGTCCAGACGAATCTTTTATGTTCGAACCAGTTCTTCATACAAACATTGGTTTTCATAATAAAAAATAACAACTTACTTTTTTCACCTGAAAAATCGCGTTAAATTCAATATTTTTTAAAACTGAAACTTCATTTTCTGAGCTAATACTAGGCCGAATCGCTTCGAATATAAACTGTAGATCCATGACTCCTTGGCGAAGCCTATGATGTAGATCACAATGTTGCAGCGCCATATTGTTGATAAATATTTTAATTCAAAACAAAAACCGTGTTTTTCACATTTCATCCAGCGAGGAAGTTTTTCATTATGAAAATCTCATCAAATGTCCCCTAAAAATGCTGGTCGTCAATGTTTGAGCAAGTTTTTAGCGAAGTTTGATCGCAGTTGATTGAAAATTATAAAAGTTGTCGCGAGTTAAATAAAAGATTGCATTGCGAATTGATGTATTCGTTTTCTTCAAACTGCAATTTTTCGGCTCACGTCACCAAATTTGATTCGAATTTCGACATGTTCATGTACTCGACATTTTATGTATTTAACAGGCTTGAATATTTTGGCTGCAACAATTTTGCCTGAGTAAGAAACATATTCAGATCCCTATTAAAAGAATTTTTCAAAGTTATAAATATGTACCAAAACTTTCTTATCATGAGACACTGAAAGAACTTTAAAAAGTTTCAAATTTTCAACATGTCAAATGTTTTGAAGTTTTAAATTTTTTATTCAAGGAATTGATTTAATTCGATGAATTTAATTTCACCTTACCGGCCTCATTATATAAAATACTATAATGAACTGCAGCAAAACGATTTTAGAGCCTCTTGTGACAGCATGCATCAGCTCCGCCTCGTCCTGCAAACTCGCAGTCGGCTCAAAATTCAGTTTGCATCCGTTTATTGATGTACTATTTAGAAAAAATATTACATAGGACATCGATAGCATTCTTTAAAATTATGAACATGTACAGAAAAATGTTTTATTTGATAGGATTGGACCAATTTTAATTTAAATAAAGCCTAACAAGTAACAACTGAAGTAAGATTGGAAGAGAACAAAAATCTGCAATATGTAAATAGCTTATCGTAACTCAAGCGGTTTTATTATTTTTATTATAATATTTTTCATTTGCTAACGATGATGCATCATCTGAATTTCGTTTCATACTCGATCAAAAGTCTGATAAGTTCATGTTTTAATATTCTATTGTACTGAGTAATTTTTATACAAGGATAGACGTTCGCTTTCACGAGGATGGCGACTAATGAAGCTAATAAGAAAACTTTGGTAGGTGTTCACCTCTGATTTTTTTCGTTTTCACGTATGTTGTAGTACTCGAAAAATTAAGCGACACGTGTTTTTTCTTATCGGCCCAAATTAAATTTTTAGGCGTGAAAATCGCCCTCGAAAATTGGGGTACTAAACATTCATTTAATTATTTCACATATAAAAGCGGTATCTTTCACAATGAAACTAATTGGAAAAATATCCTCACAATGAGAGATCAAAAATGTCATTTTCTCAAATTTATCGAATTATTTTTAGAGGGGTAAACTACCGCAAAATTGTTTTTCATTATACAAAATAGCCAGAAGTGCAGTTTACTATTGGTAAATTTTCATAAAATAAAGGAACCTGTATTACATAAATTTACATTATTAGAAGTACGCGTTACATTATGAAAATGTGAATTACCAAGAAATTATTATAACAAATAGATTTATAAGACCAGCAAGCATCATCAGACTCTATTATTCATTGTATGTGGTACAGTAATAATGCTCTTCGAAGAAATGTTTAAAACACAAGGATTTTTTGCACCACGGATTTATTGCCATATTTAAAACTAGATAATTGTTTATGTTTCACTGTAGAAAAGATGAAACTGATGAAACTAACTCAACAACGTTTAAAACAACAGTGAACGATTTTTCGCGATCAGTCAGCCTTTTTCCTATAAATAAAGATGCATGGGTCGACAAAAACACTCCGCAGCAACATCTACTTTTATACATTGTTATGCCCCATGATAGGATTCACGCTATAGTTAATCTCCAGACGCAAAGTCAGCATTAGGCGAATGCTGACCATATGCATAAGGCGTTAAGATAAGAGCCATGAGAGACACCTTCTGAGCCACAGCAATCACTCGCAAAGTTTCTAGCTAAGAGTGAAGTCCTGAAGCGTATTTCATAGTGCGTGAATAATTAGTATCATTGTGCCTTTTACCATTAGATTTGTGTTACCTTCGTATTTACATTATACGAATTTCAATAAACTATAATCGTTCTTTATATAATTGCAAATCGGTGCAATTATTTATTTATGATCCTAAGAAACTCAACGGCATAACAACATATAAAAATAATAAGATTCCATAGTGAAAAGATTTGAATTTTTACGATGATATTTTTGTTTCGCGGACAACATGTTTAAGGGTTATCCCTCTAAATATGCACCTTTAACGAAAGTAAGTCGACGCTTTGTCAGCTCAATCTCTATAGGCACCCAAATTACATTTGAAATAAATGCTTCCCAACGTAAGGCGTCTTCTAAAAGTGTCAACTTATGTAATATAAGTTTCCTATAATCCTTTATTTTACGGAAACATACCAACAGTAAACTGCACTTATGGTGGTTTTGTATAATGAAAAATAATTTTGGGGTAGTTCACCCTCATAAAAACTATTCGAGAAATTTCAGAAAATCATATTTTTGATCTCTCATTGTGAAGAAATTTTTCCAGTTTGTTTCGTTCGCAAAAATTACTTTATTTAAGAGATGCATAATAAAATGTACCTGTGGTGGTTACCCCCTAGAAAACAACTTTGCAAAAATGTAAAAACATGTCAATTTTATTTAATTATCGCGACAAACATATATTTTTTTTTCAAATTATTTGGCTCAAATTTACTTCTGTTTGGCAATTTTTTTATAATGAAAAACAATTATTGAGTAGTTTACCTTCCTAAAAATTATTCGACAAATTTGAAAAATTCACATTTTTGATCTCTCATTGTGAGGAAATTTTTCCAATAGGTTTCAATGTGAAAGATACCGCTTTTATATGTAAAATAATTAAATGGGTGTTTAGTACCTCAATTTTCGGGGGCGGTTTTCACGCCCAAAAATTTAATTTGGGCCGATAAGAAAAAACACGTGTCGCTTAGTTTTTCGAGTACTACAACATATGTGAAAACGAAAAAAATCAGAGGTGGACACCTACCAAGGTTTCCTTGTAAGTAAAACAAGGACCTCAGGAACTATTGTTATATCCTAAAACGGATGTACTCCAGTAAATGCAATCTGTAAATTTTTTTCGGCACATCGAACTTTTCAATTACCTCATGTAAATCCTAGAACGTTGAGTAGCAGGCCACACGCTCACACCACATATCAGCGAGGTATGAAGCAAGACTCTTCCTTTGCAAATTCATCAATATTGCGATGCATTGTCCCCAAAATTGGAGCTAACGCACCTACGGTATTCGGGACCACTGATCAGTCTTTCGTGAATGTTGGTAACCGACGGAACTCCTCTAGAAGTTACCGTCGAAATCATCGAGTCTTGCTCGTTCCTCTGCGAGTAGTATCTTACGTGCCTTCGAATCCTTGTGACCAAGCCTTCCTACCCGAGAGTCAGAGAAGTCACCGCGGTGAGCGTTCGTATCAATCTTTCGCAAGTTCAATGACAGACATCGGAGTGCATAAGAAACAATTCATACTGTGAAACCCTGCTTAACTCTTCAAACCAATAATCTAATCACAATTTGCGTAAGTTAACAAATTCTTTATATGTAATCTAACTGTAACGAATTGATGGTGCTCCTCACTTCTCATTCGAATCCACAATACCAATAAATAATCTACTCTTCGATGCAACCCGATCTACGAATCTTTCAACAACCTTATTCCATCCCCAATGTCATAGAAACAGATACGCCTAACCTTTAAATGGTAGTCTACAATTAAAATATATCTACGCCCTAGCAGCTTCACTAGCTAAGGCTTAACACTATAAATATTGGTAAACAAAAGACGAACAGGAATACTCGAGTTTCGTTTGTTTTAAGACAAATATAGGACCTCTTGCTCTTTTTTTTTAACTGTACGCTTATTCCCACTTTTTTTTGTGCTCGCACGCGCCGATGCAACTGCAATTTGTCATTGGTTAAAATTGAAATAAAATGTTGCTCGATACGTTCCAACAATTATCTTCGCTAGAGGTTCGAGAATACACGCTCGAAATTCGAATCAAATCTGTTGATATGGAGCCGAAAACTTGCAGTTTGAAGAAACTAAATACATCAATCCGGGCCGCGTGCGGCGGACGTCGTGACGCCGGCGCGCGGCAATGCAATCTTTTCTTTAACTCGCGACAACTTTTATAATTTTCAATCAACTGCGATCAAATTTAGATAAAAACTTGCTCAAACGTTGACGACCAGCATTTTTAGGGGGCATTTGATGAAACTTTCATAATGAAACACTTCCTCGCTAGATGAAATGTGAAAAACACGGTTTTTGTTTTGAATTAAAATATTTATCAACAATATGGCGCTGCAACATTGTGATCTACATCATAGGCTTCGCCAAGGAGTCATGGATTTACAGTTTAAATTTGAAGCGATTCGGCCTAGTATTAGCTGAGAAAACGAGGTTTTAGTTTTAAAAAGCATTGAATTTAATGTGTTTTTTCAGGTTTAATAAGTAAGTTGTTATTTTTTATCATGAAAACCAATGTTTGTACGAAAACATGGTTCGAACATAAAAGATGTATCTGGACGAATCGAATCCAGTCGTATTTTTTGTTTACCACATTTCGTAGTTTATATTTTCCATGATTTTGGACAACACTTTTACCGAATTTCGAGCGCCTGTCGCCTTTTTCGATAAAACTCCTCAACTTATCTTTGAAACAACTATTTAAAGAGCGAACTGGAACAATCAGAATAATAGTTCATTATTAGACATAATAATACCCAGTGAGGAATGTCGTGTTGTAAGGTCAGGTATATTGAGTTCGAATGGAATCAGTGACCATGACGTAGTATTTAGTATGCTAAAAGTAAGTAAAATGAGAGAACGTAAGAAATTTGTATATGGACGCACTTTTAAAAATGCTGATGTAGCATATGCTGATAATCTGGCTAGTTAAAGTAACTGTGGGAACCAATGTGATTGCATAAGTGTTGATAAGAGGCTTCGAAAATGCAAGGAATTAATAATACAAGTTGCTGACCAAGTTGCGTCGATGAAACGTATGACGAAACCGCATAACCCATGAATCATTGACACGATTAAAAATGATACAATTGCGGAATTACGGGCGTACGCATTTCTTGAAATGGAGAAGTGACGCGTATTGGGTAATATATAGAAACTACAGGAATTATGTTGCTGGTAAAATTAAAAAAGAGAAGTTCACATGTTATAAGCAAGATAGGATAAGAATAAGTCGGACTGTGATCTATGGGGGTCAAAATGCAAAGCAGTTACACATATAACTGATTTACGCCTTTCTCTGCAACATCTTGAAAATAAAGACGCTATTATTATTATTGCTGTTGTTGTTGTTGTTCTTGTTCTTGTTGTCGTTGTCGTTGTTGTTGTTGCTATTATTATTATTAAACTATTATAATTATAAACTCTCAAGCTCTCTATGATTAAGTAAAGACGTTTTATTGAGCACGATACTTTTTACTCTGTATCTCATCTAACTTCAGTCATGGCTTTTCGACCAGAAGAATAGAGGCAGCTCATTCCATTTACCTCACGAAACACAAATATTTAATATCTGCCGATGATATTGTAATGCTAGCATACTCGTTGATGGGTCTAAAGCGATGTTGAAATGTCTCAAGCAATACTGTCAGGAGAACCTTCTAAAATTAAATACTGAAATATTGGACGTAGTTTTCGATAAAGGTACCTAAGTATACGTTTATACATGAAGTATGTAAATCTGAGATCATCAAAGAATTTTTCTTCCTTGGCGTAATATTCTCCGCATCAGACTAATTCGGAACTGCGGAAAAAAACATACAGATTGTGACGTAGCATATTTACCCCGCCCGTTAGAGTAAAGTAATCAGTGCGAGCTACACCGGGAACTCAATGGCGAGGCGAACTCCTTAGACGAGAGGCAATGCCAATGCATCGAGTAGCCCAGAACGTATTCTAATCCACGTGATTTTATTTTATTTTAAACGATACGACCTCAACATATAGACGGACTATATGTTGTGACGTGGTGCATTTCACTCGTCATGTCCTTGGCGAAAAATCACGCCGAAACGCGAGAGTGGCGTAAGGCCACGGCAAAAGTCCAGACAGGATCCACCGATCGTAAGGGCCAATGAAAGCATACGACATGATATTTGATTATTTTCATTTGTTTTGCTGTGTACTCTGTTCGAATAGATCGCTTGCTTGCCGTGCCCGTAAAGACGCGGAGAGACAGAGAGAGGGACGAGCCAGCAGGAGTTTCAGGAGGAGTGAGTTGCGATGCGCGAGGGTCGACACTCGAACTATCTCTAGAGAGCAACTCTACTGGCCCACGAGGCGCGCGCAACGCAGGACAGGTGTGACGTCACGCGGCGGCAACCCTACCGGCTGAGACTCAACTACGACGACTGGAAGTGGCGTGCACAGCGCCCAACAAATGAGCACCGCTAACAACCCCTGTGGCCTAGCACCCACTGTTAGATTTCGCATAATTATTATATATTTCCGCGAGTTGCGAATCCAGGGATGCCTGGTGCATCTTCGCATGATGACAAAGGAAATAGTCGTAGGACCGATATTTATGAATTGTCACAAGTTAATATGCAAATTATTATTTTTCGCGATGACATCTTCGAAGATGGTGTGTGGCGAAGATTCTGGGTTGGACGGATTCGTCCGTAGAGCGAATCGCCGCCCATTGACCTAAGGGAGGGGGTGCTATCCTTCACGCGAAGACAGCGCGTGAAGATCGGAAATCTATCTTGCTTGGACACGCGACGTCGCCGCACGTTTTGCTGATTAGTTTGGAAGGTTATACGCGAATGCACATAGTGCTGAGAGGCAGCAGCTTGGCTTTTCTTGGATTACGCGAACAAGGGAACGCCACGATAAGCGAGTGCATTTGACTCTTGTAAGCGATGTATTTTCGTGCAGATCTGGCGCTGTGCATCGAAAGTCTATTGAGAGTGGATGTGAATCCTGTCCTCGGGAGCAACAGAGAACCGTGGTTCCCTAGAAAATTGGAGTAGCGTCATTGCACGGCTGATAAGGCGATCCCGGCCAATTCGGATACCGATTAAGGGATAGTTCGCGCAGTTGTCGATTCGCGCAATAGGTCTTTGAAATTACATTTTGCTTGAAATTAGTTCTGATGTAACCGTCGTACCCATTAGTGCGGAACATTTAGGGAGCCATTATTGAGTAACCAATAGAAGGTAATTAAAGAACCGTATAAGATCGTGTAATATGTAACCGTACTCTTTGCGGGACTTACGTTGTTTGTGAAACAGCCGTATAACGGGGTGGCAATGTACACCCGGCTCAAACGATTCTGACGCATAAAAAACTTGGCTTGAGGAGAAGGCTTCCCCTACTCAGCACGTTATTCAGTCCTACGTCATATACTGCGCGTTGTAGATGCGCATAGAATCAGATTACCGCTGGCCGTTCAAAGTAGCAGACAATAATACCTCCGTTATGTTTAGGTATATATTGAGTTTTATAAATGTATTGTGCAACATTATGCTAGATCGCATAAGTCGCTACGAAAATTAAGACGACAATTTTTTTCAATCCTACTAAAAAACAATGATTTAAATTTTTAATTTCAACTTACTCTCTAACTATTGACAAAAATTTATATTATTCTTCAATAATATGTAATAATTATAGGTTTAGGTGTAATGATATATTCATGATAACTTATGTGATATTGTGTTTTGAAATGTCAATTTTATTTAATGCAGTTTTCTGCAAGTGAAAATAAACGAAAATAATGTAGACGGTCGTCCTAATAATCTGTCCAATAACCATTCCTATTAATTACTTGATTTAATCGATTCTGGACAGATTCACCTAAGTTAGAAAAAAATTCAGGTCTGCGTCTCAAATTTTCCCACACATCCCTAGAGTGATGGATAAGAGCTGCCCTTGTTCTTATGTGCTCTGTAGGTTGCCAGCACCTGACAACTTCTGCCCATACATTCTCAATTAAATTTAGGTCTGGCGATTTAGCAGGCCACTGCACAACGTCTATCTCAGGATGATTTCCCAGCCACTCTTGTGTTATAGCTGATTTATGGACTGCGCTATTGTCCTGGACCAACCTGACCATCGGCATATCTTCTTCTGAATATACTGCACGAAGACTAGGTAAAAAAGCGTTCTCCAGAATATCTATGTATTCCACAGAGTTCATGTGCGGTGATACTTCCACCAGTTCTCCAGGGCCATGAACACTTATCCACCCCCACATTCCACATGTAATACGTCCACTATTGGTCCATGGAACTACATATTTTGAATCGTATCTGCTTGCTTCGGTCGGTCGCCATACATGCAGCATATTATTATCGGAAGAAGAAAATACTTTCTCATCTGTGTATATTGTAATATCCTGCTCAGCCTGTGAAACTAGCAGCTCCTGTAGTGCAAAGGCGACGCGATCCTCGCGATGTGTTTCTGTTAACGCTATTTTACGTGCAGGCCGACGACAGCGGATGCCAGCCTCTCGCAAACTAGCAGCTCCTGTAGTGCAAAGGCGACGCGATCCTCGCGATGTGTTTCTGTTAACGCTATTTTACGTGCAGGCCGACGACAGCGGATGCCAGCCTCTCGCAAACGATTTCTTATTGTATTTGCGGATACTGACAAATCCAGCGTTACAGGCACATTTGACGCTGCAGCAAAAGGATCCTCTGTCATTTCATTGACTATGGCAACATCTTGATCTTCCGTTGCCTTTCGTTTTCCCGAATTTTGATAACGACGATCTGTCAGACCTTCTGTGCCCATTTCTTGAAATCTTTTTATGTATCTTCTTACTGTCGATTCTGAACAATTCACTGCGGCCGAAATATCGCACGTTCTTCTTCCATTCTGCCACATGCCAATTATTTGTCCTTTGGTAATAGCGGTTGTATCGCGAGAAGCACACATTTTGAATTAACATCGGTTTATGAAACTTCAATGAATTAAGGTAAATAAACGGAGGTCAAATTTTGTAAATAAGTCGAAAGAAATCTCAGGTTTTTATGAGCATATTGCTGACCGTAACAAATTTGTTCGACAATTATGCCGACAGTAAGAAGTTAATTCAAAATGTGTGCTTCTCGCGATACAACCGCTATTACCAAAGGACAAATAATTGGTATGTGGCAGAATGGAAGAAGAACGTGCGATATTTCGGCCGCAGTGAATTGTTCAGAATCGACAGTAAGAAGATACATAACAAGATTTCAAGAAATGGGCACAGAAGGTCTGACAGATCGTCGTTATCAAAATTCGGGAAAACGAAAGACAACGGAAGATCAAGATGTTGCCATAGTCAATGAAATGACAGAGGATCCTTTTGCTGCAGCGTCAAATGTGCCTGTAACGCTGGATTTGTCAGTATCCGCAAATACAATAAGAAATCGTTTGCGAGAGGCTGGCATCCGCTGTCGTCGGCCTGCACGTAAAATAGCGTTAACAGAAACACATCGCGAGGATCGCGTCGCCTTTGCACTACAGGAGCTGCTAGTTTCACAGGCTGAGCAGGATATTACAATATACACAGATGAGAAAGTATTTTCTTCTTCCGATAATAATATGCTGCATGTATGGCGACCGACCGAAGCAAGCAGATACGATTCAAAATATGTAGTTCCATGGACCAATAGTGGACGTATTACATGTGGAATGTGGGGGTGGATAAGTGTTCATGGCCCTGGAGAACTGGTGGAAGTATCACCGCACATGAACTCTGTGGAATACATAGATATTCTGGAGAACGCTTTTTTACCTAGTCTTCGTGCAGTATATTCAGAAGAAGATATGCCGGTGGTCAGGTTGGTCCAGGACAATAGCGCAGTCCATAAATCAGCTATAACACAAGAGTGGCTGGGAAATCATCCTGAGATAGACGTTGTGCAGTGGCCTGCTAAATCGCCAGACCTAAATTTAATTGAGAATGTATGGGCAGAAATTGTCAGGTGCTGGCAACCTACAGAGCACATAAGAACAAGGGCAGCTCTTATCCATCACTCTAGGGATGTGTGGGAAAATTTGAGACGCAGACCTGAATTTTTTTCTAACTTAGGTGAATCTGTCCAGAATCGATTAAATCAAGTAATTAATAGGAATGGTTATTGGACAGATTATTAGGACGACCGTCTACATTATTTTCGTTTATTTTCACTTGCAGAAAACTGCATTAAATAAAATTGACATTTCAAAACACAATATCACATAAGTTATCATGAATATATCATTACACCTAAACCTATAATTATTACATATTATTGAAGAATAATATAAATTTTTGTCAATAGTTAGAGAGTAAGTTGAAATTAAAAATTTAAATCATTGTTTTTTAGTAGGATTGAAAAAAATTGTCGTCTTAATTTTCGTAGCGACTTATGCGATCTAGCATAATGTTGCACAATACATTTATAAAACTCAATATATACCTAAACATAACGGAGGTATTATTGTCTGCTACTTTGAACGGCCAGCGGTAATCTGATTCTATGCGCATCTACAACGCGCAGTATATGACGTAGGACTGAATAACGTGCTGAGTAGGGGAAGCCTTCTCCTCAAGCCAAGTTTTTTATGCGTCAGAATCGTTTGAGCCGGGTGTACACGTAAGTCATGGTAGCATATTCTGAATCCTTACTGCCTCATTGTTGTCTCCTACAAGAAAGTTCCATTAGAGTGGACTATCGCATTTAGGCGACGCGGAAAGTCCAGGATTGTTTTCCTTAGCGACAACACTTTAGTAGTAGTAAATTATATATAAAATTTTATGAATTTAATTTGTATTTTTGCATTGCGTCCGTACCCCGTTTCAGAGTCATCCAGAGTGGGTGGGGCGAATCTTCAAGGTTACCTCTTGTCTCCATTTTGAGAATAACTGTTATTTATTTATTTAAATTGTTAATGTATTGCGTTTTGTCCATGTCACAGGATCGCATAAATATCCGTGAACGCACCAGCCAGCTTTACGGTATAATCAGTAAAATTTGATATTTACAAAACTTTTTATTTTTCTCTGTATTTATATACTTTTATTTAATACATTTACTTTCAGTTCCATTTAAAGTAATCTGTGCACGTCCTTCTTTCAAGTTTTCGTAAAGTCTGTCCCCTGCCCGTCTTGCAGACCACGCGATCGCCGCTACGGTTGCAGAATAGAGTGACGAACCCCTTTCTCCTATAATTGAGCTTGCCGGGATACCGCGTCCAACCGGAAAAAATAGTCGGTTGAAAGAATTTGGAGAGCGCGAGAAGCGGGAAGGTATTATATATTTCTCCGGGGCGGAAATATCTAGCGCCCAAAGCTTTGCTCCGACTCCCCTCTCTCCTAATAACGTCGAGATTATTTGAGTTCAATTGATACCTTATTTATTTATTATTCTCATTATTCATAATGACGTTCATCTTCCCTAAATTCTGGGTGGGATTATAATTGTAGCATTATAAGGTTTGGCATTACCATTGCTACTGCAGTACTTAAAGTACTCTCCGCTATAAAGTCAGACTCGTGGGAAATGAAAGAAGCTGTACTTCAGAGGCTAGTTATTAGTGATCTAATGTATGGAATAAAGGTGTGGGAGCCGCGAAAGATAGAAAATTTTTTTAAGAAAATGCGCTATCTCCATTGATCCTGAGCTACGTGGCGATTCGAATTCAGATAGGGACGGCGCCGCTTGAACTTCTAGTCTTAAAAATGGGATAACTTGTATATTTTTCATACTAATTGCACAAAGGAAGAATTTTATTGGCCAAACCTGATACCACGTGAAGTACATGCTTCGGATGTTAAGCCATCCATTTTTGTCCATCTGCAAAAATCAACATGGCTGCCATCATTTGGCTATATAAATCAAAGCAGAATATACCAAGACTTTTAACCAGTTAACTGTGATTGACGAGTATACTCATCATGGAGAAGTGGCACGATTTTGTGTATTGACGAGTATACTCGTCATGCGTATAAAGTAGTGACCATTGGCTATTTAAATTGTAATTTTTGAAAAAAACAAAACATTTTCTCTAATTTCAAGATGTTTAGAATATTTTGAGGCCAGGCCGGAATAAAACAAACGAATAAAAAATATAAATAATTTGAGATAAACTCATGCACCCCGTATGCACCGGCTGAAACAGCTTACCAGTTCGCATAACGAATTTATTTATGGGCTATGACAAAGTTTTTTAGATATTAAAAAATCCTACCCGAAGGTGTGCACGTTATTATAAACGCAAGATCAGAAAAGAATCCCGTTACTGGTGTTCCATTTGTAAAGTCCCATTATGTGTAACAGCCTGTTTTAGTGAATACCACGCCACAGCAGGAATTTCAATTCTTCCTATCATATACATTTAATTTTTCTCGCGTTTTTTGACTAATAAGTATGTAATATATGTTTAAGTTAACCAAATAAATATACATTAGTAATAAAAGTGTCAATTTTACAAAATAAAGCCATTTTTTTTATCCAATATCTTAGCAGCGACACTTACTCTGTGATTGACGAGTATACTCGTCATCGCTCGTTTTCGGCGACACATATAGGTGCGCGCTCGCAAAAGGGGGCGTCACAGTTAACTGGTTAAGTCGGTATATAATGATTCATGTGATTTAAATGAGGAGACATAAAAATTATACTTACTCTGGAGAAATTAAATCAGATTCTGTTTCATATAGCTCTGGCAATCGTTCCAAACCCAAATACTCTCTGCGCATTCTGTCGATGTCATGTTTCAATGGTTGGTAGTCATTATTGTGAATCAATTTTGCAGTTTCTCTGGCCCTATTCCGCGCTTCTTCAGCTTGCTTTATTACAGTTTCCATCTAAAATCAATATTGTGTTAAATTTTGTATATATACAGTAACACTTTCAGTTTATTCAACACACTGATATACAGGGTGTTCCGAAATTACCTGACCAACGGGGTATGACGGTGTTCAGGAGGCACTTCTAATCACGAAAATGACTTTTCTTTTGTCCGGAAGGTCATAGTGTTTTAAACGGGAGCAGGTCAAAATTGACCAATCAGAGCGAGGCGTCCAGAGAAACGTAGGCACCTACGAACTCTGAGGTTTCTTCCCTCGATTTTGTTTCTCGGTGGCTTCGGGCAGGATGACGTCATTCGAAGACATGCCTATTGGATGTCACTCACTGAGAACCTCCGTTCTCAGTTGAAGAGATATCTGTGTAAGTCAAGTGGCATTATCATAGAACATTGTAGTTTTCAGTTAGTGCTTGACTGTTCAACTGAAAACAGAGGTTCTCAGCGAGTGACATCCAATGGCATGTCTTCGGCTGACTTCATCCTGCCCGAAGCCACCGAGAAATAAAAGCGAGGGAAGAAAACTCAGAGTTCGCAGGCGCCTACGTTTCTCTTGACGCCTCGCTCTGATTGGTCAACTTTGACCTGCTCCCATTTAAAAACTATAACCTTCCGGACAAAAGAATGTCATTTTCGTTATCAGTGGTGCCTCCCGAACACCGCTATACCCCGTTGGTCAGGTAATTTCGGAATATCCTGTATACTGCAACGAAAGAAAAGAAAATAGAAGAAAGATTTATAATTTTCAAAGATAAAAAAGGTAGAAAGGTACAGTCAACTGCATTAATGGTGTCAACGGTAGTCGCCGTGCGGTGAGGTAAGAGAAGAGATTGGGCGACGACTGCTCACATATCTTGGCCTCTGCGTGTAACGCAGAAAGCACTACGGTACGAGTGAGACGCCAGAGTGTCGCTCGACACTTGACACTTGTTCCTAGAGACCACGTCGCAGCTATCTATCTTTGTCTTACTAACGTTGTGTAACGAGGATGGGCAACCGAAAAGTCTATCTCATTCGCACTATCGAAAGTCGCGTAGCTCCTTCTCGTTTCTTATCGGGGTAGTAGCCGTTCTCGTCATAGAGCGTTAGTTCGAGAAAAAGAGAGCAAGAGCGTGCGCCCGGGCACGAGCAGTCCCCCACCAAGCTTCCTATTGCGCATTAAGCAAACATTAAGCGATATGTAAAGAACATTGGGCTCTCCATAATTGTAATAACAGCGTCATAAATCGATTCTAACGAGTACTATCGATTCGTTAGTGATACTAGGAGCTCATTACTTATGCTCTTAATCAGACTTTCGGGCACTATTATATTAGTCCAACAGAAGATTCGTTGTACGCATGAAATATGTCTAGCTGGAATTATTATCTTAATTATAACATGATAATTTACACTATCCAATGGGATTTATTCGTGAGTTGAAAGTCACACGTTTTGTAAAGAATACGACTATGGGTGAATATTTTATAATAATGTAATAATGGGCTAGATTTTTACCCGTAACCGTACAGAACAGTTATACGTCACAATACTATTTTTTCACTCATATTTGAATCCTTGATATTGCAGCTTTTTAATATGCATATATGTATTTAAATGCTGTTGGGATAAACTTATGAGCGTTCATTTCCCTATAATCCAGCATGTAACATTTCTATAATAACTTCAACATTATTTCAGAAAAGTACGTAAGAACCTATTCCATTGATCTCGTATGTATAATATTTGTGCAGCTAGCTTTGTGTCCAATGAATAATCTGAAATTGATCTACAACTATCTGTGTCCAATTTCACGGTCCGTCCTTACGTAGTCAGATCGTACACGAAACCAATTCGCCACAACAAGATTGGACACAGTTCTAATGTGTCCAATGTTATCGCATGCTAAACGGTCTGTGTCCAAAACTAATGTGTCGTATCGGCATTGTGTCCAATCTTGCTGTGCGGAATGGACACTGTGTCCAATCGTGTTGTGTCCATTGATTTGTGTCCAACTGGGCGTGTGCGCAATCGGGTTGTGTGCCAGTGGGTACCCCCATGACATTCAGTAACAGAAAACAACAAATTGGCCCTTTTATTCTGGGACTTCAAATAAAATTAACTTAACAATTTAACAATTTCGAGAAACAAGATGAATAGCACGCTAGACAAGGTCCACTTCGGGACACGTGAAACAAAATAAACGTCAGATCGAAAGTCACGAGATACAAGGCCCTCTGCAGGACACGTTAGCAATATTCGTAATAAAAAGGATAATCACTGCAAAAGATACACTAAATGCGAGAGAACGCGAAAACAGAAAATATATAACTTAGATTAACGACAAGACAATACGTGAACTCACGAGACACGTGGGACACGGATTCGTTTAACAGTTCTCCAGGGTCAACGAGGCATAAATCTAAACTCAATAATACGTTTTGAAAATACAGAAACTAATAACGGAACGCACGGAATCTTTTCCTGGCTGGCGAAACACGAGAATCTCTCAGGTCGAAAGCGGGAGGAATGAAACGAAACAGATATATACGTGCCAATGCACGGAAGCCAAGATAGGAAACATTTCGCCCTTTAGACAAAAATGCTTACCTAAGCGTTACATTTCGAAACCACATGCGAGACCATTACTTAAGCGAGACTGACCAAGACGGCTAAAGAGAAACGAACGAATCGTGAGGGTTCTTCTTCCTGCCGGTCGAGGCTAGCTCCCTCACGGAAAATCTGGTAGGGATCACTGGACCAATCGCGTACGCGGAAGTCTTCAATCCGTGACTTACGCGCGAAATATACGAAACATGCCAATGGAGTAATTATAAAAGATACTTTAACGATACCGAATTATGAGATCGCTACCCGATGCGAGAGGATCTTTACGAGATCAGATATTAACTAGAGCTTCCATTTGATCGTTTAGTTGTGATACTTGGAAGGATGGTCCGCGAAATCTAGGTTCCACTAGAGTTCCACATGCATGATACATTGGCGTACGTCGCCTTGTCGCGAGACTTGGAACGCAGTAATGATCAGGATAGCCTCCTGCCGTCATTCCTGGATTTCCAGGTGATGTCGGGTGTGTATCTTCGCTCAGTCCTCTGTGGACGGAACCTCGAAATGGCGGAGGGTCCTTTCTTCCCTGCCTAGGGTAGCTCCCTGAGCTCCCTCTTCGGTACAGATACCGTTAGCTAGGCATTGGTACCGGAACTGACGTGACGATCAGTTGTCCATGGCGATGTTCTCGTCGAGTCTGCTATCTACTTTATTCGGGGATGCCCTTAGCGGGTTGAAGGTTTCTGCTGGCAATGGCGTTCCTCCACGCTCCCTGGCGTGACCATACACAGTTTCCTTCGGCGAGACTGAGAAAGGTGTCATTCTCGCTGCAGGTACAGAGTATATACTCGAGACCCTAGAGTTCTTGGCCGGTTATCATAGTTAGCGCGACTTTAAGGGACGGTACTACGTCCCGCATGATAAACACGACAGTTAATCCATTCCAGACTTCTGACGTGAAATAACGTCACAATACATAAAATATAATTATATTATAGGTTGTTCCATTTACAGGTTGTCCGAAAGATCTTAAATATCAGTAATAGAATTGTGATTAAGGATAATGCAGTTGTACACATTTTAAAATGGCATTGCGGACATGAAGGAGCCACAGCCAGCAACTGCCCAGAGTTATTGGATAAAGAGCTGTGAGGTAGAACATTAATAGTCCGGAAAGGATACGAATCTGCCTCACAAGCGCTCCATGACTTTTAACAAGGTAACCAAAATTATAGGAAGTGGTGCCAGATAAGCTCGTTATAATTATAAAATATCATATCTTGTATTTTAGAATGTTACCTGATTTATAGCCATGGGAATAAGGTGAACGCTACGAAACGCAAGATGTTATTTAGTTGATCCAGGTAACAATTCATTTAATCTGCAATTATAAAATCAAGAGACAATCAAATCTCGCACCAAGTACAAGTCACGTAGCACCCATAGCGCATGAGTCATGGTACGAAGATTTGAAGCACCTCTTGTATCTGTGATATGAATGGCTATACTATAGTGGGTTCACGAACAAAATATGTGGGATTCATAGCTTTTATACATTGAATGTTACAAATCTTGACGTGAGTCCCCACAATCGCGCCACAAAATTGAATAAATTTATTTTTCTCTCTCAACCCAAACTCCGCACGACAATCCAGTAGCGAAATTCCGTCTAAAACATTATTCTTAAGGTTTCCGTTTGTGAATGTCTATTATTGTCCGTTTTGTCACTTCCGATCTCGTTTCGTAATACTGAATGAGGTTTTGCTTTTTGTCACGCTTTAATCAATCTCGACTCTCGAGTCTCTCTACAACGACATAAGGGCGTGAGGACCCGACATCATCATTGTGGAGTTTGAGGATTTTCTCGCGATTACGTTTGGCTGTCGATTGGAGTGAAGAACAATCTTGGAGGGATCAGTACGCCGCTCCCACCGACCAGTAAGAGGAGGGCGCAACGTTGGTCACACGGAATTCGGAGTCCTTTTGGGGTAGGAAAGCACTTTGTAGTAGCAATCTACAGGCCAATCGGCAGGAACCAACGGGAAGCCGTTTTCGAAAAAAACCTGTTTGAAAAACGCAGCACTTCATATACCTACAACGTTGCCAATTTTTTCAAAAAGGCGGCGTAGCTCAGTGACAGCGCGCCAGAATACCACCCGAGCGGCTAGGGTTCAATTCCCGACCACAACTAGATTTTTTTGCCGCCAAATTGATTGAAGAAAGAGTCATATTTTTAAATGTAAACGAAATATGCTTTCCTCTGTCGCTTTCGAAAAAACACTGTAAGTTCAACGACGTTGCATTCATAAAATGTGCGTGGTGTGAAAATAATTTATGTTTTTCATGCTTTTATGATAACTTCCATCCGAATAGATGCAACGGCTATACAGAAAACAACAGTCATACCGACTGATAAACAATAATTGTAAACCAAAATACCCTGTGAATCTTTATAACATTTTGTAATAAATCAGTGTTTGATAATTCAAAATAATAGTGTTCCAATCCATTTATTTCGTACGTAAATTGACAGAATTGTTGATAGATAAACATGGGCTGTTGAGTAGTAAAACAAAATGATCATATATTTTTAAAAATCTATTTGTGATCCGGAATCGAACCCTGGCCGCTTGGGTGATAGTCGGCCCGTTGTCACCGCGCTAGGCCGCCTTCTCGAAAACATTAGCAACGTCCCAGGTATATGAATACTGCTGCATTTTCCAAACCGGTTTTTTTTCAAAAACGGCTCCACGTTGGATCCTGTCGATTGGCCTGTAGATTGGTACTGCAAAGTGCTTTCCTATCCCAAAAGGACTCCGACATCCGTGCGTCCAATGTCGCGCCCTCCCCTTGCAAGATGTGCCCGCCGGTTCCGCCGACCTGGATGTCACCGGGATCCTGTTGCTGCCGTTAAGTTGAAGAAGCCCTGGAGCACCCGAGAGGGGACTCCGCCGTTTCCGTCGGTCGGCGAGTGCTGCCCTCTGGGCCTATCCGCCGCCGATACGGCAGGCAGAGAGACGAGGCTTTCCTCCCTGGCCCGCCTAAGGCCTGCCGATCGCCCACGTCAGCGCCTCCGTACGGCCGAGAAGCCGCCGACCATCCCTTACTCACCAGTCGACGCTCGGGAGATGTCGGCTACCTTCGTCAATATTCGTCCCGTTCCGGTGCCGTCCCGCCTCACCTGTGCCCGGTTGCCAAAAATCGTCGATTGATAACTCATTCTCGTGCGAAGTTTCAAAGCGAATCAACGTGCAAAGAAGTAGAACTAAAAGTAGAGACAGAGAGAGACAGAGAGAGAGAGAGAGAGAGAGAGAGAGAGAGAGAGAGAGAGAGAGAGAGAGAAATCAGTTTATTCGATCTGGGGCTAGGGCCCCGTAAACCGGAATACAGTAAGTGAATAGACATATCCTAGTGACTATAGTAGAGAGTGAAAGTAATTATATTAGGAAACAAGTTTACGCTAATTCTTATATATAGTAGAACGGCGGCAATCAGCCAATAAAAATTCAATATAGATACTAATGCAGGTAAATAATACAATATAATAGCAGTAATCAATATATATACGTAGATAACAGCCAGATAAAAGTGTATATGTAGCTATTTACAAGAACAAAGGTAAATTAGTATATATAGGCATATTCAGTGTCGACAGTGATACAGTAGATACAGACCGCTGGTATAAACGCACAAAGAAGTATCTTTAACGCGCAACCTCGGGCGCTAAAGTTGACAATAAAAAGCTGTGCAGGCGTGACCTGAATGTGCGCCGGGTGGATGAATTTCTGACCCCGTTAGGAAGAGAGTTCCAGAAGATGGCCGAAGACACTTGGAAGGAGAGTCTATAGAACTCGGTGCGATGGACAGGAACAATCAGGTCGTTCACTCTACGCACCGTGCGCACTCCAGCCGAGCACGCAAGCACAGCAGAAGTCGCCAGGTAAGTGGGACATCCCGTATTTATTACCTGATGTGTTAAAAGACCGAGGTACTTGAGGCGACGCAACCTGACCGTAAGCCATTGTAGCTTCTCATAATAAGGGGTAATATGCTCATCCCTTTTCACATCATAGATGAAGCGAACGCAGGAATTCAAGGCCACCTGGATCCTATTAAGGTTTGAGGCCGAAGTTGCTCCGTAAATAATAAGGCAATAATCAATGACCGGGAAAATCATGGAAGTTACAAGAAGTTTCCTCAGTTCCACGGTGAGTGAGTTTCGATTAATTTTTAGGAGGTAGAGGGTCCTCGCAATTTGGTTACAGACATTATTCGTGTGTACATTCCATGAGAGAGCGCTATCAACCGTCAGACCGATATTCCGAGCAGAGGTGCAATAAGGAATCGAGGTACCGCCCGCAGAGAGATAAGGTAAGCTGTCAAATTCTATCTGGTTAATGTACCTTGCACTACCCAGAATCATGCAGCGAGTCTTAGTCGGATTAACGGACAGACAGTAGGATACCGCCCACTCACATATCGCATTGATGTCCCGCTGGACGAGGACTAGCGCACTAGTAAGGTCGCATGGCCTGGTGTGTGTATATATTTGCAGGTCATCTGCATACAGCATATGGTCACAGTTAGCAATAACGTTCGGAAGCTCTTTAACGTAAAACGAGAAGAGAGAGGGACCTAGAACGGACCCCTGAGGTACTCCCGATGTGACAGGTAAATAGCTTGAGATGGTGCCATTACGCCCAATGACAGCCTGCGTCCTGCCTTGTAAATAGGAGGCGAACCATGAGTTGACAGAAAAAGAAAAGTCCGCAGATTTCATAAGGTCTAGCAATCTACGATGACAAATTGAGTCGAAGGCTTTGCTGAAATCAAAAAGGACCAATATAGTGACCATTCGAGCATCAGCCGCAAATCTTATGTCATCCAAGACGCGTATTAGTGCTGTCTGAGTACTATGACCAGTGCGGAAAGCAGACTGACGCGGCCCAAAACCTCCCCTATGGCGCAGAAACTCAACTAGCTGCTCGTTTACGATTCGTTCCAGAGGCTTAGACATGGCACAGAGGAGAGAAATAGGACGCCAATCAGACGGAGACTCCGGGCGGCCCCGAGCTTTCGGAATAGGTCGTATCCAAGACCGCTTCCAGGGAGCAGGATATACAGAGGTAGCAAGTGAGCGGTTTATCAGGTCCAGGAGGAACGGAAAGACTACGTCAAGACTTAGGAGGAGTTGATCATGAGGAAGTCGGTCGGGTCCCATGGCCCGGGATCCTTTGCCCCTTAACGCTCGAACCAGATCATGAGCTTCAACATATTTAAAGTAGAATTTACTATCCTGGTACCCATCAGACGAGGGGGTGACAAGATAAGGATCAGTGTTTCCGGAATGCGTGTGAAAGCAGTCCGTGAAGTACCGATTCAGAGAGTCAAGAGTCATGTTGGTTGGAGGAGAGTACAAGGGAGATTCAATGAAGCCCAAACGTCTGAATTGTTTCCAGATGGCGCCAGAACCGCGAGCAGATGATAGCACAGACTTGTTAAATTTAATTCTTTCGCGCTTAATAAGGGCCTGCGTTTTATTTCGTTGAGCACGAAAAAGATTGAACTCGGATTGCGACCGAGAGCGCACGTAACGCCTATGCAATCTATTTCGAATCGCAATAGATTGTCGGATTTCCTCGGTCATCCAAGGGGATGGTTTCCGGCGCGGAACGAAGGAACGAACAGGCGCAAACTCATCCAAGGCCCCCGTGAGGCATTGCTCAAGTGCAGATACTTGCTCGTTGACTGTTGGTTCAGTAAGGAACGACAGCCAGTTGAATTCTTCGAGACGATTTAGGAAGGCCTCCCGGTGGAAAGTCCGAAGTCACGGTAGATAACAGCCTCCACAGTGGCCTTGGGAATTCGCAGCTGATAGTTAATCCATATAAGATCATGAGCAGATAGAAATGAAACGGGATGCTGTCCTGCGGAAATGATCTTAGTGGAATTATCAACCATGCAGAGATCAATCCAAGTATGAGCTTCACGAACATGATGCGTGGCGGAAAACGGAACTAGATGCAGATCGTTGCTGGTGACAAATGAGCATATTTGCGAACTATCAAAGGATGTGGCCAGAAGATCAGCGTTAAAGTCCCCAACTACAACTACATTCTTGTACGCTGGCGAGAGACGCGAGAAGGTGGCCTCAAAGTCGGAGAAGTGGCCAACATGCGGCGGACGGTAGACCGTCGCGATTAAGGCCCGCGGCTCACCAGGAACGCCGGCATCTATGAACAGGTATTCAGGGTGAAATAGGTTTTCGCCGTCAGACATCGCCGCAACAGACGCATTAATGGTCAAATGAACATAAACAGCTACACCTCCTCCTCCCCGCCCAATCCTGTCACATCGAAAGAGAGAGTAGTTGCATAAGGTAACAGCAAGATCAGAGATATGCGGCTTCAACCACGATTCTGAAACAGCAATAACATGAAAAAAGTTTTGCTGGAAATAATGCTGAAACTCAGCAATATGTGCCGAGAGCGATTGAGCATTGACATGACAGATTCTAAGATGTGAAAAAGATTCATGAGGCGAGAGAGGAAGAGGCGTAGATGATGTAAGTCACGAAGAGATCCTGGAGAGGTCGTCGTTGTGCAGAATCCTGATGGGAGCAGAAGAGCCATCCTTCCGTACGAAGATTGTCCCTCGCCGAACCCACACCCTGGCACCGCGGAGAGGTTTGGCGAGAGCCCGTGCTTCAGAAAGAAGCTTGAGCATATAAGGTGAGAGACGCTCGTTGACATAAACCGTGGTGTTAGACAGTGAAGGTAGGACGTCAGAAGCAGTCAGCAGTGGCTTCTTCCGTTTCTGGTCGATCCAGGCATCACGAATGAAAGCAGAAGAGAATCGCACCACGAGCGGCGGTATCTTATCGGGCTTCGGAGAGAGGCGATAGGCGTCCACGACATCAGTTGGACCGATTGGGGCTTGTAACGTAGACCCAAGCTTCTTAATTAAGTCAGAGATGGAGGTGCCCTCGACAACAGGTAGCCCAGAGATGATAATTTCGGTACGGTGCTGCTGTTGGGTGAGACGCTCAATCCTAGCATGTACGGAGGATGTGTCTTCCGCATTCAATGGAGTCTGGAGATGATGTCCCAACTCGTCCAGCCGCTGACCAAGCGAGGCATTCGTTTCCTCCAACGCTTGACACCGGGCAACCAAAGCAGTGTTGGTGGCTTCAAGGGCACTGCATCTAGTGCTTATGGTAGCCATGTCATGAGAGAGCTGATTGACAGTGGTGGCAATGTTCTGCGTGGTCGAGGAAAGTTCGGCCACCATACCTTTAATGACTGGCAGCTCTTTAAGTTCATTCAGCTTAATCCGAACATCCCTTAAGACCTCGGCCATAGACAGGACCTCGGAATGAGAAAAAGCCGATCCCGATATACGGCTACCAGCAGATCCCTGAGCAGCAGCCGAGTCACGAGACATCTCGGCGAGAGGTGCAGAAGACTCACGGCGGTCTTGAAAGGTGGTAGGTGACACTAACGAGTGCGACTCGGTGCAGTGCTGGCAGAGAAAATCGCCAGGTAGCACACCTTTGCGAAGAGCACACTTCGGATGGATGTAGGCACAGCACCCGAATCCCTTACATTTGACTCCTGTTTCGCTAGCCAAATATCTCTTACATGTGACGCACTTCGGTGGTGACATTAGGCACCAGGAACGTCAATAATTTAGTTTGGCTCATATCTATCAAGTTGTTGACGCATGATAAGTTACCGTCAGACAGGTAAGGAAGAGCTATTGTTTATGTTTCACGGCTTCGCGCACTCAAGGAATAAACACAGAAAAGTCAAGGTACAGTAACAACAGTTAGCAACTGTCACTTCAAACTGTCACCATAAAATCATCCGAAATAATAACTTCACAATTCTTATAGAAATATTAGCATAATTGTCACAATTTTATAGCAGTCAGGCAACATACTAATCGTAGTACTTCCAGGTGACGGTCAGTGCAGTGCACCCAGCAGAACACTCAGAAAACCAACTTGAGCACTTAATCAAGACGAGAAAACTGGAGTGAGACGTATGACACGAATATTACAGTGCACACAACGGCACGAAATAGAAAGACGTGAGTGCAGTAAACACCCAGGATCACGCGGAACTCACTTAACAGGCACACATAGAAAAAGAGAATAACTGAGAGTATTCACTAATAATAATTCAAAAGTTTCAGAGCAGCTTAACTAAGCGACCGCACTTGGCAGCCATCAGCAAGAGAGAGAGCTAGAGACAGAGAGAGACAGAGAGAGAGATTTTATATTTAGCTTTCTCAGCTATTTGGTATACATGTGCTACATAAATTCTTACTATCTACGTTTACAAAAGTTCTTACATACTACCCTACAGTTGATATGATAACTTCTTTCAGCATACGCTTGAACTGGGCGAGTCTGTCACAGGCCTTGACTTCCGCTGGCAACGCATTATACATTCTAACGCCTTCGTAAAACATACTTTTTTGCGCATTCCGCGTCTTTCGAAATTGTATTACAATATCACCCGTTTGTCTTGTTACCCTCCCACCTCGCGTTCCTACTACTTCCATTTTCTTTTTCAGATCTTTAGGCAATAAGTCGTTGACTACTTTAAAAACAAAAATACAAACATTAAATTGAAGTCTCTGTTGAACGGACATAAACTGTACCGCTTGAAGCATGTCTTGCACTCTCGTGTACCGGTTGCATTGTAATATGACGCGCATCGCCCTATTTTGCGCTATCTGCAGTTTATTTAACTCCCTTTCGCCCATTCCGATTAACAACGTAGAGTAGTACTCGAAATGAGGAGCTATTATCGTTTTGTATATCACGCATCTGGTATATGCGGATACAAATTGACCGATTCTATTCATAAAACTCGTTTTCTTACCTATCTTTTCCAACATGAACTCTGCATGGTCTTTGAAATTAAGTTTCTCATCAATAATTACCCCCAAGTATTTCATTATTGCTACTTGCTCTAATTTCGTGCCATCGAGACATTTTAGCGTAATATTGCCCCTTAGTTCTTTTCTTACACTTCTGATACTCATAAATTTAGTTTTTCCCGCATTCATTTTTAACTTATTTTTGACCAGCCACTCTTCCACTCTATTTAATGCCACATTCATTTTTCTCTCCAATTCCACACTACTTCTTGCAGTCACATATATAAGAGTATCATCGGCAAACATTTTTATGGCACACACTCCCAAACAAACATCGACTATATCATTTATATATATCAGGAACAGCAGTGGCCCAAGTACGGACCCTTGTGGTACTCCATATTCGGTCGCAAGAATTTTCGAATACATGTTATTAAAACGTACTTGCTGTTTCCTATTTGTCAAATACGATCGCATCCATTGCAATACTTTCTCCCTTACTCCATATTGGTATAATTTTGCTACTAATATTTCTGTATCTACTGTCTCGAAGGCCCGTTTTAAATCCATAAATATTACTCCGACTATCATACCTTCGCTAATGCTGACTTTCCATTCATCTAAAACCGTTAGAATCGCGGTTTCGCACGAATAAAACTTTCTGAAGCCCGATTGATGTTCAGTTATAACATTGTTTGTTTCCAGATAACCTTCAATTTGTCTCTTTACTACTAATTCTAGCATTTTCTCATATAGTGGTAATACATTGATAGGCCTGAACTCACTGGCCTTTTTGGCTTTACCTACTTTCGGAATTGGTATAATAGTCGAAGTTTTCCAGCTCTCGGGGCAGTACCCTTCCCTCAATGATGCGTTGATTACATCAGCAAATTCTTGTTTTATTGCACACATAGCCATTCTCAGTACGTCGCTCGAAATTCCCTCTTCCGTTCCCTTTTTTTTTTTGGAAGTTCCACAACTATCTTCTCTAACTCTTCTAGTTCTACATTTTCAAACTTTGACATATATCTTTCATTTTCTACATCACCGCCCACTAAGAGCCTTATCCTATATGGGCTTTCTGCCGTATCACTTTTTATTGATTCTACAATGTTACTAATACTTTGAACATAGTACATATTAAATTTGTCAGCTAAATTATTTTCCGTTATATCTTCTAGTATTTCAAAATCGACGTTTTCTAGCACCCTCGCGCCTGTAGATTCACCCCGGATTACCTCCTTTAAGGTTTTCCACATTTTTATCGGATCACTCTTATTACAATCTATCATATTTTCATAATAGTCTCTCTTCCTTTCCCTTATCATTTTAACTACTGAATTTCTTGTCGCCTTAAATTCTTGCCAGCTGATCTCAGTTCCGTGAAACACCGCTTTTCTATATGCCTCGTCCCTTTTCCCTGCAGACATTCTCACATCCTCTGAATACCATTTTTTCCCATCCCATACACTGGGGATCTTATGTATCACCTTTGGTGCTACCGTATCCAACGCTAATACTATATTATTTACAAGTAACTCTGCTCTTTGATCTACTCCTAATTCATATCGCGGTTTCACTATATTTTCTAATAACTTAATAAATTCCGACTCATCAATATTCCGATAATTCCTGGCTGTAAATGCCCTATACTTATTTCTTTTTGGTCATTCCTAGACTCACTATTATCCAAGCATGGTCAGTTATCTTTGGTTCCATCTCTACCTGTGGTCGTACTTCCGTATTCGCAAATACTAGATGAATAATCGTACGACTATTCTGGGTTATTCTCGTCGGCTCCTTTACATACTGTTTCAACCCTAAGTTAGACATCCCTGTTAATAGTTTTTTTTTGTAATTTTGAGAGAGAGAGACAGAGAGAGAGAGACAGAGAGAGAGAGACAGAGAGAGAGAGAGAGACAGAGAGAGAGACAGAGAGAGAGAGAGAGACAGAGAGAGAGACAGAGAGAGAGAGACAGAGAGAGAGACAGAGAGAGAGAGACAGAGAGAGAGACAGAGAGAGAGAGACAGAGAGACAGAGAGACAGAGAGACAGGGAGACAGGGAGACAGGGAGACAGAGGGACAGAGGGACAGAGGGACAGAGGGACAGAGGGACAGAGGGACAGAGAGACAGAGAGACAGAGAGACAGAGAGACAGAGAGACAGAGAGACAGAGAGAGAGAGAGAAACAATATTTATTATACTAGGACTTTGAGGTCCTGTAAGTATAAACCAAAATAGTACAGAGGTAACATAAGAAAATTAGTACGTCGGTAATGATACATGATAATAGAGCTTATGAATATCTATCTTACTATGCTTAAGGTATAATTATAAATAAGATTTAAGACTACTCTTAAGGTTAAGTTCACTATCTATTTGTCGAGGAGATAAGTATACAGCGCCGCTTTGTAGGTTGCTAGTGAAGGTTTTTCGCGAATAGTAGCAGGTAGAGAATTCCAAAGCTTGATGCTAGAAACTAAAACCGATTGCTGGTAGGCAGCAGTGCGACAGTAGGGTTCAATCAGGTCAAGCGGGTGTGAACGAGTACTAGAAGCAAGACCAGTCTTGGACTGCTTGTAGACCAACTTCATTGAGAAAGAGGTAGGTGATCCGGTGTAAGCGACCTGTCGAATTAGGATACCAAGAAAGTACGATCTACGCTGTACAATTTTTAGCCATTTTAATGAGCGAAAGTGTGGAGTGATGTGCTCAGATTTTCGGACCCCTAGGATGAAGCGCACGCAAGCATTTAAAGCTCTTTGCAGTCTGACATCCTCCTCAGCAGTGTTATCTAATAAAACCAGGGAACAGTAGTCAAAGAATGGGAGGATGAGGGCAACGACAAGTTGTGACTTAAGCGCCTTGGTTAGGGAATAACCGTTGGATCTGAGTTGATACAAGGTTTTATAGAACTTTACAAGATCTAACAAGAGTTTTATAGATAGATAGATAGATAGATAGATAGATAGATAGATAGATAGATAGATAGATAGATAGATAGATAGAGATAGAGATAGAGATAGAGATAGAGATAGAGATAGAGATAGAGATAGAGATAGAGATAGAGATAGAGATAGAGATAGAGATAGAGATAGAGATAGAGATAGAGATAGAGATAGAGATAGAGATAGAGATAGAGATAGAGATAGAGATAGAGATAGAGATAGAGATAGAGATAGAGATAGAGATAGAGATAGAGATAGAGATAGAGATAGAGATAGAGATAGAGATAGAGATAGAGATAGAGATAGAGATAGAGATAGAGATAGAGATAGAGATAGAGATAGAGATAGAGATAGAGATAGAGATAGAGATAGAGATAGAGATAGAGATAGAGATAGAGATAGAGATAGAGATAGAGATAGAGATAGAGATAGAGATAGAGATAGAGATAGAGATAGAGATAGAGATAGAGATAGAGATAGAGATAGAGATAGAGATAGAGATAGAGATAGAGATAGAGATAGAGATAGAGATAGAGATAGAGATAGAGATAGAGATAGAGATAGAGATAGAGATAGAGATAGAGATAGAGATAGAGATAGAGATAGAGATAGAGATAGAGATAGAGATAGAGATAGAGATAGAGATAGAGATAGAGATAGAGATAGAGATAGAGATAGAGATAGAGATAGAGATAGAGATAGAGATAGAGATAGAGATAGAGATAGAGATAGAGATAGAGATAGAGATAGAGATAGAGATAGAGATAGAGATAGAGATAGAGATAGAGATAGAGATAGAGATAGAGATAGAGATAGAGATAGAGATAGAGATAGAGATAGAGATAGAGATAGAGATAGAGATAGAGATAGAGATAGAGATAGAGATAGAGATAGAGATAGAGATAGAGATAGAGATAGAGATAGAGATAGAGATAGAGATAGAGATAGAGATAGAGATAGAGATAGAGATAGAGATAGAGATAGAGATAGAGATAGAGATAGAGATAGAGATAGAGATAGAGATAGAGATAGAGATAGAGATAGAGATAGAGATAGAGATAGAGATAGAGAGATAGAGATAGAGATAGAGATAGAGATAGAGATAGAGATATAGATAGAGATATAGATATAGAGATAGAGATAGAGATAGAGATAGAGATAGAGATAGAGATAGAGATAGAGATAGAGAGATAGAGATAGAGATAGAGATAGAGATAGAGATAGAGATAGAGAGATAGAGATAGAGATAGAGATAGAGATAGAGATAGAGATAGAGAGATAGAGAGATAGAGATAGAGATAGAGATAGAGATAGAGATAGAGATAGAGATAGAGATAGAGATAGAGAGATAGAGATAGAGATAGAGATAGAGATAGAGATAGAGATAGAGAGATAGAGATAGAGATAGAGATAGAGATAGAGATAGAGATAGAGAGAGAGATAGAGATAGAGATAGAGATAGAGATAGAGATAGAGATAGAGATAGAGATATAGAGATAGAGATATAGAGATAGAGATAGAGATAGAGATAGAGATAGAGATAGAGATATAGAGATATAGAGATATAGAGATATAGAGATATAGAGATATAGAGATATAGAGATATAGAGATATAGAGATATAGAGATATAGAGATATAGAGATATAGAGATATAGAGATATAGAGATATAGAGATATAGAGATATAGAGATATAGAGATATAGAGATATAGAGATATAGAGATATAGAGATATAGAGATATAGAGATATAGAGATATAGAGATATAGAGATATAGAGATATAGAGATATAGAGATATAGAGATATAGAGATATAGAGATATAGAGATATAGAGATATAGAGATATAGAGATATAGAGATATAGAGATATAGAGATATAGAGATATAGAGATATAGAGATATAGAGATATAGAGATATAGAGATATAGAGATATAGAGATATAGAGATATAGAGATATAGAGATATAGAGATATAGAGATATAGAGATATAGAGATATAGAGATATAGAGATATAGAGATATAGAGATATAGAGATATAGATATAGAGATATAGAGATATAGAGATATAGAGATATAGAGATATAGAGATATAGAGATATAGAGATATAGAGATATAGAGATATAGAGATATAGAGATATAGAGATATAGAGATAAAGAGATATAGAGATATAGAGATATAGAGATATAGAGATATAGAGATATAGAGATATAGAGATATAGAGATAAGAGATATAGAGATATAGAGATATGAGATATAGAGATATAGAGATATAGAGATATAGAGATATAGAGATATAGAGATATAGAGATATATGAGAATAGAGATATAGAGATATAGAGATATAGAGATATAGAGATATGAGATATAGATAGAGAAGTATAGAGATAGAGATATAGAGATATAGAGATATAGAGATATAAGATATAGAGATAGAGATATAGAGATATAGAGATATAGAGATATAGAGATATAGAGATATAGAGATATAGAGATATAGAGATATAGAGATATAGAGATATAGAGATATAGAGATATAGAGATATAGAGATATAGAGATATAGAGATAGAGAATATAGAGATATCATAGATATGAGATATAGAGATATAGAGATAGAGATATAGAGATATAGAGTATAGAGATATAGAGATAAGAGATATAGAGATATAGAGATATAGAGATATAGAGATATAGAGATATAGAGATAGGATATAGAGATATAGAGATATAGAGATATAGAGAATAGAGATATAGAGATATGAGATAGAGATATAGAGATAGAGTAGAGATAGAGAGATAGAGAGATAGAAGATAGAGAGATAGAGAGATAGAGATAGAGAGAGATCGATTAGAGAGATAGAGAGATAGAGATAGAGATAGAGATATAGAGAGAGATAGAGATAGAGATAGAGATAGAGATAGAGATAGAGAAGAGATAGAGATAGAGATAGAGATAGAGATAGAGATAGAGATATAGAGATAGAGATAGAGATAGAGATAGAGATAGAGATAGAGATAGAGATAGAGATAGAGATAGAGATAGAGATAGAGATAGAGATAGAGATAGAGATAGAGATAGAGATAGAGATAGAGAGAGAGAGAGAGAGAGAGAGAGAGAGAGAGAGAGAGAGAGAGAGAGAGAGAGAGAGAGAGAGAGAGAGAGAGAGAGAGATTGATGCAAGTTTATTAGCTTTCTCAGCTATTTGATAAGTACATTCAATGTTTCACAATAGTATATTCACAATAGTTATTTTATTTAATGAGCTCGTGCTCTGGGCAGTCAAATAGGATTTTGGGTGTTCGATTCAACCAATCCGTTTATATTCTTTTTAACTTCTTCTTTGTTTATTAGAAAAAACACAACGTAATAGGTTACAATCAATTATTTGTTGTTCCCTGGGTCAAGTTCGAGAGCATCCGTCCTACTTTAATTCTAGGATCTATCCTTGTCTCTCAAGGAAGTGTGGATCATGGATTTACCAAACAGACCCTATAGCTAGCAGCGCTATGTGGTTCACCAAGAGTCGTTTTGATAGGTATTAGGTATGATTTCTGTGGGACATATAGCTAAGCTAGCGCAATGCTATCCGCCAATGTCACCCAGTCACCTGGTGCTTGGAGGAGATATGGTTCACAATGCTATATTGGTCACCAATCACACTTTTTAGGAAGAGATTTAATATGGCGTGGCAACGCAATGTTGTCCGCCAATCTCGTCTCGTTATCTAGTGGTTCTTTGGATTAGGAAACCTTGTACAGCTGTCGGTGGTGCTATCCACCCGCTGACGAGGTATCTGTGGATTAGTTGGTATAGGAGCCTCGAGAAGCAAGGTGGTCGGGTGGTTTTACCAATTCCCGTAACCCCTTTTATTCCTCTCGTCCCCGCTTTAGCTGGTAGGTATCGTTTGGAGGCGCTATGACTCCAACGAACCCGTCCAAACTATTCAGGGAGGATTAGAACTCCTTTACTTATTTACTTTTAAATCCTGAACTTTCCCGTCTCGAGCTTCACCGTAGGAGGTGTAATGATCGAATGAAACTTATCGCCATATCGCTCGGCCTTTATACTCGCGGAGCGTACGTTAATGCCGACTTTAAATTTTTTCTATTGTTGCGGTGCCCCATCTATGGGACCCGCTTGAACTATCTACGTCGGGTGATTTAAAATATGTACCCGCGTAAAGTTTAAAGGGACCCGCAATGTTTTGGTCTTGGGTTTGTTTTCCCTCAGAATGCCTTTGGCTCAATCGCACGTGGCGAATTCCATCATCGGGAATTATATAATCAAAACAAAACATTGAGTCCTTGCCCATAATAGGAATAAAATAAAAATACGCTCTGTTGCGTTACAGTATATTCTGTGCTTGTCTCGTTCTTACTCCCATTCTTTCCTCTATTAATTGAGCTTTACCACTCCATTCATTAGGCAGCAAGTTACTTGCCATTTTGTATATGAGTATGCATACATTGTACTCTAGTCGCTCCCTTATTGACATAAATTTTAATGCTTCTAACATATCCCTAATTTTGGTATATTTACTTACATGTAATATTGTTCGTATTGCCCGATTTTGTGCTTTCTGAAGTTTTTCTACCTCTGTTTTCCTCATGTTAATCATTATTGTGGCGCAATACTCAAAGTGAGACGCTATTATTGTTTTATAAATAAGGCATCGCGTATATGCCGTTATATGGTTTCCTATTCGGTTCAAGAAGCTTGTTTTCTTACCAACTTTTTTTAATACATAGTCACAGTGTTCTTTAAATAACAGTTTCTCATCTAGTATGACGCCTAAGTACTTCATTAGTGTTACTCTCTCGAGTTCTGTACCCTCTTTGGTGCTTATCCTTATTTCCCTACTGAGATCAAGAGACTCGGTCGAGTCTCGCGCCAAGTACAGGCAACCAGCGGTACAGGCAGAGTCTCTTGACGTGAGTCAACTCGCCTTATACGTGCTAACATAGGCCCCAAAATGATGCCGCTCGACGGCCGTGGCTATTATACCCGAAATATCTCTCTGTATTGGTTCTACAACTAATGTTTCAGGAATGACTACACATCAGGAGGAGTTAAGGATTAAATTGATATTAATTTTATATATTCCTGATTGATGGTCACAGAGATATATATGATGATATATGAGTGCTCGAGAGACGATGGATTTCATTTCAGTTTCAGTTCCGTCGTCGTCGTCGTCGACATCTTCGCACATCCATCACGTTTTTACGCCGACGGATGGGGTTAGTTGCTTGTTTTTTATTTCTCTTTTACCCGAAAGATGGCGCTGGTATCTTTCGCTAGAGCAATATTGTAATATACATAGTGATCAATTAAAAACTGAACACCTAAGTATTTACTTTATTTGTGAATATTCGAAAAAATGTAATTCAACGTATGATTTGAAAATAGTCTTTTAAAAGCAGATACGTTCTTCGGAACCATTCAAATAATGTTAATGTTAAACGTTTTTTCGCGTCTTGACCACCAAAGTAGATATTATTTCTAGTGAACCACCTTGTATGTGTACATGCCAATGTTGACGATTTCGTCAGCTACCATAAATTAACTGACAACAACAGTCACAATTGATAATGACAAACCAAGTTGTTTAGTATTCTCTTTAAATGCACGAATTACGTTGCATAAAAAGAACAGCGAGATCTATTACTTAGGATCATTAAGCGACAATATTATATAGTAATATGACTGCACCGTACATCAATCGTGTAATGCAGAAGTGTCAAAATTTTCGCTTTCATTGATGTGAATTTCAAAGGTGTACATGGTTTTGTCAATTTATGGTATGACATAAATATGTACAACGCAATACAAAACTAGGTAAGAATCTATTTCGAATGGTATTTATAACTTAATTTAAAAACTGAAAGTTAGATTGGTCTTATGACGCAGATGTATAACTAAGTTTCCAACACAGTACCTCATTGATTAAATCTCTTTTATTTTAACTTAATTTGATATGATTGATTGAAACAGTATATTGATAATTTTATGTATGTTTACAGGATGAAGGACCAGTGTAATATATAATGTTCTGTAAGAAATGTTAAGTATTTAGTTTCATCGTATTCTTACTATACCTTATTCTTTAAGTTTTCAAGTATTATTGCTTGCATGTGTATACACAGTGCTTGTGATGAATTATGTGCACTATGAATACATTAGTTAATCGTTTCTTGCCATGTCCTGTATATAATTTTGATAACTATTGTAAAACAGTATCCTTTATTGTTGCGCTGGGAGTCTCCTGACCCCATAGAAATATGCCAGGCCGGTAGTCCGCGCGTGCAGCAATGTGCTAAGTCAGAACTAAAGGCGGCCTGGCAACCGAAATGAAGAAATAATAAAATCGCACAATAATCACTTTTTCGGAAGTCCAGCTTATGGCTGCACATCCGAAAATCGGGAGTCTACGTTTAGAATCCGTACGGATAAGGTGGTCTTGAGAGTAGACCCGGAATAGAAGATAGTCAATTTAATTAACGGTGACTATATTTTCCAAGTCGACGTACGTCGACATACTGTACACTCGCTTAATCATTTCAATAAACCTATTCTGTTTTGTTATATTCACGCGAGTTCTAACTCCTTAACCGGCAACGATCCCAAAAATATCCTAGCCCTAACCTCTCTTATCGAACACCTTCGTTATCGAGACGTTACGGCACAACAAATTTGGTGGCAGCGGTGGGATATTGCCAAAGTGAATTAGCGAAACGGAAGTGTCTGAAGTGATCAAGCAGCCCGAACGGGAAACAACCGGAAACGGTAAACGAAACCCAGAGCTGAACCCGACATACATTCGTTGGGACAAATAGCCTGGTAGGATTCAACGCGCAGTAGTTGAATCAGGAATAAAATCGGACTCGACAAGAGACGTCGAGGAACGTACTGCAAAACGCTACGCAGTAGGCGTTATTGCAAAGAAGAGTCGAGCAAACGTGGCCAACACACGAGACCACACCAAGGGTCAACGACGCCTGGAAGGACGTCTACGACTGACAGCGGGATCCAGACATCGCCGCTACCGGGATCCGGACGAGTACGAGTCAACCCAACGAATACCAACGTCATCCCGGAGGATCAACGCCATGGAGTGGAGCTTCATCCTGTAAGTGGCGGTTACCAATCTATAAAGCCTATAAAATTTCCAAAGCCAGTAGGTAGGATTAGTCTCTAATTGTACAGGATTGGAGTGAATTCCCCACCTTAAGAAAAACATTAATATTTATATTACGTGTTGTTTTACTGACAAAAAATACTGATATCTTATTGTAATGCCAAGTACATATGTCACTACATATATGCTTATTATATGATCTGGCAATGGCTTATCATTTTAATTGTATTTGCAGAATTTCCTGTAACATGTTTAATACTCCTTTGTGTACTGTTGCTTATATCAAGATACTCGTTCGAGTCTCGCGCCAAGTACATGCAACCGGCTGTACAGGGCACGGCCCACCGGGTCTCTTTACCCGAGTTAACTCTTATACCTGTGTTTGGAACGAAATATCTTATGAACCGCTATATATGAGAAAAGGTTATTGATACATTCACTATAGGAATTGAGGGTTCTGAATTGATTGCTACCAAGATCAATGTGATTAGTGTACGAGATCAGGGCGTATTGAGATGGCGAGCGAGATGATTTTATTTCAGTTCCGTCGTCGTCGTCGTCGTCGTCTTCGCACGTCCATTTACTTTTTCACATGACGGATGGCGCTGGCTACTTCGCCTTCTTCAGCTATGTGTATTCTGGATGGTGTTGGTAATTTACGAATACACAACACAATCAAATACATTTTATACGTGAAGCTACTGTTCACACCAAATTTTCAGTTAGTATAAGGCTGCTTTCACAATAGTATAGAATTTAAAGCCCGTATTCAGAACTCGCTCTTAAGGTCACTAACAGAGTCACTATTAGTTAAAAGTGACTGCGCCGAGTTGTTAGTGACCGTATTCAGAACTCGCTTTTAAGCCGCTTTTAGCTAAAGGTACGCTAACAGGGAGCAGCGTCTTGTAACATGTACTTTCAACCGCGTTCGGAATTGTTCGGGAAGACTCAGGCATATTCAATTATGTCCGGGAGCATTCGGTGGCATTCGGAAAGCGCGAACTTCATATTTGGTGAAAACTGCAGCCATATTTGAAATTCGAAACGTAAGAATTCCCTTTCTTGAAGCCAAGCTATTCGTATTTAATTAATGCGTTAAAACTATTATAAGACAGGCATGACATGAAAATGAAAAAGAAATAAAAGGTTGTAGATCATCATGCAACGAAAGGAGAATTTCACCCTCGAAGAAAAAACATTACTCATACAATTTGTAAGCGACAATCGTGATATACTAGAGAATAAAGCAAATAATGCTTGATTGCAAAAGAGTAGAAGAGACAAATGAATGAATCCAACAGCGACTGGAATTCAGAGGGAATGGAAAGATATAAGACATGCATAGCAGCGGTGGAAACTCACAGCAAAAAAGACTTTTTTTTTGCTATTGAAAGCGTGCGAGTGGTACAGGTGGAGGTTTTGCTCTCTCAAAACCTTCTGGGCTCGATTTCAAAATCAATAAAATTTGCCTGGAAAATTTCGTGGAGGATGAAGATACCCACAAATCTGATAGCCTCTGAGCATTGAACACGGCCGAAATGCCTAAGGATGACGTCACGTACGAAACGGATCACGTCTCTCTCGAAAAACTTGCGGATTTCTTACTCTCATTTCATTAACTTCGCGGACTTCATCTATTTTGGCAATAGCCTCCATCTGGTCCACCATATTTGAGCGACCTGTCACTTTAAACATGCTCCTGCCCACATCTACGAACAGGTCGCTGTTAGTCACAAGATGGCGCCTAATAGCGCGCTGTTAGAGGCTTAAAAGCGGTTCTGAATAGGCTTTTTCGCTAATAGCGCGCTATTAGCTGTTAGTGACCTTAAGAGTGACCATAAAAGCGGTTCTGAATACGATCACCTATAAACTCACTAACAAATAATTTAAAAGCGCGCTATTAGTACTAATAGCGAGTTCTGAATACGGGCTTGAAGTCTTTAGCCTGCACGAAAAGTATAACACATGCATGTGGAGCGCGTGTGTATGGGTGTAGCTATATGTGTCACGTCATAGCTCCTCGTATTTCAGATAACAGTTTGTACAGATATAGGATGTCTAGGTGTTCGTCTCCGTAATTTCCTATATCTGGGTGTCGGAGGTGGAAGTCCAAGATGTCCAGGTGTTCCTCTCCGTAGTTTCTTGTATCTAGATGTCGGACGTGGAAGTCCAGGATGTCCACGTGTTCCTCTCCGTAGTTTCCTGCATCTAGGTGTCGGAGGTGGAAGTCCAGGGTGTCTAGGTTGTTCCTCTCCGTAGGTTCTTGTATCTGGGTGTCGGACGTGGAAGTCCAGGGTGTCCACGTGATCCTCTCCGTAGTTTCTTGCATCTAGGTGTCGGACGTGGAAGTCCAGGGTATCCACGTGATCCTCTCCGTAGTTTCCTGCATCTAGGTGTCGAAGGTGGAAGTCCAGGGTGTCTAGGTGTTCCTCTCCGTAGGTTCTTGTATCTGGGTGTCGGACGTGGAAGTCCAGGGTGTCCAAGTGTTCCGCTCCATAATTTCGTGTATCTAGGTGTCGGGCATGAAAGTCCAGGGTATCCAGGTGTTCCTGTCCGTTGTTTCGTGTATCTAGGTGTTAAACGTGGAAGTCCAAGGTATCCGGGTATTCCTCTCCGTAGTGTTCTGTATCTAGTTGTCGGACCTCGAAGTCCAGAATGTCCAAAAAAGAACGCAAGGAGCCACATTTCGACCTTTCGCTCACACCATAGTATCCTCTCTCTTGTTCACACGGCCTGAGGTACGTAAATAATCCAGCACACTCTTCCTTCTTATGTTTACCACACGGCGTCAACCAGCTGGATACCATTAATGACGCTTATATACATTCAAGATTACATTTTCTTCAAAACTTTCTATATCTTTTTAATCTTTATGCATTTCTAAAAAAATGGACTAAGAATTAAATTTGTATGCCACTAAACATTTTCAACGCCATATATTTTTCTGATTAGCGGCGTCACAACGCATTTACATTTTATATCTGTAGGTAACAATATACAATGGATTTGAGTGCTTAGAGCTTCCATAACCGGTTGAACAACAAAAACTTGTGATATCCCCCAAAAACACTTATGTGTAAAAAACTACGCCAAGTACAGGAGTGCTGTGAATTCCTCTAACAAAAAGTATTGATATCACATTATTAATGCCAAGTACTTAAGTCACTACATATGTGTCTATTACATGATCCAGATTTCCGGGAGTCCATCCTTGTTGCTTCAGTCGCCATCAAGAAACTCGGTCGAGTCTCGCGCCAAGTACAGGCAACCCGCCGTACAGGATACGGCCCGCTGAGACTGTACTCGAAGCATCTCTTGTACCTGTGTTTCGACTCAAATATCTTTATAACGGCTGTATTTGAGAAACATTTATTGATACATTCACTGTAGGAATCAAGGGGTCTGCACTGATTGCCACCAAATTTAATACGATTAGTGTACGGGATCAGGACGTATTCACATGGCGAGCGAGATGATTTTATTTCAGGTCCGTCGACGTCGTCGTCGTCTTCGCACGTCCAGCGCCGGCGTCAGGCATGGGCCGACCGGGCGGCCGCCCGGGGCCCTGTGTTCGAGGGGGCCCGACCCCGAAGCAATACAAGAATTTTTTTCAATTAACTGAACCACGATAATGGATTTTGTGTATGAAAATACTGAGATCAAAAAATATTTTTTTTCTCAAATTTTAATAATGAAAAAATAGTTTAAAAATAAGATTCGACGGCTGGGCCCTCGACGAAGTTTATACGACCCACGCTGCTATACCAAGTTACGGGTGGGCCCAGGTCCTCGCGGTGCGCGGTGTATACTACTATACTCGACCAACGGTCCCCACCACAATCTTTTCAGGTGCAGCGCATGCGCTAGTTTATAGCTCAAGCGCCAAGCTACGTCGATGTCGTGCCAGAGACTACAATATCATACTACAATGCATGTATGGACTGTGGGCTCACTGCTACGCTCTGTCTAGCTGAACCGCTGTATTTGTATTCGTGTATGCGTAAACGGTTTCGAAGTTTCTTATCCGAATTCACTCATTCTGTTTATGCATTTTTCTCAGGAAGCAATACTCTCTTGGCAACGTAAACATTTCTGAAATATTTTATCGTCCAATATTCTTTTCCCCTTACTTTACAGTTTAGATTCTATTCATAAATTAATCGAATTCCGGAAACTCTCGGAAATTACGAGGCACTTATTTATGAGCTGGCGACGTCCTGCTTGAGCCACGACTGATCAAGTTTAGGGCACCATTTTCAAAATAGGCTGGATTACTAGATATATTTGTGTTACCTAATATTATTTCACCTTCTTCTAGTTTACTCCCATTGCACAAAAATACGATTAGCTTTTATTCTTTCGGATTTATTTCTGTAAGTGGTTGATTGGTATAGTCATAGTGGCGAAGGCATTATGAACAAGCCCAAAGATTTATCAGGGTCCCAAAAGCGGAAATTAAAAAAAGCTCGTTGTGAGGCGGACAAAAAAAGTGCTGCTTTCTTTCAAGGCTTTGTTAAGCGGTACAGGTCTGATGATGAGGGTGGTGAAAGAAGCCAAACCACGAATGATCTAGACCCTGCGTGTCCTCCTTCCGAAGTTCCAGTAGATTTTGATGAAAAGTCGAACGCTCACTCAATGAATATCGAAGACACGGCTATAGCTAGGGATGAAAGTAACTTAGTAGAACCAGGTATTCAAAAAGATAACACAGCATCAGATATTGACTGGCAAGATCCTGCTACGTGGCCGAATAACGTCAGCGACAGTTCACGCGTACAATTGGTAAAGCTAGGGCCTACAAAAATAGATCGGAATACAGTTTTTCCTTCCGATACAGATCGCCGGCGATTCACTACGGAAAATTGTCATCGAACCCTTAAAAATGGCGAAAAAATTGAAAGATCATGGTTGATTTATTCAGGGAGTGCGGATTCTGTTTATTGTTTTTGTTGCAAATTATTTGGTTCCCGCAACGTTCCAACACAATTGCAATCAACCGGATTCAGATCCTGGCGGCACTTACAAGACAGTTTGAGCTCGCATGAAAAATCTAAAGTGCACATTGAATGCATGACAAACTGGAAAGAGCTCAAAATCCGTTTAGATTGTAGAAAAACCATCGATGATGAGAATCAAGATTTAATACAAAGAGAGGAAACTTATTGGAAACAAGTACTTGAAAGACTCCTTGAAATAATCAGGCACTTAGCTAAGCGGAATATGGCATTTCGGGGTACTGTCGATCGATTATACGAGCCGAATAACGGTAATTTTTTGAGCCAAGTTGAGCTGATGGCCAAATTCGATCCCATTTTGAGCGAACATGTACGTCGAGTTCAAAGTGGGGACCTCCAACGCGTTCACTATTTGGGTAAGGAAACGCAAAATGAATTCATTGACATATTGGGTGAAGCCATTTTCAAAGAAATCGGTAGACGAGTGGTAGCCGCGAAATATTACTCCATAATTTTAGACTGCACTCCCGATATTAGTCATCAAGAACAAATGACTGCCGTTGTTCGATTTGTCACCGTGTCCAAAGACATCGTAGAAATTTCCGAGCATTTCATTGGTTTTGTTGTTGTAAACGATACAACTGGTCAGGGATTGTATGAAACGTTATTGGAAATCTTGAAATCTAACAATCTTGCGTTGAAGAACTGTCGGGGCCAAGGGTATGATAATGGCAGTAACATGAAGGGTAAAAATAGTGGTGTTCAGGCTAGAATTTTGAAGGATAATAAACGGGCATTCTTCGTTGCTTGTAGTTGTCACAACCTCAACCTAGTAGTTTCAGATGCCGCCCATTCGTCCGTCACTGCAGAACTATTTTTTGGTGTTCTTCAAAGGCTATTCGCAGTTTTCGCTGCTTCAACCCAAAGGTGGCAAATATTGAAGAAGCACGTTAATATCAGTGTCAAATCACTGCCTGACACTCGCTGGGAGGGAAAAATAAATGCCGTGAAAGCAGTAAGGTTCCAAACAGCAGAAATTAGAGACGCGTTTCGGGAACTTTGTGGAATATCGCAAGGTAAAGATGCAAAGCTGAGATCGGAGCTGAAAGGCCTATGTGTTGAAATTGAGTCATTGTCTTTTCTGATTCGATTGGTAGTATGGTATGATGTACTGCAAGTGATCAACAGAATCAGCAAAGCTTTACAAAGTCCGAAAGTTGATTTGCATACTGCAATCGACATGATTGACGGTGCTGTTCTCCAGTTACAAACCTTTCGAGAATCTGGTTTCAAAACTTGCGTAGCCACAGCCAAAGAATTGGCTGAAAAGTTAGACATTCCGCAAACGTTACCCGAATCACGTACCCCACGAACGAGACGATTCTTTGAATATGAGTCTGAGCACGACGACCGACCTAGCGATCCGATGAAACGGTTAGAAATTGAATTTTTCAATAAATTATGCGATATAGCGATATCTAGCTTACGTGAACGTTTCGAAAAGACCCAATATGTTTGTGCACCTTTCAGTATCATCCGCAACTCGGATAGTTTTGTGAAATTGGATAGCACCCAAATTTTGACTAAATCAAAGGCTTTAGAAAATTTCTTGACCGGGGAAGACGAGAACAGCGATATTGATGGTCGCGAACTCGCCGAAGAACTGGAATCCTTGAAGGCTCACTTTGTAACAGCTAGAATAACCAACATGGGTGCACTAATGATGTTATCACACATCATAGATAAAGGTCTCAATGAGATTTATCCAAATTTGACCGTGGCTTTGAGAATTTTTCTAACATTACCAGTGACCTCCGCATCGGGTGAAAGGACTTTCTCAAAGCTGAAGCTCATAAAAACTTACCTGCGATCCACTATGTGCCAAGATCGACTTAATGGTTTAGCTGCAATGTCGATTGAGCATGAAATTTGTAACGAGTTGAATTTTAGCGAAATTATTGCTACTTTTGCCACCAAAAAATCTCGTAGAGTCCCACTTTAAAATTTTCACAGTCACAAAATTTCTGATAAGGGGCCCGATTTCCATGTCTCGCCCAGGGCCGGCCATAACCTAGCACCGGCGCTGCGCACGTCCATCTACTTTTTTACACGACATATGGCGCTGACTGCTTTGCCTTCTTTACCTATCTGTACTCTGGATGGTGTTGGTAATTTGCGAGTCATAACACAATCAAATACACTTTGTACGTGAAGCTACCGTTCATACCGAATTTCCAGTTAATATAAGGCTGCTTTCACAATAGTACAAAATTATTAAGGCTTTCATGTGGAGCGCGTGTGTATGGGTGTAGGTATATGTGTGCTTCGACATAGTTCCTCTTATTTTATGTGACAGTTTTTAGAAATATAGGGTGTTCAGGTATTCCGCTTTGTAGTTTCCTGTATCTAGGTGTCGGGCGAGGCAGTTCATGTTGTCCAGGTGTTCTGCTTCATAGTTTCCTGTTTCTAGGTATCGCATGCAGAAGTCCAGGGTGTCCAGGTATTCCGCTCCGTAGTTTCCTCTATTTAGGTGTCGGACGTGGAAGTTCAGTTTCGTGGAAGGTCACGGTGTCCAAAGTGTCCAGAGTGTCCAGAAAAGTGTGCAACGAGCGACGCTTTGACGTTTCGCTCAAACCATATTATCCTCTCTGTTGTTCGCACGGCTTGAGGTACGTAAATAATACAGCACACTCTCCCCTCTTACGATTATCACACGGCTTCAACAAGCTGGACACCCTTAACGACGCTTATACGCATTCAAGATTACATTTTCTTTAAAAATTTGTATATATCTTTATGCATTTCTAAAAAAATGGACTTACAGATTAAATTCATATGCCATTAAACATTTTCTACAACGCAATATATTTTTCTGATTAGCGACATCATAATGCATTTACATTTCATACCTGTGAAAATGTAGATTTCAGTGTTTAGAGCTTCTTATCCCGTTGAGTAACAAAAACTGGTGATATCCCCAAAAAAAACACACATATATGTATAAAAAAACTACGCCTAGTTCAGGAGTGCTTTGAATTTCTGTGACAAAGAGTATTGAAATCATATTATTGTGGCCAAGTACATAAGTCACTACATGTTTGCTTATTATATGATCTAGCACTGGCCCATCATTTTAATAGTATTTTCAAAATTTCCTATAACGTTTTCGCTACTTTTTTACATTACTACTATTTCCCGTATTTAATTGTGATTTAATGGTCATTTAATAATTAATAAATCTTTAGGTGATTCCTTATCGAGTACTACTTGGCGGGTCCGTGCATTTTTTTATATAAATTTGCGTTCATTATGCCAGTCATCAACCTCAAAACCAGTGTCAACTATCATATAGAGTATATTAACAATAACTCGTCAAAAATAATTAAGGTAAACATTAATAACAAATAAATAGTATTAGAATACTATTAGTACGTTCAAAGTAAGTACTCTGGAATTCCTAGCACGGACCCACCAAGTAGTACTCGATAAGGAATCACCTAAATATTTATTAATTATTAAATGACCATTAAATCACAATTAAATACGGGAAATAGTAGTAATGTAAAAAAGTAGCGAAAACGTTATAGGAAATTTTGAAAATACTATTAAAATGATGGGCCAGTGCTTAATCATGTAATAGACACATATGTAGTGACTTATGTACTTGGCATTAATAATGTGATATCAATACTTTTTGTTAGAGGAATTCACAGCACTCCTGTACTTGGCGTAGTTTTTTACACATAAGTGTTTTTGGGGGATCCTTCCTTACACTCCTTACTATCATATACTTAGTTTTATTCGCATTCATTTTTAGTTTGTTCTCATTTAACCAGTTCTCAATTCTTATCAGCACTGCTTGCAGTTTTACAGTGCAGTGTGGTACTCCATATTCTGTAAGTATCCTCTCTGACATTTTTTCTCCTATTTTTACTTGTTGATACCTGTCGTTTACGTAAGACTTAAACCACTCCAGTACCTTTCCCTTCATTCCGTATGCTTCCATCTTCCTTATCAATTTTCCTCTGTCTATCGTTTCGAACGCTCTTTTAAGATCCATAAAGATAACTCCTATCATTTTTGTTCACTAATTATTACTTTCCATTCATCTATTACTGCTTGAATCGCGGTTTCGCATGAATGGTTTTTCCGAAATCCTGATTGCTGTTCTATTAGTATATTATTAACTTCTACGAATTTATCCAATTGTTTTTTTACTACTAATTCTAATACCTTTTCGTACGTTGGTAGCACGTAGAGAGACAGAGAGAGATAGAGAGAGACAGAGAGAGACAGAGAGACAGAGACAGAGACAGAAAATGTAATGTAACCGTCAGTGTACCGTATTCAAATGGCACTGGCCTACCAGCGTGATCGCTTATAACAGTTTCGATTGATTGAATTGGACTACCAATTATGGGGTAGTAATGAGGCATGCCGAAAGTCTTAAACTGGGTACTCCCAAAATGATGTGTTTGAGCGTCACATTCGACAATACGGAAGAATGGAGCATGAATATCGCTGACTACATGGGGAAGAATGATGTCTGAATATATAAAGAGCTGACCCGGCAATCCTCGAGTGATACAGCGAGGGTTTTCTGCTTTTACAAAGTTGATGCCTGTAGGACTTAAGACGAATGTTGAAATTGAAAATCCTAATATTTTGCTGAGGTCTTCTGGAAACTCTAGAGTGTGTGTCTGTGGACAATTTTTGCAGATTCTATGTTCAAAAACACGCCGTTCATTCTTGAATACCCCAATGTTGATGTGATCTCCAAAAAGCCCATCCAACAGATCCGTTATAGACTTAATATTTTCATATTCACCGCTAGGAAAAAAATGGATAGTCTGTCTCCCAGTCTCAGGATTCTTCGTATATCACAATTGAATCATTTATTCGTTTGAACACTATCTTCTTTAATACATTGTGATGAGTTCTGAATATTTTTAAACTCTCTCTCTTACTTAGTAATAAATGTATTGACGTGATATTTTTCCTAATACCACCGCTCTTAGCAGTGTTTTCTGTTTGAGAATGCACCAATTTCTTAAGTTCATTACCTTTTTGAAAATTTCCCTTCTGAGTCTTTTACCGCTGGCGTCACATCGGTTTGACCTATATGACTATTTTTGATAGCAATGAAAGTTATCGGTATTTGAGTTTCAACTAGAACTGCTTTCCATTCGCCTTTCAAATTAATGGCATCAGGCAATTGTGTAGTGAATCGTGTTGTTGTGTTTTCTGGATAGTAAGACGTTGAACTGTTCGAACATAGTGTCAAATAGAAGCTTTCGTTTACTTCCATGTTTCTATGCTATCGGCTAAAATCCAAGAATTGAACTTTGAGGGATACCCCTTCCACTTGACTAACACTTGTCGACTATGACCTTTCCCCTTTGAGTAAATGATTTTATCTATAAGGAATATGTCGTCCTACCCTTTTATTACCTTTTGTAATTCTTCAGCGTAATAACTACCAGTAATTGTTTCACCGGCAAGACCGTCCAATGCGTATACAATAGGCAGTCGATGTTTTAGTATGCGTACTACTTTGAATATTTCCTCAGTCCTGTTGCTTTAATAGCCCTTATCGAATATTCCGTTTTCTTTAGAAACTCTTACGGTATCACCAACGTTAAATTTAGGACGCAAATCATGAGTTAAAAATTTACTCGTCATATTCTTATAAGCTCAGACTGTATTGTACAAATTAACATCTCTCGGTCTCATACGTATCGTTGAATGGATAGATGCGTTGTAGCCCTTAACCAGGTCTTGAATTACGTCGATATATCGTTGACTATTTTTGTGTGTGAAATATCTGTATAGTTTTTCCATAAGAGTTCTATTAAAACGTTCAACTAAACTCGCTTTCGCGTCAGGATTCTGTGTAGTATAAAAATATACATTTTCATCTTCTAAAAATTTCTGAAACTTCTGTCCGACAAATTCTTTTCCCTTATCGGTCTGCAGACTTTCAGGCTTGCGTTCACTATCCTCAAAAATATGTTTAAATGCTGCGATTATAGTTATTTGTTTTATCTTTTAGCGGAACTACCCATGCGTATTTACTAAGAGCGTCAACGACTGTCAAAAGACAAGTGTAATCATCATTTAAACTTTTAAGGGATTGTAAAATAATTATATGTGTTTGCCATAAATCATCGATGTTCGTTACATCATAATGACTTCTGGAAAACTTTTTGCGGATGGGTTTATGGAGGGTGTAAGCGTCAGTTGTTTTTAACCATTGATCAATATGTTTTGTTTTGACTTTTCTATTTGAAAACTTTTTCAATTTTACACTTCCACCATAACCTGCAGGATGTGCAGCGTTATAATACACTTGTTCAATCATTTCCTTTGCGTTAGTTTCAAGGTCTTCCAAGTTTCGGAATTGGGGCTATATTTTCGTTGTTTAATTTCGCGTGGTGTTAAATGGTGTTGTATGATACTTACACTTCCCTTCGAAGCCCCGTGGTGACGATCTTGCAAATGCTCTACCGGGTGTTCGATCTGGAGATGGCGATCGTGATGGTCTCTCGGTGCTAGCGTATGTTATCGGTGCATACAGTATGTTACCTTTATGACATACTTCGACAAACTGCTCCCATCCGATTGGGTTAGAGTTCTTTCTACTTCTCATAGCATCGTTAACTAAATCAATAATATTCGCTCCGGGTACCTCGGTACCATCTATTAATACTTTCCCACTTGGCTTCCACGATACAAGACTGCGAGCGAGCAAATGTTTAGTCAAAAGTTCAGCCTTACGTCGAAATTTGTGAGGTACACTCTCGATAACATTAGCTATTAGATCGTCTTTCAGGGGTTCCTGTTCCTCCTCGTTGCTGGTGATTGTTGGTACTATTGGTGCTGGCGGAGGTATGGGGAGTGCTATCGTTTTTCTCGAATCTTTAGCAAAAAATAAACATCGCTGTAGAATCTGATTGTAGCGTTTCCATTTTTCGTCGGTTTGCAGTTTGGATCGTAATATTTCATCCATGTCTCGGTCTATTTCAAGGAAATGAATTCGTTCTTCCGGGAGCGGTCCCCGCTGCAAATTCTCCACAGTTTCATGCGGGATCAAAACCATCTTCTTAGCATGTTCCATCTTTCAATTATTTACTACAAATACTTTTGAAGCAAGAATCGATAATAAAGGTCCTAACAATAAAGGCAAGAAACCTGATCCTTTTTGAATGAGTAATTTCTTCTTTCCGTTCCAGGTACCCTTGTTACATGCCAGTTTACGAAGAATTTTCTTATGTTTAGCCAAATGTTTTTTCTCTTCGGGAGTAAGTGGTACCCCACCGTGTAGGAGATTAAGAACGCATTCACAGATAACACGAACCAACTTTGAATCTGCTACTTTGAGTACAGCACGTCGATGTTCCGGTGCTAATTTACGCAGAGCCTGCAGCGTGTGGATATGTTTTTTCCAGCGCATCTCAGGCTAATAGTTTAACGTCGACGAGTACCGTTTGTTTTATGCTCCTTAGGAACGTAAACGATGTGTGCTGGATCGTTTGCAAATAAACACGTTCGCACTCGACAATTTTCAGGTGTGGCCTGTTTGAGATATAGAAGTAAATAGCCGTGAGGTATCAGTGTCTCGTCGTAATAAGCATCCTGAAGAAATCTGGGATTGGTTGGATACACATGACGTGCAAGATGTTGAATCTGTGCTCGGTCTCGTGGGTTTTTAAAAAGGACAATATAGTTAGCGTTTAAAGATATATCACGCTGACCTTTTCCCTGATGAAAAATATTTTGAGTAATGAAGAATACGCTTCAGTTTTTATGATGACAACCTTTTGTAAAAATATCAACTATCTGCTCATTAGATTCCTGCATCATGTCGTCTATAATTATTAGTATGGGATGTTCTCCGGTAAAGTCTGAGCAGGAAGGTAACCCTTCCTGAAACTCAACACTCTCCAACTCCTTCGAACGATAGAGAGGCTGTGATTCGGAATAATACCAGATAATTCTAAAAAATGTAACATCGCTCATATCCTCGATGTAATTTATAAAGTTTTTAACGAAATAGCTTTTTCCGCATGAACTAGGTCCTGCCACAATGGCCGACCACGGGTGAACTCAGCGTAGGTCCATAACTTAAGGGGTTATACTACCCAGCCAATTTTTTTTTTCAATTTTTTTTTATTGGTTTAAATGATGCATAAACTATCCAAGAATGATATGCAAACACTATTTTGTCTGGGAAAATTCAATAAACTATTTTTAACAAGATAACTTCGAGCGCTCCTAAACGTTTAAAAAGGCCGCTCACCTGCGCACATTTTAAATGTATTATAGCTTGTTGGTAATCTTTGTCGGTACAAATCAATTTAATTTCTTCAAAATACAAATAGATTGCGTTAATAAATCTCAGAGAAGCCATATTGGACGCTACAATAACCGGTAGACTGCGAATAAACATGCAGTAAACAGTTCCACGTGCTACTCCGAGTTGAAACTTTAAATGCGTTTTTCTCAAAACTACATTTTTTAAAACTGCGTACACTGTAACTCGCTCAATTTTTGTCGGATTCACTTGAAATTTTAACTGTAACTTCTTAGATAAATTATTTAGGGAAGTACACACGCTTTTTAAGATTGATAAACAATTAAAATTGTTATGAACAATTTAAAATCGATTTTTAGCAAAAAAATGAAAAAAAAAGTTCAAACTGACGCCAATTTGCGAATTTTCGATAAAAATATATAATCGTGGGTACTTCCCTAGCAAAACTAATGTAGATTAACGACAAATTTTTTTTTTGCTCTACGTGCTGTTCGGAGAATGTTATGATGTACGCAGATTCGCTCCTCGGAAAAAACACATGTTCCGTTTACCACTTGCCAAGACGCCATTTTGTATCAAAAGTTAAAATAAAAAATTTTTTTATATACCTTAAAACATGTATAATAAAGCCTCAAAATTTCATTTTGATCCATTGAATAGTTTCCAAGAAAAAAATTCCCCAAAAAAACTTCATTTTTCAGTGCGCCTGGGTAGTATAACCCCTTAACACGATCAAACGTACTAGAAAATTGTAAAGTTTTTAAAAGCGTCGAGTTTAAATACTAAGAAAATATTTTTAAGATGTCGTATTGCTACCAATTTCTGTTATTATGTAGGGATGGTGGATAGAGAGTGGGGGATGATGCTCTAGTCCAATAAGAAGCGTCGTTTCCCAGGATCTTCAATCAGTAACGAACATTGTTAGTTACATCTCAGATATCCTTGTTAAAATGTTCAATTCTCAAAGTTCTGACTGGGATTGTCCAGCTACTCACGCCGCTTTATACCATGAAGAGAAGTGTGATGGCGTCGAACATTGGATAATGTGTGCGAACCTTCAAATGTACGAGCAATCTCAACGTTTGGAAAAAGTATGTACGAAAATGTGTCCAGTCTATCGTGCGGGGGGTGTAAAACGGCCTGAAGGTATAGATACACCTGATCGTCTGGGCTTAAAAGAATCACTACCTGCGGAAACATCTGACGTGGAAAATGGGAAGAGGAAAAATAAGGAAAACGAAGGTGATTGTAAACGATAAAAGGTAGCACTTAACGAAGGAGAAAACAGGATGTCACTTAAAAGATCTGTGGGTTTGAATGCCACGCCTTCTACATCTACATCGCCACCCGTTCCAAAACCATCACCATTGCTGATGATGCAAACTGTATACGACTTAAACAATCAGAAGCGTGTCGTCGTGGGGCTAGACATTCGCAATGGATATCAACCGACTTTACAACTCTTTGGTTGTAGAGGGGATACCGTTACGCTTCTACCATTGGACTGGCGACTTCTTCTCGATCACTCTGAGAAATTCATAGTAATACAAGCTGACCCCGCGAACGTTGTTCTGCCATATAAATTATTTCTAGTGAATATTTTGTTTTTTAAATAAAAAATAACTAATTTATTGTAAGTGTGTGGGGATGGGATCTATGACAAAAAGAGGAATTGAGCGCTGTAGACGATAACCGCCGATAAAAACAAAAAAACACCAACCATTCATTTTCTCAATTCAATGTATTTCATTAACGGACATATTCATTGTTTGATTTGATATATTTTTTATCCTAAAGTAGGAAAATGAAATAAATCAAATCAATATTAATTTCGAAGAGCAATTAAGTGTACGATATTTTTTGTCCGTCCGTCTTTAACCAACACAAATAAGCTCGATGGTTTGCCCACGCGAGAACATGCCACGTATAATTGTTCGTGAGAAAAACATGGTGTGCCCAAATCTAAGCCGCAAACAGACATCGTTTGGCCTTGCGTCTTATTGATTGTCATTGCGAATGCCAATCTAGTAGGAAATTGAACCCTTTTGAATTCAATTGGCACGCCTGTGGGAATCATTGGAATTCGTGGCAGCAAAACATTTTCGGCTTGGAATTTGCCATTCAAAATGGTAGATTCGATAATATTTTTCATCAATTTTTTAATGACCAATCGCGTGCCATTGCACAGCCGTGGTGGGTTCAAATTCCGAAGTAAAATAATCGGAGATCAACTTTCAGTCGTAGAAGGTGTGGTGACATGCCTGGCAAATCCAATGAGTTCAAAAGCTCTGTTGGATAATTTACAGCTTCGTTGGCATCGCAAACTGTATCGATCGATTTGTATGATACCAAGTCGCCTGGCAATGACTGCTGTATCTTGAAGTTTAAATCGTCGACGTCCACATTTTTTGCTGCCAAAATGGCTCTTTCTGCCTGCCACGCATGATTTATATATTGTGTGCGTACATCGGGAAGTATGCTGTCAAGGAGAGTATTTTGGGAATCAACAATTGTGCAGAAATTAGTGGGCAATTTTATGCATCCAGTATTTTCATAGACAGAAACTTTTCCATCGCCGATATCTAACAATTGGTTCGAGAATGTCTCAGCGGATGGATCTTCTAGCATTTGGACGCGCATGTTTATATTTAGTTCTGTTCAACGCCTCAAGGGAATGTTTGTGTGCCATAGTGCATTCATCCAATATGATAATTTTGCATTCTTCAGCACTGTCCCCCCTGTCATAAAAAAACATACTAAAATCGTGTATAAGATTATCGCGTATTAAGAAATGGAAGGGTGGGGGTAGGAGTGTGAAAATTTGGAGTTATAGGTATTTTCTGATGCCAAATAAAAAAGAATACATCAAAAAAATTTTCCCCAAAAAAATACAAAAAATTTTTCTGGATAGGGACACCCTAATGACCTAGCGGTATGAAATATACTTTATGTAACTCATGCATGAAAAACGCTACTTTTCGTGCCTCCGAAGTGTGGCGAAAGTGGCGCTTTATAACTATGGATACGATAAAAATGCTGCGCATGCGCAAATCAGCCCAATTTTACATTATCGCACTAGTGCTTTCTTCTCGCACTAGTGCGATAAAGTAAACTTTGTTCTCGCGCGCTGTCATAAAATGCATTCACTTTGGAAGCCTTTCTGGCTCTTCTTATGGCTGCCTCCTCCACCGAAGAGATGTTCCAGTCACTTTGGAGGCACAAAAAGTAGCGTTTTTCATGCATTCGTTACAGAAAATATTATGCGATACTGGTACAATAAAGCGAACATTATACGCAGATCGTGAAGTTTGTCACACTCGCCGCACTCGTAAAACAAACAGCACTCGCCTTCGGCTCGTGCCGTTGTGTTACTCGTGTGCGGCTCGTGCGACCAACTTCACCGCCTGCCTATAAAGTTCGCTTTCTCGCACTTGTATCGCAAAGTACTATTACATTCTATTCTCATACCTACCAAATATACATAAAAAATTTCATAAAAATCGGTCCAGCCGTTTCGGAGGAGTTCGACCACAAACACCGTGACACGAAATTTTTATATATAAGATTATATTATGTGAATTATATGGTGACCGCGCAATAAAAATAACATCGGGGAAAAATAGTATTGCTTTTAAGAGACAGTGTTTTGAAAAACTTTTAAAAATAGAATCATGTATATGTTCCTATCTAATGCTCTCTGATGATCATTATACTACTACGATACGTACTCGTAATAGTTTTTTTAATGAGATTACGGGGGCTTTTGAAAGCGGTAAAATTTCGAATATCACACCTAACACTGTAGCGGATCTTCTTCGTTCGCATTGCATATTTAATCATCTCTCCACAGAATTAGTAGCATTAGCGATACACGACTTAGTAAATAGTTCACTCGAGCGTTTAGATTGTAGTTTTACCTGGGATGATTGTATGCCTTAAATTAAAGCATAGAAAAATTATATGAAGAGTAAATAAAAACAGATTATATAACATAAATTATTGACTTTATTCCATTATCCTTATTCTTCAAAGTATTTAACTCCCCAATCTTCAAAAGGTTCTGTTGCAGAATGTATTTTCATTGCGAATAAGAAATGCAAATCAAAAATATCAAATGCCCAGGGAGCGTTTGTACATCTTTCGTACCACAACCAGGCCACCCTTTCCCTTTTTTCGATTCTTTGCATACGCACATCACGCACCATTTTCCAATATTCTTTTCCTGTGTCGAGAGAGCCATGTTTATTGCATCTTGCGGTTCTCCTCGTGATGAAAGCTTATCTTTATTCACTCTGCAGACAGTTTTACAAAGCGTTTACAAACCTAATTTATTAAAGTCAATCCTAAATTTTACTTACTACTACCCTTACTATTGTGGGTTAAAACTCTTTGTCTACGAAACAGGTGGTCGTCTAGGAGCGTTAGATTGTCTGGCTGAAATGTGAAGGCTCCAGAAATCCTAGCCTTTCGTTGCAGTTCTTCTCCAAGATTTTAGAAAATGTTTCGTTGTGCGAAAATGTCTCAGCGACTGGACGGCGCCTCTTTTTTTTTTATCAAGATGTAGGCTTGTCTTTTAATTCTCCTTTTTACTTTCCGACATATCGTTTGTCTGATAGTTTTACTGCTACTGTTTAGTTTTCGTATGGTAAAATTTTCTTCGAATTTTGAAACCAGAAATCGTCTAAGTCATAAAATCTTTTGTCTAAAATGTCAAACACCCCTGATGTTCTTCTCCAAAGTTTCAGAAAATTTTTGTTGCACAAAAGAAAAAGGTGTCATCGACTGGACCGCACCCTTTTTATCAAGATGTAGGTTTGTCTTTCAATTTTCGTTTTTACTTTTCGACACATCGCTTTATCTGATAGTTTTACTGCTACCGTTTAATTTTCGAACAGAAAAATGTCCACTTCCCATTTTTGAAACGAAAAATTTCAGTCGTAAAACTTTTGGAGCGTTAAGGAAAGCAGGACCGAGACCGGATCATGTACTATTTCAAGAGCACCTATAGGGTGGTATGTTGTAAGATGGTGGAATGGGCAACGGAGTCTGGATCCCTCCGAGGGCACGAACTTGTCTAGTTTACGGACGGCTTCAAAACGGACCAGGGGTTGCGTACGAAAAGATCTGAAAAGCACAGCACAAACATCTGTTTCGCAAAGCGCCGGGAAAAAGACAGATCAAAATTAACCTGCAAGAGACTGAAATATCAAGGAGCGCTACGATTGGAGAAAAGGGAGGGAGATTATCACAGTCGCCTTCAATAAACTCCTGGCTTTTACGAAGGATAGCGGACTTGCATAAGTAAAGGGTATAGAATAGAAAGATGAGCACAATGTGCCTGAGGCCTAAGTGCGTAGAGCAGAGAAGTTCTACAAATTTTGTACATATAATATATAATATATAATATAAGTTTTTACACATCAACAAATTTTTTTAATATAAAATTTGTTTAAAATAAAGGTGGTTCATCAGAGCTATTCTCAGCAGACTATATCAAATGCGTCGAATACACACACAGATTCCGAGTTTTGATACTAAAGGGGTTAAGGCAGTCGTTTAGTTTAGAGGGTCAAAAAACCGTTTTTTTTTTCTCGATGGCTTCACTATTGGAAAGTATACTCCTAAAGTTTTAGAAAGTCAACTCGAATTATTTTGGAAGATACAGATCCGAGAACAGGTAAGCGTCGAACAGATGTGTGTAAGTTACCAATAACATATTTTTCCGACCGAGAACTTTAAAGCGCGTTTTCTCGAAATCTCGTTTTTGTCATTTTTCCAAATTGGCGGACGTGATAGCAAAAAAACTATTTGATCTATCGACCCAAACTAAAGTTCATTCTCTCGAGTATTGAAAACTATCCTAAGTGAACCAAAAACACTGATAAAAAATTCATCTTAAACGTTTTATATCGCACGAATAAAGAAAAACATCTTTGTAAAAATCGTCTTTTTTGTTGAAGCTCGAAAACTAATATGTTTTCACGGCTTTTTCTGTTTTTTTTTTGGTTTACTGATTATATAAATATATATCAATTACAAATATTTTGGTTTTTACGTTTCGAACAAGAATTTTGCACACCATGTTTCCCGCCAATTCGAGACTCCAGCAGCGAGGCACTTCAATGGTCAACTGATAACTCCGCCGTTTTTCGATAATTTAATGATAACATTTTTTTTTCTTTCCAAGTGTACGTTAAGATACACTAAACATTTAAAGACGTTGAGTTGTTTCTCTCCCTATAAAAAAAAATCTAAAAAAATCGCTGAAAATCATCTTTTTTTTAGGCCTATAAACCAGACGACTGCCTTAAAGCAGAAAACTGTACTCGTATGCAGAAAAATATCATCATAGGGAAAGCACTGTTACTGTAATCAATTTTTAATTCGAAATTATGGGACTGTTGTCTCTAATTATAATATACTGCTTCTTGTTTGCGAGTAAAAGGTTGTGTACAAATAACGCAAAAACCCTGTATAATGGTCCCTACAATTTTCTAATTACATATTATTATGAAAAGAATATTTCATACCGCATTAATGTCAGCGTGTATTTGTCGCAACTCCTCTACATGTGCCATTTTTTCTTGCATAAGTAGATCCATCTCTTGCTTATATTCTGTCAAACATTTCTCTTCTTGTTCCGTTTGTTCAACCTCTTGAATAATTCTTTGTTTCATTTTCTCTAATTGCAGTGTCTTTGACCTTGAAATTAAAAAAGAAAAATGAAAATAACAGACACGTTGATGGTTAACTCGATTTCTATTATTATTAGTCAAACATTCTTATACTAGCAGTATCACTGGATTAAATGTCTTGATTAGCATGCTTCTACTGAGACAGCGGATTAAACCGTCCCTACAATTTTTTAACAACCATTCAAACAAGATTAGTGTATTACTTTATATTCAATTTGAGATACTAATGCACTTAATAGCTATGCCAAAAGTGACGATTAACCTTCAAATCGCTCGCCTTAAGCCTTCTCATATACCCACAACCGTCCTGATACATAATGTAGTTTTATTCGAATTATCGTGTAAGGTTTTATATACAGTATCACTCATTTTATGGAGTTTACTATTTTCATTCATGATGAAATGAATCAGTGGCCTTGTTAGAATTACTATGTAAGGTCTTATATACAGTACCACTCATTTTGTGGAATTTACTATTTTCATTCATGATGAAATGAGCCAGTACTCTCACACAGAAGTACTACTCACAAAAGGGCATGGAATTGGGGTCAGGATGCATAAAAAATATATGTACAGTCACCAGCAATAATGGTAACAACAGTAGACGCCGTGCGGTGAGGTAAGAACGGAGATTGGGCGACGCCTGCTCGCGTATCTTGGCCTGTACGTGCGACGCAGAAAGCGCTACGGTGCGAGCGAGACGCCAGAGCGTCGCTCGGTGCGTCCTTGTTGCACAGCACTAGTGTAAGTGAAACGCCAACAAGACCCCTCATGCGCAATAGGGAGCTTGGTGGGGGACCGCTCGTGTTCGGTGGCACGCTTTCCCCCTCTTTCGCAGGACTAACGCTCTATGACGAGAACAGCTACTAGCCCGATAAGAAACGAGAAAGAGCTATGGGACTTTCGGTAGTGGGAATGAGATAGACTTTTCGATTATCCATCCTCGTCAAACAGCGTTAGTAAGACAAAGATAAATATATGGGACGTGATGGCTAGGAACAAGTGTCCCAGCGTCTAACGCATTGACGCGTCCTACCGTGCGTCCTTTTCGCACAGCACGAGTATAAGCGAGACGGCAATAGGTCCCTGAGTCGCACCTATTCACAATGCGTTAGACGCTGGGACACTTGTTCCTAGCCACCACGTCCCATATATCTGTCTTTGTCTTACTAACGCTGTTTGACGAGGATGGATAATCGAAGTCCATCTCATTCGCACTACCGAAAGTCCCATAGCTCCTTCTCGTTTCTTATCGGGGTAGTAGCTGTTCTCCTCATCATAGAACGTTAATCTGAGAGAGAGGGGGAAAGCGTGCCATCGAACACGAGCGGTCCCCCACCAAGCTCCCTATTGCGCATGGTGGGGCCTTGTTGGCGTCACGCTTATACTAGTGCTGTGCAACAAGGACGCACCGAGCGACGCTCTGGCGTCTCGCTCGCACCGTAGCGCTTTCTGCGTCGCACGCACAGGCCAAGATACGCGAGCAGGCGCCGCCCAATCTCCCTTCTCACCTCACCGCACGGCGTCTACCGTTGTCACCATTATTGCAGATGACTGTACAACGGACGGGGTTTGAACCTGGCTCGGTAGAGTGGTAGCCAGCTGTTTAGTCTCCTTATCGCTGCTGCGACCCGACAAGTAGTACTCGATAAGGAATCACCTAAAGATTTATTAATTATTAAATGACCATTAAATCATAATTAAATATGCAAGGCTATTGCAAGATCCATATACTAAGCAGATATGTAGTAACTTATGTACTTCGCCTTATATTATGATTTCAATACTTTTTGTTAAGGGAATTCACAGCAATAGTGGCGAGGTTTTTTTACACGTAAGTGTTTTTGTAGTTTATAATACATTATGTACCATGTATAAAAAAAAAAAAAAGCAAGAAAAACGTGTGCAAGAAAAACGATAAAAGGTAAGTGATAATTAATATCCATATTTCACAACTTATCTATGGCCATTATCTCAATGTAGAATAATGTTCGTGTAAGGTTCTAGAAGTTTTTACTTTCTTCTCTAGGAGTGTCCGAGCTATCGTCATTACCAAAAGCGCCGGTGAGTGTGTTGCACGCCAGACTGTATCTTCAGAATACTCCCCCATCCTGTACGTATATTCCGTCGCCTTAAGACGCCACTGCTCTGTTCGTCTAGCTGCCGCTACCCGAGCGTTAGTACGACATGCGACCGCTAAATAGCCATTGCGCCTGACCTGGCCCGCACGAATAGATACCCCAGGCCCGAGATATAATTGGTTAAAAAAACCAAATTTGGATTCAAGATTTCGATACGAAATAAAGAGTTTACTTATACCCTTACCGGAGACACATCAGTTTCTTTTAAACACTGGAACTTCTTCGCTCACTCCGAACCCTCGGCAGCGGCAGAACTTTCTCGTTCTCTCCGACCATCGGGAGCGGCAGAGTTTCCTCGCACTTTCCGAACCTCTGCAATGAACGAACTTCCTGGTTACCAAACAACCGAAATCCTGACGATCTGTGCATGCCTAAACGATTCGGACGTAGACATCACTGGGCCACGGAACCTCCTGGAACTTCGAAGCCCTCTGGAACTTCCCTCAAGTCAACTATCGACATTCCGACTCTCCTCCGGAGTAAGGATAGCCGAAAGACCTCGCCCAACGTTCCTCGCACTCCAGAAAAGTCGTTAGAACGAGCGTAGGTTATACCCGCCAGAAACCTCCGGATACTCTTTGAGTCTTCTTCGACGACTTCCAACATCCGTCTGCCACCGGAACTCCATATCCGACCAGTGAAAATCTCTAACCCCACGCAGAAGTTAATCCAGACTCTAGAGACGCCTGTTCCACCGGCACTTCGACCGCTACTTGGCTGGACCACCGATCTGAACGGATATGCTCGCCTGTCTACCGAGGAGGATCCCCGGCGCCTAAAGGGAATTTTCTTCGAACTCTTCAGCCCTGACAGTGACCCACTACCATCTCGGTCAAGGAGTTGAGTCCGTCCGTCCTTAGCTCAAAAGCTCCTACCTCGCCTAACTCAACTAAACCGGTCCATATCAGGACCCTCCACTCCTACCGCCCACGGTGGTACTACTCCGGCCTCCCGAAGATAGTTCTTTCCCGAATGGTATCAAGTGCCACATTCTTTTAGCAAAAATAACGAAAGTGTAAAGTATTCAATGCGCGGTATCTAATTCCGCAAAGGTTTAAGACGAAAATATTTAACACATATTCTTAAAATTGAATGCTGGCATACATTCTGCATGCGTTAAATATGTCATGTAACTGCAGATTTATTCATGGTATATTATTGGCTTTAGCAGCATCACTCCTTCAGCCATATGTATATTAATAAGTGACATACAAAATTGGTAAATAAACGATAATTCATCAGGCGAGAAAAGATAGTGCATGTAAACTCGACGTAGGTCTGACTTTCGCCCTTTTGGATTGGACGTACTCTAAAATTTGTTATACTATTGTTCCAACTATAAAGGGCTTTGGTAATAGAGTTTTGCAGTATATTAGACGTATAAATCCGGTTTGTATGAAAAGTCATGTGCATGGTCGAAATACCGTGTCTGACCGCGACCAATAACAACAAGAATAAAACGCTAAGAATGGACAAACTCGTATTTTGATATTTTCATAGCCGCTGTTAATTTTTTTTGTTTTGTATATGTTTCTATACCACAATACCAGAAAGCCATATTATAAAATGTGCAAAACGCTGTTATATGAGCAGTAATGAGCAGGTTTCGAGCATATTCTAATCATGAAAAAAAAATTAAATACATTATTTCCATCGAGCCATATCCAAAAAGCCACAAATATGTTCAGCACTTGAAAGAGGATGAGTATTATAGAGTTGATCTGAATGATAGAACAATCGTTGGAAGTAAAAGATTCGGCGAACGTAAATCATTCTTGAAGCATTCTTTCAACTGCTGTTTTAACCCTTTGCGGTCGGAAGGCGCCGCTCGGGCGCCACGGCGATTTGCGCCGCAGGTCGGATGTCACCTGAGCGGCGACAATCGGTGTTTATGTTAGATTTCGTTATCTCCAAGCGTAGGAACGCAGTATTGGTGATTGAAAAGATTCCTTTGCTATTGATATTCTTTTGTATGAAGTGTCGAATTACAGGTCTTAACGGAGATAAGATAATATTAGTAAAAGATCCTTCTAGGACTGTAGCTCTGTGTGTTTTCAACCTCATTTGAAACTGGACGATCGCGGCAAAAGTACATATCTAGAAATTTGCATAATCGATTCATATATTCTATACAAGCTAGTCAAAAGGCAGAGAAACGAGCAGCCACTGAATCATTTACAATTCCGCAAAATATTAGTGAAGCAGTTGAAAGGAGATTTCCGGCAGCCGCGAAGAGTTTCAATATCGACCTCCAACTCGGATGAGATCCGGCTCAATGGAAAGCTCCACGTAATGCTTAGTGGTGCAAAGAGAGACTGCAAAGTTTGTTCAAACCGAAACATACCTGGTGGAAGACGCGAGACGAGTTCCTACTGCGATACATGTCCACAAAAACCAAGACTGCATCTTGGACAATGTTTTGTAAATTATCACACTAAAGTACAATACAGAGATTAGGTTTGCGATATTATATTCTTAAAGGTGTAATTATAAATAAATTGTCAAAATATAACGTTTTTCTAGAATAATTTATGTATAAGATTATTTTATTTTATCTATACAGGGTGTCCCAGAACTACCTGACCAACGGGGTATAGCGGTGTTCGGGAGGCACCACTGATCACGAAAATGACCTTCCTTTTGTCCGGAAGGTCATCGTTTTTAAATGGGAGCAGGTCAAAGTTGACCAATCAGAGGGAGGCGTCAAGAGAAACGTAGGCACCTGCGAACTCTGAGTTTTCTTCCCTCGCTTTTGTTTCTCGGTGGCTTCGGGCAGGATGACGTCAGCCGAAGACATGCCTATTAGAAACAAGAAACAAGCTGCCGAGAAACAAATGCGACAGAAGAAAACTCAGAGTTCGTAGGTGCCTACATTTCTCTTGACGCCTCTCTCTGATTGGTCAACTTTGACCTGCTCCCATTTAAAAACTATGACCTTCCGGACAAAAGGAAGGTCATTTTCGTGATCAGTGGTGCCTCCCGAACACCGCTATACCCCGTTGGTCAGGTAGTTCTGGGACACCCTGTATACGGGGCTCGACATATTCGCGAAAATCGCATCGACCTGCCACCTCGCTGGCCGAAAAAGTCACCGACCGCAAAGGGTTAATTATTTGGTGTCGGGTGTTGTCTGTACTGTTCAATGATCGATTTGTGATTATCTTTCGACTTCAAAAATGCCTCCTTATTGTGAACAACAAGTTCATCTTTCATTAAATGAAAGGATAAAGCAGTGACGGATTTTTGAAGTTAGGAAGCAAATAAACAGAGGCGATGTATAAGAATAATCAATTCCTTGTCTTACTTTTTTGATACAGTCGTTTTTGTTCAAAACGCTTAGATAAATGACTTGAACTAAAAAAGTAGACATTCAGATAGCCTTTATTGAATACTTTTGAAAATTATATGAAATTCTAAAACGTTGTCCTTAATGCAATGATTAGAGAAATGGATGGATTATGGAATAGTCGAAAGAAATTATACGTCGCTTCGATACGTACCAGGACGTATCGACATGTAAACAGGTCCATGAAAATCTAAACCGCAAGTCGGACATCTTCGCTATCATCACCTGGGCGCTTTATCTAATAATGGCATTGATTAATCTAATAATGTGTCCGACTGTCTAGACTTCTGCACCTCCAGTGTATCGTTATTTATTTTTTCCCATATTCAGACCATGGATAAATTACAATTTAGACCTTATATTGTAAATTATTTCCTCGTTATTATCCATATTCGCTGTTCGACTTTGGCTTTCTTATAGATAAAGCTTTATGAAAGTTGGCAAATAATGAGAAACGTATGTACAAGGTTCTTTTTTGCAAGCTTGTTTTATCCACTCTATAAATTCTTTTTGCATTCCGAGTCAACGCCGAATTAATTTCTCTGAATTACAGTACTCTCTTGGTACTTTCTGCACCTGGCTCATCTCTGTTCTAAGCCTCTTTGATAACCACTTTTGCATGGAATCTATATACTCTTCTTCGCCACTTCTAATAAGTGAGATGCACCCTGATCTCTAAAGTACCGTGTTAATTTTTCCTCTGCATATCATTGCCATCCTTTATTCGCAATGCTGTTGAGTTGAGTTTATTATTTATATACTTTCTTTAGTTATTTATATTGTAACGTGGCAGCATGAGCCAGGCTGGGGCACGCCGCGTTACATTAAGGGAAATCTCAAGGGTCCGCGTCGAAGGGTCGCGCGATGGGGTCGGGAAGGGATCTGTCTACCGGTGGCGGCAGGGTCGATCGGATGGCGAGGCAAGAGATCTAATATCCTACGCTGATGAGGTCGCCGCCCGCCCGCTGGATACCTGATTGTCCCGGCGTGTGATCTGGATAACAAGGTACTTCGGGAGGGAGGTATTTTTGTTTGGATTACCCGCTAGGCGAGGGAGGATGAGGGGCAAGGAATTCCCGAGAGGCGGGAATTCTTTCGACTAAATTCGGCGAACCGTTAACAATAGGATTCGGCAATCTTCAAATTTTGAGAAGCGATTACTATTGGCGATCTTTCTATTTATTTTGTTGAGGACTCGGCGGATTCGGATTTTTGGATATCTCTGGTGAACGACTAGGGCTTGGTTTTTTTTTTAACGCGATTTTTTGATATTCTTGTGGGGCATACCCTTAAGGACGTTGTTCGGTGATAATCTCACCAAAAAGTTATACCGTACCGCTAGCATGAATGCCATTACGCGTAGTGCGACGAACCGTACAAACTTTTGTTTCGGATTGGTCCACGCACACGCACAAATGGTGTGCACCGACAAGCACACACCAATGCGGTAAAAGAGCTGGCAACATCAGACTCCCCATTACGTTCAGCGGTCAAACAAACAGACATACACTACCGGTCAAAAGTTTAAGTTCACTTGCTTTATTTTTGAATTCCACACAATTAAGTCGGCTACTCAGGGCATTTTGTGAAGCACATGCGTCTTACCTATAACAAGTAGATACACGCTACTGGTTACAGTGTAGGAGGCAGTTTGGCGCGTTTGGAGACGCGTAGATCGAGCACAAAATTGTTATGACAGGTTGCATTCTCTCGATGCGTCTAGTGCATATTACACGTAACATCTTAGTGCTTGAGAGCTCTTTCCAAAAGTTATATCTCCAATTGTTTTTCATATTTTTCTTTACAAAAAGGTAAGCAGAACATTTTTCATAATGAAAATCGTTACTGTTAAAGAAAAATTTATATTTAAATTGACGTAATTCGGCAAATATCACCTCATTATTGAAATGTGAGGAAAATTACATAATTTATGTGTCAATCGTAGAGAAATGGGTCGAAAAGCAGAGCTGAGTGTAGAGACACCAGCAGTCATTGTAGCATTACACGAAGACGGTTATTCAACGCGAAAAATTGCTTCTAAATGTGATGTTTCTTAAACTGCAGTCATAGGAGCATTACAAAGAAAGCGAGATAAACCTAAACTTTTGACCGGTAGTGTATTTATATCGGTAACAGTGTGCTATTAGATCGAAGTGAAAAATGCCTCCGAATCAATTACGACGAAAAGGACGTTTTGTGAAGAAAAGTGTTTTGGACAGAGAAATGAAAGCAAAAGTCGGAAAAGCTCGTGTAAAACTGCTCAATCAAACAAATGGAAAAGAAAATGGAAGGACGAAGCATTGTGGGATTGGACACGCTTGGCAAAAACCTTCAGTGCTGTAATTGTGGAAAAGTGTTATTACTTTTAAATATTATTAATGAAAATCGCAAGAGCCTGCTGTCAATTTTAACTATGGAATCCTTGAACTGCAACTCAAAGACCCTAGTATCAACGGGAAAAACTCACACATAGAAACTCAAACTAAATGGAGTTGAGACAGATATCGCGCGATATGCTGATGTAAACAGCAAAGCTGTGCTTGGTGAGTAAATTTTAATTTACAATATCATCTGTGACGCACTGGACCTCGCAAATGGCCCAGGGTCTCGCGAACACAGCTATCGCCAAAACTACGGGGGGAGGGGAACGCGAAATAAAGGGGGACACGGGGTAAAATGGAAAAGAATATAATTAGTAAAGTAAATGCCAGTACAAAATAGACTAGAAAAGAAAAAGAAAACCAAAAGCTAATTAACTAAAACTACTATTTTCCAAGGCGCAATATTCGCCTAGGCGGCTACACGTCAGCACGGGTGCTCGCTCTAGCACGCGTGGGCTCGCGCGGGAGCACGCAGTAGCGGGGCTTCGAACGGACTAGTGGGCAAGGATGGGGAAGGGGGCAGGCGGAACGGAGGAGGGCTATCAGTTGGGAGCTCGGATTCAAACGGTTTTGGGCGCCAGCTACTGTAACGGTGTAGCACCGACGAGTGACCCCGAGAGGTCCTCGTTTGTTTACAATATGGGAATGGCAGGGCTAGCGGAGGGAGAGGTGAGGGGATCTCAGGGAGGAAGGTTCCCGAACGCAAAATGGCTACTTTATAAATTACCTCGGTTTTGGAATGGACGAATAAGGGCAGGCGGTGGAAAGGGGAGGGTACGGAGGGTTACTGGAAAGGGACGCAAAAGTACTAAACCTAGGGCGCACGCAATATACCACGGGCCTCGAAGTTGTGGGCAGAAGGCCCGTCGCAAATACAAGAGAACTACGCACCATGCGGGGCCACGTGGGCCGGCTCGCAATTGTCCTGAGGGGACTTACAAGATCTACGATGCAAATTATGAAGGGGGAAGTGGAAAGGGGTGGCAAGTAGGGAAACTCAGTCACACGGTACTCACTCAGACGATGTCGGCCACACACGTAATCCAAAATATACGGCAGTCCTCTCCGCACCGTCTCACACTCACACACTCCTTCACTTTCTATACTTCACTCCTGACTCTCCTATCGCTCACACTTTCGCTCTCTATGCTTACAATACTTTTCTCTTTACTCTCTCTCTGCTCTTAACTTTTCCCTTTCGCAATTCGCACGTTGAGGTCTACGCGGTCTGGGTCGAAGAGATGAGCTTTTCCGGTCGGACGGTCCTCGTGGGCCTCCAGGGCCTCGGGGATTGGTTGGGGCTGCTCAGCTGAGAGGGCTACGCGCTCTGGCATTGGGTGGCAATTCCGGCATAGCAGGGCATTGGTCCTTTTGAATTGGCAGCGCCGCCGGGCCTTCCAGGGCCTCGTGGCGGCAACACGGTGCTGGCTTCGCCGGCACGCGGGCTGGCTTCGCGCGCCGGTCAAGATGGCGGCCTCCAGGCCTGTCAAACTTCTCCCGGGCACATCCGCGGTCTCAGAGGGAGAGGGCTCCGCCGCTGTCACACGGGACGTTTTCCTGCCCGTGTGACGGGACTGCACCGGGGCTGCATACATTGGTGGCGATGGTGGTGGCTGGGGATCCATCCCACGGGCGACTCGATCAGCTGTTTCCTCCTGCCAATGCCATCCCTGCCCTCCGCTGCCTCGGCGACGTAGCCACTCTCGCGGTCCATCCAGGGATGCTGTGTCCTCGGGGTAGGTGTACGGTGGTGTCCTCGACGATGGTGTTGTTGTTGATCCTCGACGATGGTCCTCGAGCCAGTGCCCTACGGGGAAGGGTGACAGGGGGGGACGGGTGTAGGGAGGGGAGAGATCTTACGGCTAGTTACATCATACCTAAAACACTAAACATCGGATGTTAACAATACTAGAGATACGCACTTACTACTTACAAACTATCAACGCTATCTTCGAGGCCTGTGGGACCTCGAGCCAGGGGGCGGAGGGGAGTCTGTAGTAACATTTTCGTTACACAACATATGTCGTTCAGCATTTCTATATACAGGGTGTTCCGAAATTACCTAATCAACAGGATATGTCGGTGTTCGGAAGGCACCACTGGTCACGAAAATGACCTTCCTTTTGTCCGGAAGGTCATAGTTTTTAAATGTGAGCAGGTCAAAGTTAACCAATCAGAGCGAGGCATCAAGAGAAACGTAGGCACTGCGAACTCTGAGTTTTATTCCCTCGCTTTTGTTTCTCGGTGGCTGTGGGCAGGATGACGTCAACCGAAGACATGCCTATTGGATGTAACTCGCTGAGAACAGAGGTTCTCAGTTGAACAGTCAAGCACTAACTGAAAACTGCAATGTCCTATGATAATGCCATTTGACTTACGCAGATATGTCTGTGACGTATTACGTACGGTTATCCTGATCTCGCTTTTCTTCCATTAATCTCCAGCGATTCGTGGTACTTCCCGTTGACGAATCGCTATAAAATTCTAATGCAATTGACGACTTTTCATAATTTATAAAGCATATTCCTTAAGAGTTTATATTACCTGTAAGATATAATATAGATTTTTCGTAGTAGGTAAATCCGAAATCTATCTCCAGTTGAATTACACGTGGAAGTTGAATAACTCCTCGCAGCCGGAAAAAAAAAATTAAAATTTCTACCGCTGTGACCGAATCAATGTTTGTCTATCTCAAGATGAAGCATGTATAATCCTCCATCGTCCTGACCGTATAATCCGGGAGGGACCCAGATGCGCACAGACCACTTGCCCACGGAACCAGATGAGCACGGACCGTTTGCCCACGGCCCACTTGCCCACAGACCCAGTTGCCCACGGACCACTTGCGCACGGATTGAATTCTTCGTCGACCCAGATACCCACGGCCCACTTGCACACGGATCTCGTAACATGCACGGACCCAGATGCCCACGGCCCACTTGCGCACAGACTGAAATCTCTATCGACCCAGATGCCCACAGAACCACATGCCCACGGCCCACGTGCGCACGGATTGAAATCTTCATCGACCCAGATGCCCACAGACCCACATGCCCACGGCCCACTTGCGCACAGACTGAAATTTTAGTCAAGCCAGTTGTCCACGGCACACTTACGCACAGATTTCTACAACACTAGCGGATACCGTATCGTCGTATATCAATATAGCATTGACTATTAAAGTAAATTAGGTTAGGTTAGCTTAGGTTAGGTTAGGTTAGGATAGGATAGGATAGGGTGGAATGATTAAATCTCGGAGACTGGGTAGGTTAGTGGACTAGTGTATCGTCTGAAGAGGACTGAAGAGAGCATTAAATGTCTTAAAAGGTTCCGTCAGATAATGATAACTTACAATATCCTTAAATTACTGATAGAATATCGTTCAGGAGGTAGAAATTCGCTTTTGTGTTCATTTGGGTTTGTGCGCAACTGGGCATCACCCGATTTCAATCTGTGCGCAAGTGGGCCGTGGGCATCTGGGTCAAGGTATATTTCAACCCGTGCGCAAGTGGTCCGTGGGCATGTGGGTCTGTGGGCATCTGGGTCGATAGAGATTTCAATCCGTGCGCACGTGGGCCGTGGGCATGTGGGTCTGTGGGCATCTGGGTCGATAGAGATTTCAATCCGTGCGCACGTGGGCCGTGGGCATGTGGGTCTGTGGGCATCTGGGTCGATGAAGATTTCAATCCGTGCGCAAGTGGGCCGTGGGCATGTGGGTCTGTGGACATCTGGGTCGATAGAGATTTCAGTCTGTGCGCAAGTGGGCCGTCGGCATCTGGGTCCGTGCATGTTACGAGATCCGTGCGCAAGTGGGCCGTGGGCATCTGGGTCCGTGCATGCTACGAGATCCGTGCGCAAGTGGGCCGTGGGCATCTGGGTCGACGAAGAATTCAATCCGTGCGCAAGTGGTCCGTGGGCAACTGGGTCTGTGGGCAAGAGGGCCGTGGGCAAACGGTCCGTGCGCATCTGGTTCTGTGGGCAAGTGGTCTGTGCGCATCTGGACACCACTCGTATAATCTTCACAGTTAATAGCAAATCTATTTTCAGATTTCTTTTTAATGTCCATTCCCTTTCCTGGATGCTCGTGTACTTGTTCCGGCTAATTTTTATGGATTTCTCTCTCTGTTTAATTCAAACTGAAAGTTGAATTAATACGGTTACACGGCATTTCACCTAAGGACAGTTCACCAAACGACATTTCGCCTAAAGACACTTCGCCACACTGACATTTCGCCATATGCGATACTTCGCCACACGACAGTAGTTACAGGCCACTATGGGGAGACACAACAAACCCCCCACCACCGCCCCCTATGAGTCATAGAGCGCATCGCGCTGTGTCCCCCGCACCGCACTATGGCGTCACCCCCTAGCCCATGTGGGCGGCTCTCCCCCACCACCGCCCTATACCGAGCTCCCCCACCACGCTGCCCTGGTCCTAAGGCCCAAAACTCAGTAGCAGCGGTGTTGTATGTCCCCAGGGGCATATCACGGTCGGTAACTATGCATTGACCGCCGGTCGGTAACTTTTTTAATTATCCTAAGGAGATAAGTGTACCCGCGGTAAAATAGAACACCGTATTTTGTAAGACACATTATGCATATCATAAAGCTGTAGCGTGTGATAGATTTTCGATTATCGCCGTATTGTTGACGCGAATCTGCTTTAAGTAGTAAAGGCATGTCTTGATTGATTGGCAAGGCCTGGTCCCTAATTTGGCCCACTGTCCAAGGCGTGCGCCTTTATGAATGTTATGCTGAAGACATTCTCCGAACAATGATATAATCATGGTTCAGATCGTCTTTGAAGAATGTCTTTATCTCAGTGAAAAGCCCTGCAGGTGTGCGGTAGCGTCGAATAACAACGTACAGAGGAATACGCTTAATGCTTTATAAATTATTGAGAAGATATGGTGAGATGGAGGTGCAGGAAACAAACAAAAAACAGATTTTTTTTTAAATAAAAATATATTATGCAAGAATCATCAAGCCTACAGTTTTATTAAGAAAATAAGTCTTATGCATGGTTGTTCTGGTCCTCCATGGGACTCCGCACGAAGGAGAGGTACTCGTGGTTATACTGGGAGAGCAGCTCCACTAATAATTGGTAAAGTACTGGTGACCACAGGCCTTTCTTCTCCAGAGTCAGTCGAAGATCGCCCAATATGTTGTCCCTGGAGGCGTCATCTCCGCGGCGGTCGAGTTCCGCAATCAGCGTGTCTTTACAGCTGTTAGCACTGTCGGTAATCGCGCGTAGCCTGGTTATTTGAACGGTCACGCACCGTAAGACCCTCTGGAGATTGAGGTAGGACACCCTCTTCATCACAACAGTAGGTGTGTAGGCCCTAGCTCTTTTAACACCCGAGCCATCGTTGTCCGTAGACACAGGGATTGCCGGCTTGATAATAATTGCCCGCTCACCGTATGAGTACGTGAAGACTATCTCATGAGTGGCCATGAGAATAGGATTGTTAAAAGCCTCGGGTACCTCCTTGATGTTATCCTCGGCGGTGAAGAACTTGTCGATGACGGGGAAGTGGTCGGTGATGGTGGACCATTCGGTAGGTTCAAACTCCACGCCGGAATAATCTTGATTAACGATGCGTATTACAGGTGATAAGCTTCCCGAACGATTTAGAGAGAGGCCGGTGATCACTTACTTCGAAAACGATCGGTTTAGACCGTACGCAGTGGGCAGCAGTACTTGCTTCTTGTACATGATTGTAGTAAATGCTATTATACGATCGGTGCGAGGGTCTGAGCAGTACTGTCTAAGGCGATATCTAAAAAGCAGGTCATCGAAATATTGGCGAACATGTCCCCCACCACCGCCACCATAGCCACACCCCGTTTTCATAGGATGCAGCGAACAAAGAGCCTATGGCCATGATACTGCTGATACCGCAGGATGTATCAAAGATGACGAGATGCTGATATCCTATAGCGAGTGATTCACGTGAATCACTGTACTGCTGGGTGCATCTGCATCAGCGTTAAGATGATCCTGTGAAAAAGAAAACACGCAGCTGGGGCACGCGCGAGCAGGCAGCGATGTACAGTCTAAGAAAAGCAGTAGAATCATGACAGTGAAAAATTTACCGACAGCTACCGTAGAAAAAAGAAATGGCTCGCTACGACGACAACGACTTTTTGAGGCATAGACGTATGCAGTGGGCGAAGACACGAGCCCTCTATCGGTACGCAAATCCCGAGTACGATCCAAAGAAAGAGGCCGTACGGGAGTGGTTGAGATTGGGGCATTTAACGGGTGTACCGCTAGCCTCAGTATACATGATGAAACCGGGAGCACTGGACATTGAAGACCTAGGCGACGATAATCCCGATATGGTCTGTCGTAAGGGTTGGCCGTCGGGTGTAAGACCCGTGATACTACCCGAACTGTCTATAGCAACGATACTGAATAAAGGACACCATGATTTCACACGCTGTAGCGTAACGCTGGGTTTTATCTGCGATCAGCGTTCTAACGATAGCCCTTACGCGCAGTGCATATGTACCAATGAGTGGTTGGCGAAACATGAATGGTGCATGTCCGACGATAGTAATCCCAAATGCCGCATCACATATCGGCGCCCTATGGCCAAATCAGAGCTAACGATATTGAGGAAAAGGTGGGGCAGGCCCACACCGGAAGAACTACCGCGTCGTGCACCTATGCGTCTGGAGTCGCAGGCTTGGTTAGCGGCATTCAATCATCTTGAGAGATTACGCGAAAGTTGCGTCACACTGTGGTGCCTGAGGGCTATGCGTGCATACGAGACAGCGCTACGTACACTACCGGTCAAAAGTTTAAGTTCACTTGCTTTATTTTTGAATTCTACACAATTAAGTCGGCTACTCAGTGAATTTTGTCAAGCACGTGCATCTTACCTATAACAAGTCGATACACGCTACTGGTCAGAGTGTAGGATGGAGTTTGACGCGTTTGGGAGACGCGTAGATCGAGCACAAAATTGTTATGACAGGTTGCATTCTCTCGCCGCGTCTAGTGCATATTACGCGTAACATCTTAGTGCTTGAGAGCTCTTTCCAAAAGTTATATTTCCAATTGTTTTTCATATTTTTCTTTACAAAAAGGTAAGTAGAACATTTTTCACATTGGAAATCGTTACTGTTAAAGAAAAATTTATATTTAAATTGACGTAATTCGACAAATATCATCTGATTATTGAAAGGTAAAGAAAACTACATATTTTATGTGTCAATCGTAGAGAAATCGGTCGAAAAGCAGAGCTGAGTGTAGAGACACGAGCAGTCATTGTGGCATTACACGAAGAAGGTTATTCAACGCGAAAAATTGCTTCTAAATGTGTTTCTCAAACTGCAGTCACGGGAGCGTTACAAAGAAAGCGAGGTGAACCTAAACTTTTGACCGGTAGTGTACTCTGGAGAAACGATGCAGTTTGACAGAGTTTATTGGGTGCGTTACCCTGACGATGCGGGATGGTCCACCGCTCCTACACTACAAGGAATGCCGAACAAGCGTGGTCAGCATGACTCACGGTCTTTACGCGTACCTGGAGGCACTCGACGATGCGTGGGAAACCTATACACCCCATGATGTTTACAACGATGCGGAGGGGGAACACGCCGAAGGATCGAGCAATTTGACGTACTACGCAATGGACACACGAACAGCATCCCGACGCAACATACGGCATATACGGTGTATGGCAATTTTTCGCGACGAGAGCTGCGAAACACTGCTGCGGGATGACCGTGGCGAAAAAGATATCGGAGTACAGCTTATCGGTGGTGATATCGACGAGTTCGATGCTGTAAAAGATTGGTATGATCTTTTGGTACCAGTCGATTGTAATTGATAGATATAAATAAAGTAAAAAAAAATACCTATGTACACAGCGTAGTATGATTCGTATCTCTAACCCTACACGACGACGACGAGATGCTGATGCAACCTCGAACGGTGTGCGTCAGCAGATCGCTGCAGCTTCCGACGCAACACCTCTATACCGGGTTTTTTTTATCCGTATTATGGATACGCAATATTTCGCGATCGGCGAACGAGCGACCAATAATATGTAATTCATTTTTACGATTAAAACGCTTCTATCCGATTTTTGACGAATAACGATTCTATAAGAAAGCCGTGCCATTTTTTGCTGATTCAGATGTATCGCATGGTATTGTTTTGAAATTAATATCGCCGTGGCTGTAAGACGCCCGCGGACTAGACGTACCCTGTTTTAGTTCGTATCACGACGTCTTGGCAGATAGTCTGATAACTTACATCGATCACCAGCTCTAAGCAAAGAAAAAAAAATGTCATCTTTGGGGAATATTCGAGATTGTATCCTCGATTTCGTCAGGACACGCCGCTTGAATACCCCTAGAAACCCGAGATTATTCTCACCGGGGTGGTGTCGCGAGTTAAGATATTTCGGTTTTCGCACGTTAACGCGTAGATTAAAAAGTGTGTTTGCCCATTGTTCTCTGCGCGTGCTAGCGAGGGGTCATGAAAGAGGATATTTCAAGAACGATCCGTACATACTCTCGCTAGCCGCAGAGTGTATCAACAAACGCGGAGTGCGCGATAGCCATATCACCAGGGCTTTTATAACCGATCATCTGTTTCACGAAGGTATGTATATGTCGCTTACCAGCAATAGCTCCTACACAAATTGCCTTTTAAAAAAAAAAAAAAAAAAAAAAAAAAATCAATCTTACAAGAATTGACGCGCTTTCATCACGAAGTCGCCCCCGAGGAGGAGGAGCAGTTGCTCCTAGGGTGCCTCGATCGTATAGAGGAGGTTTACTCGGAGCCCCGCACTAGCACGGCGACAGTGATGCAACGTACTAACGGTAAAACATACTTTAAAAAAAAAAAGATTACGGCTAATATACGTTTTATTTAAAAAAAAAGTGGCAGGTCCATCGACAGCGCTGGACATACAGTCGATGGAGGAAGAAGAAGAAGAAGAAGAAGAAGAAGAAGAAGAAGAAGAAGAAGAAGAAGAAGAAGAAGAAGAAGAGGAGGACGAAGAATCGTTCCACGATACGTGGGGTATGCCTTAAACAGCATCGGAAACAAAAGGAAAAAAAAAATGCGATTTGCTTCATAATTTTCTTTACAGATGAGATCATGTCAACAGCATCGGCCGTTAGCGACCATAGTGACCATGACAATGGTGATGAGGATGACCACTCCACCATGTTCAGCGCTTCTAACGAGAGCTATCAATGTAATAATTATACATTTACAGATATTGTTGAAAACTCATCTGTGTAAAAATAAAAAGTAAAAAAGTTGTAGACCTGCTGGAGGCTGCTGGCTACAACGACCACGTTGCACCGGGTAACGCACGGCAGCCGCAGGAGCACGACGACGCGGAAGAACCGGTGCTGTGGGTTCTCAGGAACGGCGTGTACGAGGCAGCGGATGCCGACGAGGCGGCCGATGCATTAGCGGAGCGCGATGAGGCCCTGAGCCCCGCTGATACCCTCGAAGAAGGTAACGTAGAAAGAGATATTCTTTAACATTTAAAGTCGTCTTTGTCGAAATTGCTAATTTAAAAAAAAATAGGGGATGATGAAAACCGGTTAGACGCTGTATTCTCATACATCGAGTCGATGTTTAATCCTCGTGAGGAATGAGAAGTCAGTATGAGCCGAATACTCTTTCTTTTTTTGTTTAATAACAAAAAAATAATAAAAACTCTTTTTCCAAACGCTAGATGTGGGCACGCAATACCAGACCGGCGGGGGACCCCTTCTTCGGTCGCAGAGATCCGCCGACGAAGACGCCGAAAATGAGGAAGTCAGCGATAACGACGTGTTACCACCAGGGCATAGGTTTACCGTACAAGCCGAAACGACGCGTCGCATAAATCGGTTTCGATTAGACGGCCGCGAAATAACAATGACTATCAGGCCACCGCCCCAAGATCCTGATACGAATACGGTGTCTTGGTTGCAGGGCGCAGTCCGGGATATACACGCGTACCTTACGTACGGGGCGCGTGCGATTAGCGCACGAATTTGTAAAAAAACGCTCTATACTGACCATAGTGAATAGCGATAACCTCTGTCTACCTAGGTCGCTCGCTGTGGCGATGGTGCACGCTGAACGTGGGGAGGTGCGCTCTGGGGAGTTGCATGAGCGATGGAACGCGGTACGGTGTCAACGAGGTAAATTACAAAAACAATTAGCTCTCGAGCTTGTGACAAACGCCTGTGTAGACATACCGCCTGATGGTTGCGGTATTCCGGAAATTGATAAATTTCAAAGGCACCTTGCTCCGGATGGTATAGTCATTGTTGTTTACGAGTTTGACAGTATAGGCAGCGGTGAGAAACCACTGTACGACGGATCGCAGATAGTCGATAGAGCGTACGGTTCAGGGAAACCACGGCAAACGCTCCGCATTCTGTATTATAATAATTCGCAGCATTATCAAGCTATTTTAAATATGCGAGGTGCGGTCGGTAGTCGTGGTTTTTGCGTACCATGTAACAAATCTTACACGTACGAGGCAGAGCATAAGTGTTTCCACAAATGCGCTAGATGTTTCGGAAAACCGCCCTGCGATTCGGCTCTCCCCACATTGTATTGTTGTGAGTGCCATAGGTACTTTTTTGGTCAAATCTGTTTCGATAATCATATAAATACGCTGATTAGTAAACAGAAGGGCAAAGAAAAGAGCGTGTGCCAGGCCGTTCGCAGCTGTCCGCAGTGTCTTAGACCTCTTCAAGGAACCTCTCGTAAGCACTCTTGCGATAAGGTGTATTGCAGCGTCTGCAGGAGTGTTAATGACGTTGGACATCGGTGTTACGTCAGACCGGTAAAAAAGACTACCGCTGAAAAAAATATTCTGTACATCTTCTACGATTTTGAAACACAGCAGATACAGAAGCTGCCCGGTGACGACGCGGTGCGTATCCACACACCAAACTTGTGCGTCGTTCAGCAAGTGTGTACAGCATGCATAAATGATACAGATCTCGCGAGGGTATGCCCGTCTTGCGGTGTACACGAGTACATCTTCGAAGAGGATCCCGTAAGGCAGTTTGTAGATTTCGCGTGCGATCCTAAAAGACAATCGTTTCAGAGAGTGATCTGTGTGGCGCATAACGCCAAGGGTTTCGACGCGCAGTTTATACTGAAGCATATCGTGAAGCGTAAACGGAAAACTCTAAAACCACCGACGCTGATACTCAGTGGCACTAGTATCATAATGATGAAGACGGGTCGTGTAACATTCATAGACAGTCTTAATTATTTTCACATGCCTCTGAGTGCCCTGCCAAAAGCCTTCGGTCTCGTGGACTCTGCTGATTTGAAACAAAAAGGTGTCTTTCCGCATCTATTCAATACTCCCGAGAATCAGCATTATATCGGTCCTCTACCGCCGCTCGAGTTTTATTCACCCGACACGATGCCTACGGCCCAGCGTAATCAATTCTTAGCATGGTACAACGAGCAGTGCTCTGCGGGCTACGTATTTAACTTTCGAACAGAGTTTATAGATTACTGTAGATCCGACGTTACCATTCTCAGGCAGGCTTGCGTTTCTTTCCGCGAAATGTTTCTTCAGCATGGTAGCGTTTGCCCTTTCTCGGAGAGCACAACCATAGCCTCGGCGTGTTCGAGAGTTTTTCGGAAAAACTTTTTGCGGGACGAACAGATAGCTATTTTACCACCGGGCGGGTACCGATACGGTGAGAAACAATCGCGTAAGGCTGTCTTATGGCTTCTTTCGCTGGAGCATCGTTTGGGCTGTGCCATAGTTCACGCAGGGCGCACTCGGGAGTATCGTCTACCGGATGGTACACCCGTCGACGGTTACTACCTGGACACCACCAAAGGTACGCGACACGTATTCCAGTTTCAGGGTTGTTTCTGGCACGGTTGCCCAAAATGCTATCGTATAAACAGAGATAGTCGTCTACACACGGGTGGATCCATGGACGCTCGCTTCGAGAGAACGCAGGCTACGAGCGATAAGATTCGGTATTTAGGTTACGAGCTGACGGAAATTTGGGAGTGCGAATTCGACCGCTGGATAAACGATTCTGAACAGGCTGCTTTATACAGATCGCTGAATGAGAACCCGCTGGTATCGCAAGCACCGCTCGAACCCCGCGATGCTTTCTTCGGTGGCCGTACAGGGAATACCGTCAGTTTTTACGAAGTCGAGGGGTCTGAGAGGATACACTACGTAGATGTGTGCTCGCTCTACCCCTTCATTTCGAAAACGGGGAAATTCCCTGTAGGTCACCCTACAGTATACGTGGGCGACGACTGTCGCGAACTAACGGGTGATCGCAACAACATCGATAACGTGGAGGACTTGATTAAGTGTGTGGTGTTACCACCGCGAGATCTGTATCATCCCGTGTTACCGGTGCGTATGCACGGTAAATTGCTTTTCGCACTGTGTCGTTCCTGTGCAGAGTCAACGCTGCAGGGCTCGTGCCCTCACGAGAATCCCGCGGATAGAGTATTCGAAGGGACCTGGGTCGTGGACGAGGTCAAGCGCGCCGTGCGTAAGGGGTATGAAATAACGCTGATACACGAAATATGGCAGTATGAGATTACCTAGTACGATCCTGCGACACGGACGGGTGGTCACTTTGCCGATTACATAAACACGTTCCTAAAGATCAAGCAGGAAGCTAGCGGGTGGCCGCGCGAGTGTGGCGATGACGACGAGGCCAAGAAGCTGTATATAGAGGAGTACGATCGTGTCGAGGGTATTCGTCTGAACCCTGATAATATAAAATCAAACCACGGTCTGCGGTCAGTCGCAAAATTATGTTTGAATTCCTTTTGGGGCAAGTTTGGGCAACGCGAAAATCTACCTAAAACGGAAATCGTAACCAGTCGTCAGAAGCTCGTGAGTTTGCTTACGTGTCCGGAGGTCGAGATTACAGGTATTCTGCCCGTAGATGACGAGATGCTCTACGTCAGTACGCGTAGTACAAACGAATCGCTGATACCCACGGCATACACAAACGTCGTTATAGCCGCGTACACCACGGCTCAAGCTCGCCTTAAATTATATGACTATCTCGAGAAATTAGATCGGCGTGTACTATATTACGACACCGACTCGTGTATATACGTATCGGGTGGACGGCACGCCGATAACGCTTACGAGCCGCCGCTCGGCAGTCTTTTGGGCGATTCAACCGACGAGTTGGAGTCGTACGGTGTTGGTAGCTATATCACGTCTTTTGTCTCGGGAGGCCCGAAATTTTATGCGTACCGGGTACGTAAGCCAGACGGTTCTTACGCTGAGGTCTGTAAGGTCAAAGGTATCACGATTGACCACGCGACGAGTCTGGCCATTAATTATAACTGGATACGCTCTTATGTGACGGGAGAGACCAGCGAGCCTGTTGTTTTACACTACGACGCGATACGTCGTACGCCGTTTCACGACGTAGTGACGCGTCTAGAATCAAAAACGTGTAAACCGACAGAGCTTCAAAAACGGCGACGCGACGGTCGTTTCGGCTCATTGCCCTACGGATTTATGTAATTAATATTACAAGCAAAAACTTGTATAAATGTATATTGTTGTAAACCATAATATAGATTTGGAAACGCGCCTACGTCAGAAGCGACGGAATGGCCACGCTGCGACGCGGCACATTCCGCTCGCCAATATTATGGAAACAAAGGAGACGAGTGATGCCCACTGGCACACAACCCGATTGCGCACACGCCCAGTTGGACACAAATCATTGGACACAACACCATTGGACACAGTGTCCATTCCGCACAGCAATATTGGACACAATGCCGATACGACACATTAGTTTTGGACACAGACCGTTTAGCATGCGATAACATTGGACACATTAGAACTGTGTCCAATGTTGTTGTGGCGAATTGGTTTCGTGTGCGATCTAACTACGTAAGGACGGACTGTGAAATTGGACACAGATAGTTGTAGATAAATTTCAGATAATTCATTGGACACAAAGCTAGCTGCACAATAAGGTATATCGATGTAACCAGAACTCTACAAGAAGTGAGGGAATGTGAACTGCTGTGGTACATTTATAATAAATTTATTATATATCTTCTAAAAATGATCTTCCAATATTTGTAACTTTACAAAGTGTTCGCGTCAAATAGGTAGAGATAATCGTCATCAGGCATAAATGAATTCTATGTTCAATGTTTCTTGTTAATGACTTGGTAATGCATTTTAATGAAATTTTTAATTATTATCTTAATTATAACATGATAATTTACACTAGCCAACGGGATTTATTCGTGAGTTGAAAGTCACACGTTTTGTAAAGAATACGACTATTGGTGAATAATTTATAATAATGTAATAATGGGCTAGATTTTTACCCCGTAACCGTACAGAACAGTTATACGTCACAATACTATTTTTTCACTCATATTTGAATCCTTGATATTGCAGCTTTTTAATATGCATATATGTATTTAAATGCTGTTGGGATAAACTTATGAGCGTTCACTTCCCAATAATCCAGCATGTAACATTTCTATAATAACTTCAACATTATTTCAGAAAAGTACGTAAGAACCTGTTCCATTGATCTCGTATATATAATATTTGTGCAGCTAGCTTTGTGTCCAATGAATTATCTGAAATTTATCTACAACTAGCTGTGTCCAATTTCACGGTCCATCCTTACGTAGTCAGATCGCACGCGAAACCAATTCACCACAACAAGATTGGACACAGTTCTAATGTGTCCAATGTTAGCGCATGCTAAACGGTCTGTGTCCAAAACTAATCTGTCGTGTCGGCATTGTGTCCAATCTTGCTGTGCGAAATGGACACTGTGTCCAATCGTGTTGTGTCCAATGATTTGTGTCCAACTGGGCGTGTGCGCAATCGGGTTGTGTGCCAGTGGGTACCCCCCGTTTCGTTAAATTAACAAAACGCGATCGAGACTCTCAAAATCCAAGTATAAAGTGGAACAAGATTTACGTGCGCGCTATTAAACGAAACCTAAGTGAAACAACAAAAACAAAACCTAAGTGAAACAAGAAAAACGAAACCTAAGTGAAAAGGATAAACAAAACCTAAGTGGAACAAGAAAAACGGATCAAACTGCCCAAAGAAGAACCAGGGTTCAACGCCAAGAGGCCAGACCAACGACTCACGACCTACGGCAAGCAGAAAGACGACATCTCCATTGGCAGCTCAGATTTCAACAAAGAATGCAGAACTACGTGTTACTGTAAGTTAAGATAATACTAACTCAGCATTAAGCAAACCATTGTAAACCGAGCCTAGCATAATTGCAAATGTCTCCTAATGCCTCAAAACGATCCTAATCGCGACTCCGTGTTAGGGCAGACAGGTTCGCGATCAGTAGATTCATATTTAAACCGCCATTCAGAGCCAGTAGTCGGGGAAAACCTCCAAATAAACCGAAGAGAGGGTCCCAGCAGGACACCCCTTCCTTCAGCTCAAAGAAATCTCTTACCTACTTTAGAGAGGCTAGGAAACGACAACGTCAACCTAAATAGACAGTGGGCACACGAGTCAACAAATTACTCTCTACTTGATAATATGGCTCAGCCAGAGCAGGAACAAGCGGCACCCATAAGGGAATCCCCTAGACCGCCTATTGAATCATTCGTAGTAAACGATTCCGCAATAGATCAAGAAATAGCAAGACTGCGAGAACAGGTCGCAGGTTTAGAAGCCCGTGTTCCGGCACCAATAAGGCCTAATAGGAGAAGAACTCCAATTACTTATATGACATTAAAGGAAGCCAGAGGGACACTTAAAGTATTCAACGGGGAAAAACCCGAAACATTGCCAGAATTTTTGGATGTATGTACGTATGTACTTGAACAGAGCAACCCTGCAGATCATGATAACATAGTCTTAGCAATATTAAAGACTAAATTAGAAGGCAAAGCAAATCAAGCACTTAGGCACAAGAGCATTTTCTCTTTTGAAGAATTAAAAAACGAATTAGAGTCATTGTATGGTCAATCAAGATCAGCAACCTCATTGCAACTAGAGTTTAACGCCAGTAAATAAAAACCCCATGAAGATGTAAAAACATATGGACAGAGGGTAGAAAATTTGCTTACAGAGTTAATAAAGGCTTCAACGTCTTCAAGAAATAGCCACACAGAAATCAAGCCCTAGGTATATTTGAACAGGGATTACACGATAGAATTCGAATGATAGTCAAAGCAAATCATTATGAAACACTCCAGGCGGCAATTACAAAGGGAAGAAAAAAGTAGCGGAACTCGTGACTCCATTATAGCTAAACGTTATTCTGGACAGGAAAATACAAGGAGGACTATGCCTCCTACTTGCAGCAAATGCAATCGAATAGGACATTTTTCTAGAGATTGCTACTCTAAGAAGGTAGCACCACGAAGAAGCCTACCCACTCCTAGCATTTCTAGGGAGATAAACAAACTACAAATAAAATGTAATTTCTGTCACAAATTGGGACATAAAGAACAAGAATGTTGGACAAAGAATAAGCATTTACGTCCAGGAAACTCTAGGCCCGGAAGAAATGAATTCTTCACGCAAGGCGGAAACTCAACAAAAGAAAATAGGAACGTGAACAATAAAAATTCAGAAAACGAATCAAAACCAATAGAATCATACGGCGTAAACCATATCAAAGAAAACATGGGAGGAATAAACCTCGTCCAAATAGAAGCAGTAGAAATAGCCGACTCAAAATCCATGATGTTAGTCGACTCTGGAGCAGAAGTCAGTCTAATTAAAATAGGGAAGCTGCACAAACATGCACTAGCCCAAGATGAAGTATTAACCTTAACCCTTAATAGTCACTCTGGGTCCAGGGGACCCAGGCCTTTTTGTGACCTGGAATATCTCCCAGTGAACTCGAGAAAAGGGGACTTGTGTCGCCATCTCACAGTAGTTTGGGTCTTCTACTGTCAGGACAGGCCGTTAGATTTAGGATTGGTTCGTTTGTAGAAGCCTGGCAACGGAGTGAGTAAGACGTGCCGAAAGTGTCGGGTCCGCTGGACCCAGTGTGACTCCAGTGTCAGAAAAAAAATTTTTGGAGTAGTTTTTTTTTCCGTTTTTTGAGTTTCGACGTGTAGAGGTAAGTGAAATTGCCAAATGTGAAAGCAGAATTTTTTTTTTCAATTTTAAACCAAGTTACTTGACTTTTGAAATGAAGTTAGATGGCGTATAATTTTCGCACTCGAACAATTCGAGAAGAATTGCTCGAGGATACCGAGGAGGAGCCCGTCCTGGGAGGAGACGATTCAGGCGAGGACGACCACGTTTCTGAGCAGTCGGAGACAAGTAGTTTTAAGGAAGAGACGAGCAGCAATGAGTACGACGAAGAAATTAAAAATGCGACGCTCGACCAAAGGCTGCTCGACGCGCCTGCACGTGGACGCCCGGCGAAAATATTGCGAGGGATCAACGGTTTCAAATGGCGTACAGATAAACCGAATCGAGTATCAGGTAAGCCTAACGTGTTTATGTTTTCGTATTTGTATGTGTGAAAACGTTTCGTGTGCGTTCGTGGTAGCTGGTGCACGCAGTATTATTCTCATCGAGAAATGTATTTTTCAATTTATTGCATCTTATTTATGACTAGTATAGAAAATATCCACGCAAGATCAACGAATAAATATAACAAATAAATAAATAAATAAATCACGAAAGATTACAATACTTTCAAATAAATAATTATAAAAAAAAATTCCAGGTCGACTAAGCAGTACCGCTTCTGTTTACATTCCCGGATCTATAAACACGGATGTAACGGAGATTGAGGATTTTTGGAGCTTACTTTTCAATCAAGAAATGATCGAATTGATTGTCGAAAACACCAACAAACAAATCGAAGTCGTTTGCGTAGAAATTATGGTCACCGACAACGGCACGCAATCATACCACCACCACACAAACACGACCGAAATATGTGCGTACATAGGCCTGCTTTATTACAGTGGCTTGTGGAAGCAATCGTCTGTGAAATATGAACGACTTTGGGATCGCAGATGCGGTACGTCTCTCTATCGATGCGTAATGTTGCGAGCGCGATTCATGTTTTTATCGTCGGGCCTGCGCTTTGACGACAAAGCTACGAGAAATCGAGCAGACATATTCGCACCAATTCGGAACTTGTGGGACATTTTCATAAGGAACTGTCAGCATTACTACAAGCCAGAGTTGTGAAAATTGTAATGTGAAAATAATGCATTATTTATTACGAAAAATATGAATAATAGAATTCGGTTCCATTACCCATTACTTTATTAATGAGTAATGGAACTCAAATCCATTATCCATTACTTTTTTAATGAATAATGGAAATCAGATCGGTCACCCATTACTTTATTAATGAGTAATGGAACTCAGATCCATTATCCATTACGTTTTTAATGAATAATGGAAATCAGATCGGTCACCCATTACTTTATTAATGAGTAATGGAACTCAGATCCATTATCTATTACTTTTTTAATGAATAGTGGAACTTAGATCGGTCAACCATTACTTTATTAATGAGTAATGGAACTCAGATCCATTATCCATTACTTTTTTAATGAATAATGGAAATCAGATCGGTCACCCATTACTTTATTAATGAGTAATGGAACTCAGATCCATTATCCATTACTTTTTTAATGAATAATGGAACTTAGATCGGTCACCCATTACTTTATTAATGAGTAATGGAACTCAGATCCATTATCCATTACTTTTGCTTCCTCATAGAGGAAGCTATGTGACGGTGAAAAATTTTCATGTCGAGATTATTATGCCACCATGCTTAGAATGTTCCAAAACGTCGAGAAAACGCGTTTGGAGAAAATGTCTGGATGTATGTGTGTGTGTGTGTATTGTAACCTATACATCCGAGGATATTCGTATCGCGGTAATAATAAGATCCCGCTAATCCGAATAACCTTCAATATCAAGTAATAACAATTCGTAGGCATCGCGACGCTCACTTCTTCCGCACCTCGCAGGCCCCCTGGCCCACCGTCGACGGGTATATAAACGGCAACGTTTCGCGACACGAGCATTCTATCACCTGAGCTAGCTAGGTTACCTTTAGTAAAGTAAACGAGCAAACCGTCTCGGGCAAGCGGGCAAACCGTCCCACTTGACCATCATTTCTAGAGGTACTTCTACTCTTGTAATCGAGCAAACCGTCTCGGGTAGGGAGCAAACCGTCTCTTCTACCAGATAGAATCAATCTCTGCATTTTAGTTGGGCCGTCACTTTGACACATTTCATCATTGTGCCGTTTCCGCTATGCATGCCATCATAATTTTATTTAAAGACTTGCACAACTAGCTACTCTACGAATGAGACTTCTCACCTCGCCGAGATAGCAACGTTGTTTTAGATAGGACCACGTCTACCTGTGATCACGAGTTCCCTAGAGGAAGACTGCTCAACAGCACGACGCTTATATTTTAACAAGTCAACTCTGTAATCAAATTCCGCTGGTCGGAGGCTGCTTTCAGACACGATTCCGTATTTCATTTATAGAAAAACAACTAGAGTCAAATAGAATCACACGAGAGTAGACGCACCTATTATTTCCGTTCCCGTCAGACATATCGTGTAGGGAAACCGCGTCTTACTATCATATGTATACAATTTGCTTTCCGAACACTAATCATTTGTATCTATCATTTATATTCATTCTTACTTTCCGCTTGCGTAGATATCTATTGTTCGCTTACTAACAGCCAGCATTCTATAGGCTGGACCTGCACTAACACTAATTGTATTCCATTGTAGGATAATATATTTTTCTTTATAATTTGTAAAACAAAATCTCACTTTCATTTGTTCCGCCTGATATTTATCCTAAATTTCTAACAGTCGATTCTGGCTCGAACCCGCCTTTTTAGCACGATCCGAAGAACCGTATCGTGCGAGTAAGGTTACAGTATGTGTGTAATGGCCTCTCGAAGTTCAAACGTGTATAACTCGAGAACGGTTTTAGCTACATCCCCCCAATTTTGCAGGTATGTGCAGCTGTATAATCCCTTCATTTACTATAATTTTTGTCATGATTCAAGCTGTGGCTCAAAATTTATGTCATTTTCAAAATTCCAAAAAAAGGACGTTCGCACTCTAGCGATCGCAAATTTTGTGATAATCGTCTAAATAGTTCTTGACAAAGAGATATTTATCCAAGGTTGGTTGGTATTGCATTTGGACCGAATCGATCGAGAAGTTTTGATTTTATGATATTTTGAATTTTTCGAAAAATTAAATTTATCAATATAACTCCCGTCAACTTTGACCGATTGAGCTCCAATTTTTCAAAAGTATAGAACATCATTTAGCCGTGATGTGTCTCAAATTTGGCCGAGATCGGAAAAACGGATCTGATTATACGTATATTCAAGTTCTTGAATTTCAGCCAATTCAAAAATATTAGGCCCGAAGAGATCGTGCAAGAGATTTATCCTTACATGCGTTCTCTACAGTATGAAGCACCCCAAGTTGCGAGAGACATGGGGACTCACGTTAAACAAGCTGCAAGTTGAAACTTGCAATTTGCTTCCTCCGAATCGTGGGTAGTAGATGAAGATTTATCTATGAGGAAGCGAAAGATTAAAAAAAAATGAAAATGCTTCCTCATATAAGGACTTCGTACACTACTTACGATTCGGAGGAAGCAAATTGCAAGTTTCAACTTGCAGCTTTTTTAATGAATAATGGAACTTAGATCGGTCACCCATTACTTTATTAATGAGTAATGGAACTCAGATCCATTATCCATTACTTTTTTAATGAATAATGGAACTTAGATCGGTCACCCATTACTTTATTAATGAGTAATGGAACTCAGATCCATTATCCATTACTTTTTTAATGAATAATGGAACTTAGATCGGTCACCCATTACTTTATTAATGAGTAATGGAACTCAGATCCATTACCGATTTAAAAATCGGTAATGGTGGATGTCTATGGTAAAAATCGGTGGATGTCTATGGTAATGAAATGGGTAATATCACATTACTTCCGAAAATTCTGTTAAATAAATAAATAAATTGAAAAACCGTGCGAAAAATAAATAAATAAATAGATTAATTGAAAAATCGGTCAAAAAATAAATAAATAAATAGATAAATTGAAAAATCGTACGAAAAATTGATAAATAAATAGGTAAATAGAAAAATCGTTCAAAAAATGAATAAATAAATATATGACTAAATCGAAAAATCGTTCGAAAAATAAATAAATAAAATATCGAAGTCTGCGGTCCTATGCATATGCGTAATTGTCAGGATGGGGATCACGGAAAATAGATCCCCCCAAAAAACATTTTCAATGTAAAGTTGCGTGTTTAGAGATCGAGTGACTCTCATATAAGCCTGCAAGTTGTCAACAAAAAGAAGTGATATCGCAAACACTGCAATAAGGAGTTGAGACACAATTTTGATGGCATTCCGAAAATATCTGCATACACGGACAGAAAATCATGGGACACAGTGTGATATTGATTCTATACTATGGCGTAGAACGACGATCTAAACACGCCGGAAAAATGCACAGACGACCTCGAAATTGAACAGCTTCGAATATATAGAATCACTGTGTCCCATGATTTTCTGTCCGTGTATGCAGATATTTTCGGAATGCCATCAAAATTGTGTCTCAACTCCTTATTGCAGTGTTTGCGATATCACTTCTTTTTGTTGACAACTTGCAGGCTTATATGAGAGTCACTCGATCTCTAAACACGCAACTTTACATTGAAAATGTTTTTTGGGGGGATATCACTTCTTTTTGTTGAATGTTCCAATCTTGATAATAATTTCTAACTTACTGTGCAATTAAACAGTTTTATATATCATTACAATAATTGTGCATTTAATTATACTGCACGCGTGTTGAAGATTTAATATTTTTATACATTCACTCATTTCGATATTTGGACAAATTTTATCTGATATATATCCGTCAAAATTGTCTAAATTTTTTCAAGGAATAATATTCTAAAAACTGCCTAGCACGCTCCTGGCTGCTCCTGGCAGCTGTCATATTTCCGCAAACATCAACAAACACTATAAAGTGCCGTACACACCACAAACACGTTTTTTTGGGCATTTTTAACGAGTGGCGCGCGATGATTCTGGCTATGGCTCCGGCGTGCGCCAGCATTTGACGTGTTTGATAGATTAAAATATTTGACTTAAATTATGGTGTATTTCGTTACATTTGTGTTCATTCTTTTTTTTTAGAATTTTTCCGTCAGAGTTTGCACACAAATATGCCTTATAAATAGTTAAAACTTATTTTTGTAATTTCGAAGTGATGGCGATAGTAGCGCCACTAGCATAGCATTAGACTTAAGGGACAACACCACTGTGAAAAAAAAAAAAATCGATTTTTTGAAAATCATTTTAAGAAATCTTAAATATATTTAGAATTAATAATTCGTTGGGTGCAAGGCTCTAAAATTTTTTTTTCTTGAGATATAGCGAATTTTCTAGAGCAATGCGGAGCACGCTCCGCGCGGCTTGGTATCCCGCGCGGCAGGCGGTTGACGGTTAGCATCAGTTTATCCGTTAAAACGACGCCAGTAGGTTCCACGCTTATACCGGTCCGAACACGCTCGTTTCATTGTGAGATATTGAAAAGATTTTGTTTTTCCTCAACATGAGTGACAACAAAGTGTTTGACGGCAAGAAGGGAGCGAGGCGCCACTGCAGGACCAGGCTGGGACCAAAACTTCAAACGCGTTTTTCTCGAAACTACATTTTTGACTACGGGCAGCAGCATAACTCGAGTAATTTTCATTCGATTCACTTCAAATTTTTACAGAATCAATAAAACCATATTATCTAGAGAAGTACATAGGATCTTTTTGATATCATAATAAGTTTTAAAGTTACATCTAATTTTAGATGCGATTTTTAAGCAAAAAATGGAATGTCATTTTCAAAAGCGTCCCAACTTTTTTTAAATTAATATTTTTCAATTATCCTATGTACTTCCCTCCAAAATCTAATATAATTAACGGAAAAATTTTTACTTTTGTTCCAAGACCAAATCTATTGCAGTTATACTGCTGCCCGTGGGAGAGGAAATAGGAAACACGGCGCGCGGCGGTGGCTCGCAAGCCGCCATTTTGGAAAAAAAAAAAAAAAAAAATTGTTTTCGGCAGATGAAAAGACAATTAATAGCATGCAAACAAAAATTTTTGTCTAAAACTTTTTTTTCCTGTTGAAAAAAAATCGTGAAATACGGGCGAAAAAAGAGGCGTCACAGTGGTGTTGTCCCTTAATGGGTGGCCGGAAAGCGAACTACAAAACTTTCAGACACCCTAAAAGCGTCTGAAAAATGAGAAAAATGTGAAACAGCTTATTTCACCCGGAAATTACGGAAAAAAATATAAAAACGAACAATTATAATAATGTTATGTACGTAACACAATCTTAGGGCTTCTAGGGAAGGAAAAATGGCTTCATGGAGTACTTTTTCGTTGTTAATTTTAAATGAGAGGGAAATGAAATTTGAATTTTTGCTTCCCGATAGTGCGGCCACGTAAATATGGTCTCTACGTTTTCCCCGTTCTCTAAACACCGGGAAAATCTACCGATCTCCATCGATTTCAAACCATTAATATCTTTAATAATAACATTTTAATATCACAGTTTATAATTTCCATTAATTTATATATTAATGTAAATATCCATAGTCTATTGAATTTTGTATTTTTCACGAGAAGTGAAATCGCTTTTCACAAAACCAGCAATGAAGAAAAAAATAATTGTAACAGATAAGTAGCGATATCAAATATATATATATATATATATATATATATATATATATATATATATATTGTGACGTGGCACTTCGTGCACGTCACAAAAGGGAGAGGAGAAAGGCGAAATAGGAGCTACACCGTGAGGCCCGCAAGGCAACATAACGTTTGCGTCGAGCGTGGACTGGAATTAGCATGTAGAATGTTTATTAATTCCCTTCGGGGTCTGTCTTTTCGAATGTTACTAGCGGTGATCGGTCCCGTAAGGGAACCGATCGGAGAAAAATATGAAGCAGCAACGGCCCTGACTACAGAAAAGGGGCCCAACCAGTGCGACCAGCAGCACTGGCGTGACGTAACCAGCAGGAGGAGGGCCAGCGCGACCGCAGAGCACCACTGAGCGAGGCCACCTACGCGAAAGGACGCCGCGAGAAGAGGGAAGATTCCAGCAGCATCCGAGGGTTGCAGTGGCGGCTTGAGGCCGTACATCGAGGGATAGGGTGCGGATGAGATTCCCGCACCGAGAAAAGACACTGCAATCGCTCAGAAGAGGAGAAGATGCGCGGATCTACTTTTCTAGGAGCGCGTAGACAATTGAAGATCGTGGGCGAATTCGGCCGCGTAGGGGCTAGCGTAAATTTGATTGGGCCCAAGGGTAATGTTCCTCCGCGCCACTAGGGCACGTTAGCGGGCGGGCGATCGGGTAGCGTCACTTGCGGTGTAGCCTACTAAGAGTGCGGAGTGCGTTGCGAGATTTTAGATTGTGTTTTTGAGAGGGTGAGTAAGAGTTGTAGGGAGGTACAGAGACTTGGAGTGGAGTAGCGAGAAAGTGAGAGGAAGAAAGAGCGAGATAGAACGGGCAGATCAGAGGATATGGACCCGGAGCAGTGGGACGAGACGACTCGGGCCATTTTCGGTGAGTGACGCTACCGAGCTTCTTAAATTTGTAGTCGAGCGAGATTTATTGGACTATAGAGTTAGCTACTGGATCTTGGATCCAGATAGCACGTGTCGCCTTCCACCGACTGGATCGCTGAGATCAACTCGTGGTCATTCGGTGACGATCTGGAGAGTCCGAGGTCTCGCCTCAACATTGAGTTCCTAGTTGTGTTTAAGAATATTTGTAGAGCATATATGAAATACCTGCATGTTAAGTAACCTTCTTCAGTCCACGCTACGCGTAATCGCTTCGGGTTTGCGTCGTGTACCGTACGTACCGCGCCGTGGCGCGTAATTCTCTCGGGGATATTCGTAAAGACAGGTCGAGGAGTGCGTAGGGTCGGGCTGATATTTTCAGTCGACACGTAGGGCTCCAGAGCCGATCTGGATCACGGAAATCTTCGAAACGGGATAGGATACACGCACGTGAGGGTTCATGAAACCGTGACATTCCTAACGGGGAATCTACGGATTCGGTAGGTCAGGGACCGTTAGAATTACCGAGCGACAAATTGTAAATATTGTGAGGCCGATGAGCCAGGCACTAGGCCACGCGTCAGCTGTTTGGGTAAATATTACGGTTTGGCTTCGTTGCGCGCGTATTATCGAGCGCAAGTATTGTTGCCGGAAGTGTCCGGTTTTCTAGCAAGGAATTTAGACTCAGTTAATACGTAAGGGAATTATTATTTGTGTTGTTACGGTTATTGCATTTTCGAAGGGGCCGTTGCTCCTAGTAGCGTTTATTAATTTGGAGCGGTGATTCCATACCGCGTTCTGTACTTGCGCCTATTCACTATCTAATTTGTATCTTTTAAATGTTATCTCTTCCGTTATCTTTTATTGTTTTTGTGTTAAATAAATCGGGCCCGTTTGTGGTCCCATATTGTTAAACGAAACCTCAGCTCTGTTTAATTTATTAGAGCCCCATTTGTGTTGTCTGGTTGTTATTAATTTTCAGGTTTCGTTATTGTCTCCCAGACCCAGGACCCCACCGCACAAGAGCTGGCCGGGGTATCCTCTGGAGACAGCGGTGTATCTCTTGATATACCTGGCGCCCAGTAATATTCTAGTTATTTCAAGCGGTGCCTTCATTTGTGCGATTCGTCGTTACAATATATATATATGTATATATATTGTAACGTGGCGTTACAGAGCTGGAGGGGATACCACCTAGGAATGACCGAAAGGTAAATAAATAGGACTTATCAGGTCGGACAGTGGGTTCAGTAGCACAGTGGTAAGTGCTCGACTTGGCAGTCCGAAGGTATCGGGTTCGAATCCCGATCAGAACTCCTAATTTTTCGGAAGTTCCTAGCCCTCTAGCGCTCCCTGGCAGCTCTATGGATAAAAATTAATTATAGCGGGGACGAGCCGAGCCGGGCACCCCGTTATAATATATATACAGGGTGTTCGTTATGAAACGCACTGTAGTAACACCGTTACATTCCTTTTCAAATTCTAATGAATACGTGTATTTTAATTTTTTATTTCATATATCAAAATTTCGAGATAATCAAAGTTGAAGTTGCAGTAATGCGACCAATCAGAACGCGTTTAAACGGAGCGTAGATGACGTCGCGAGCCAGCCCGCAAGGCCTGCTTACAGTAGACCAATAACACTAAGAGTATCGTCGTAGTGTCCCTGTTTATCTGCATGTAATTGAGTAAGATACAAGAGACGATATTTTTAGTGTTATTGGCCTACTGTAAGCAGGCCTTGCGGGCTGGCTCGCGACGTCATCTACGCTCCGTTTAAACGCGTTCTGATTGGTCGCATTACTGCAACTTCAACCTTGATTATCTCGAAATTTTGATAAATGAAATAAAAAATGAAAATACACATATTCATTAGAATTTATATACATATATATATTTGATATCGCTACTTATCTGTTACAATTATTTTTTTCTTCATTGCTGGTTTTGTGAAAAGCGATTTCACTTCTCGTGAAAAATACCAAATTTAATAGACTATGGATATTTACATTAATATATAAATTAATGGAAATTATAAACTGTGATATTAAAATGTTATTATTAAAGATATTAATGGTTTGAAATCTATTTTCCGTGATCCCCATCCTGACAATTACGCATATGCATAGGACCGCAGACTTCGATATTTTATTTATTTATTTTTCGAACGATTTTTCGATTTAGTCATATATTTATTTATTCATTTTTTGAACGACTTTTCGATTTATCTATTTATTTATTTATTTTTTGAACGATTTTTCTATTTACCTATTTATTTATCAATTTTTCGTACGATTTTTCAATTTATCTATTTATTTATTTATTTAACAGAATTTTCGGAAGTAATGTGATATTACCCATTTCTTTACCATAGACATCCACCGATTTTTACCATAGACATCCACCATTACCGATTTTTAAATCGGTAATGGATCTGAGTTCCATTACTCATTAATAAAGTAATGGGTGACCGATCTAAGTTCCATTATTCATTAAAAAAGTAATGGATAATGGATCTGAGTTCCATTACTCATTAATAAAGTAATGGGTGACCGATCTGATTTCCATTATTCCTTAAAAAAGTAATGGATAATGGATCTGAGTTCCATTACTCATTAATAAAGTAATGGTTGACCGATCTAAGTTCCATTATTCATTAAAAAAGTAATGGATAATGGATCTGAGTTCCATTACTCATTAATAAAGTAATGGGTGACCGATCTAAGTTCCATTATTCATTAAAAAAGTAATGGATAATGGATCTGAGTTCCATTACTCATTAATAAAGTAATGGGTGACCGATCTGATTTCCATTATTCATTAAAAAAGTAATGGATAATGGATCTGAGTTCCATTACTCATTAATAAAGTAATGGGTGACCGATCTAAGTTCCATTATTCATTAAAAAAGTAATGGATAATGGATATGAGTTCCATTACTCATTAATACAGTAATGGGTGACCGATCTGATTTCCATTATTCATTAAAAAAGTAATGGGTAATGGATCTGAGTTCCATTACGCATTAATAAAGTAATGGGTGACCGATCTGAGTTCGATTATTCATTAAAAAAATAATTGATAATGGATCTGAGTTCCATTACTCATTAATAAAGTAATGTGTAATGGATTCGATTTATATCTCCCATTTTTTAAATATTGCGTTAAAAAAACGATAATGCATTTAAAAAATAATGCATTTTCCCAACTCTGCTACAAGCCTCATCTGAATTGTACGGTCGATGAGCAACTTCTGGGTTTTCGAGGCAAATATTCCTTCAGAATGTATATCAAATCAAAACCAGATCGATATGGCTTGAAAATCGTGTCTCTGAACGATGCAATGACGTCATATATGGTATTTTTTATGAATTTACGTTCTTCACATGCTTTTTGGCGAACTATATAATTTCAAAAATTATTTTTTGTTGTTTCTTTGCAGTACCATGCTATCCCGTACCTGGGGAAAACGAGTACACCAGCAAATGAGTCTGTCTCCGAGTATTTTTTGAGAGAGGTTTCTTAAGCCGATTCACGGTACAGGTCGAAATATCACCTGCGACAATTGGTTTACCTCTGTTCCAATTGTACAACGGATGCTAGAGCCAGATATAAACCTGCGTATTACCGGGACGATTAGGAAAAATAAGCGCGAAATTCCGCAGGAAATGAAAGTTGCTGGTGAGCAGCGCCGGTGCTAGGTTATGGCCGGCCCTGGGCGAGACATGGAAATCGGGCCCCTTATCAGAAATTTTGTGACTGTGAAAATTTTAAAGTGGGACTCTACGAGATTTTTTGGTGGCAAAAGTAGCAATAATTTCGCTAAAATTCAACTCGTTACAAATTTCATGCTCAATCGACATTGCAGCTAAACCATTAAGTCGATCTTGGCACATAGTGGATCGCAGGTAAGTTTTTATGAGCTTCAGCTTTGAGAAAGTCCTTTCACCCGATGCGGAGGTCACTGGTAATGTTAGAAAAATTCTCAAAGCCACGGTCAAATTTGGATAAATCTCATTGAGACCTTTATCTATGATGTGTGATAACATCATTAGTGCACCCATGTTGGTTATTCTAGCTGTTACAAAGTGAGCCTTCAAGGATTCCAGTTCTTCGGCGAGTTCGCGACCATCAATATCGCTGTTCTCGTCTTCCCCGGCCAAGAAATTTTCTAAAGCCTTTGATTTAGTCAAAATTTGGGTGCTATCCAATTTCACAAAACTATCCGAGTTGCGGATGATACTGAAAGGTGCACAAACATATTGGGTCTTTTCGAAACGTTCACGTAAGCTAGATATCGCTATATCGCATAATTTATTGAAAAATTCAATTTCTAACCGTTTCATCGGATCGCTAGGTCGGTCGTCGTGCTCAGACTCATATTCAAAGAATCGTCTCGTTCGTGGGGTACGTGATTCGGGTAACGTTTGCGGAATGTCTAACTTTTCAGCCAATTCTTTGGCTGTGGCTACGCAAGTTTTGAAACCAGATTCTCGAAAGGTTTGTAACTGGAGAACAGCACCGTCAATCATGTCGATTGCAGTATGCAAATCAACTTTCGGACTTTGTAAAGCTTTGCTGATTCTGTTGATCACTTGCAGTACATCATACCATACTACCAATCGAATCAGAAAAGACAATGACTCAATTTCAACACATAGGCCTTTCAGCTCCGATCTCAGCTTTGCATCTTTACCTTGCGATATTCCACAAAGTTCCCGAAACGCGTCTCTAATTTCTGCTGTTTGGAACCTTACTGCTTTCACGGCATTTATTTTTCCCTCCCAGCGAGTGTCAGGCAGTGATTTGACACTGATATTAACGTGCTTCTTCAATATTTGCCACCTTTGGGTTGAAGCAGCGAAAACTGCGAATAGCCTTTGAAGAACACCAAAAAATAGTTCTGCAGTGACGGACGAATGGGCGGCATCTGAAACTACTAGGTTGAGGTTGTGACAACTACAAGCAACGAAGAATGCCCGTTTATTATCCTTCAAAATTCTAGCCTGAACACCACTATTTTTACCCTTCATGTTACTGCCATTATCATACCCTTGGCCCCGACAGTTCTTCAACGCAAGATTGTTAGATTTCAAGATTTCCAATAACGTTTCATACAATCCCTGACCAGTTGTATCGTTTACAACAACAAAACCAATGAAATGCTCGGAAATTTCTACGATGTCTTTGGACACGGTGACAAATCGAACAACGGCAGTCATTTGTTCTTGATGACTAATATCGGGAGTGCAGTCTAAAATTATGGAGTAATATTTCGCGGCTACCACTCGTCTACCGATTTCTTTGAAAATGGCTTCACCCAATATGTCAATGAATTCATTTTGCGTTTCCTTACCCAAATAGTGAACGCGTTGGAGGTCCCCACTTTGAACTCGACGTACATGTTCGCTCAAAATGGGATCGAATTTGGCCATCAGCTCAACTTGGCTCAAAAAATTACCGTTATTCGGCTCGTATAATCGATCGACAGTACCCCGAAATGCCATATTCCGCTTAGCTAAGTGCCTGATTATTTCAAGGAGTCTTTCAAGTACTTGTTTCCAATAAGTTTCCTCTCTTTGTATTAAATCTTGATTCTCATCATCGATGGTTTTTCTACAATCTAAACGGATTTTGAGCTCTTTCCAGTTTGTCATGCATTCAATGTGCACTTTAGATTTTTCATGCGAGCTCAAACTGTCTTGTAAGTGCCGCCAGGATCTGAATCCGGTTGATTGCAATTGTGTTGGAACGTTGCGGGAACCAAATAATTTGCAACAAAAACAATAAACAGAATCCGCACTCCCTGAATAAATCAACCATGATCTTTCAATTTTTTCGCCATTTTTAAGGGTTCGATGACAATTTTCCGTAGTGAATCGCCGGCGATCTGTATCGGAAGGAAAAACTGTATTCCGATCTATTTTTGTAGGCCCTAGCTTTACCAATTGTACGCGTGAACTGTCGCTGACGTTATTCGGCCACGTAGCAGGATCTTGCCAGTCAATATCTGATGCTGTGTTATCTTTTTGAATACCTGGTTCTACTAAGTTACTTTCATCCCTAGCTATAGCCGTGTCTTCGATATTCATTGAGTGAGCGTTCGACTTTTCATCAAAATCTACTGGAACTTCGGAAGGAGGACACGCAGGGTCTAGATCATTCGTGGTTTGGCTTCTTTCACCACCCTCATCATCAGACCTGTACCGCTTAACAAAGCCTTGAAAGAAAGCAGCACTTTTTTTGTCCGCCTCACAACGAGCTTTTTTTAATTTCCGCTTTTGGGACCCTGATAAATCTTTGGGCTTGTTCATAATGCCTTCGCCACTATGACTATACCAATCAACCACTTACAGAAATAAATCCGAAAGAATAAAAGCTAATCGTATTTTTGTGCAATGGGAGTAAACTAGAAGAAGGTGAAATAATATTAGGTAACACAAATATATCTAGTAATCCAGCCTATTTTGAAAATGGTGCCCTAAACTTGATCAGTCGTGGCTCAAGCAGGACGTCGCCAGCTCATAAATAAGTGCCTCGTAATTTCCGAGAGTTTCCGGAATTCGATTAATTTATGAATAGAATCTAAACTGTAAAGTAAGGGGAAAAGAATATTGGACGATAAAATATTTCAGAAATGTTTACGTTGCCAAGAGAGTATTGCTTCCTGAGAAAAATGCATAAACAGAATGAGTGAATTCGGATGAGAAACTTCGAAACCGTTTACGCATACACGAATACAAATACAGCGGTTCAGCTAGACAGAGCGTAGCAGTGAGCCCACAGTCCATACATGCATTGTAGTATGATATTGTAGTCTCTGGCACGACATCGACGTAGCTTGGCGCTTGAGCTATAAACTAGCGCATGCGCTGCACCTGAAAAGATTGTGGTGGGGACCGTTGGTCGAGTATAGTAGTATACACCGCGCACCGCGAGGACCTGGGCCCACCCGTAACTTGGTATAGCAGCGTGGGTCGTATAAACTTCGTCGAGGGCCCAGCCGTCGAATCTTATTTTTAAACTATTTTTTCATTATTAAAATTTGAGAAAAAAAATATTTTTTGATCTCAGTATTTTCATACACAAAATCCATTATCGTGGTTCAGTTAATTGAAAAAAATTCTTGTATTGCTTCGGGGTCGGGCCCCCTCGAACACAGGGCCCCGGGCGGCCGCCCGGTCGGCCCATGCCTGACGCCGGCGCTGCTGGTGAGGAAGTACCCTCGTCCAAATTTTGTTTTACAGACAATCTGACATTGCTGTCGTACACCCCGAAGAAAAACAAAATCGTATTGATGCTGAGTTCTTTTTTGCACGGGGAGACTCGGGAAACGGAATCGAAGCCCAATATTATCCAACATTATAATAAAAATAAGGGCGGCACAGATTGCTTTGACATGCTCTGTCACTCGCATACCGTGAGTCGACGAACGAGCCGATGGCCTATGCGTTTTTTTTTTCGGGATTCTGGACCAGGAAGCAGTGAATGCGCGCATTCTCGTGAAATGCAAAAACAATTTGCTGGGCAACAACAATAGGAGAATTACCGCCACAATGTGCCTGACCGCTCTGTCGCAACATCTCATAAAAGGACTTTTACAAGAACGCTACGCGATCCCCACCATCCGGTTGGATATTCGGAGTGGAATCCGAAATATTTTGGGCCTAAACGAGCCATTGAAACCGACCGACAGGCGCCAGCACCTCAAAAAAAAAAAAAAGATGTGCGATCTGCTCGGTAAAAGCCGACAGAAAATCGTCGATGCAATGCCCCAGTTGCGAGCGGCCGATGTGCGACAAACACAGAGCATATCTATGCACAGAATGTGCCTCCGGCATTGAATAAATGTTTCTTTTTTATTTTTGTAAGATGTATTCACTATTTCCAATTCTCCTGAAGCGTTTTTTAAATATTTTTTTACTACTTCTCTAATCAAATAGATATTTTTTGATATGCGTCAGCGTCTCGTTTTTTCCCTCGAAATCGCTCCTTCATCCTACGAAATAAATATACTTTTCGGAATATCCACAAAAACCATTGGATATCTTTGAAAGAGTACAGTTTCAAGATTGTAAAACGATTTTTATTTTTTTTGTCAATTGAAAATTATAGAAGTTATCAAACTTTTCGTGAAAAACGGCATTTTACGGACGTTTTTTTTGCACAATTTTGTTTGCATTATTAAAAATGTAATAGCCATTTCTAACCAATGTTTTCATATAAAAATAAGTTCAAATTATACCCCAGAATTTTTTGAAAAACTTAAACGGCTTTATTTAATTATTTATAACAGTTTCAATAGCCTGGGTCCGCTGGACCCAGAGTGACTATTACGTAATTCTAGGCAAGTGTGACTCTTAAGGGTTAAAGGGAATCGGAAATACCGAAGTAACTACATTATGCAAGATATTGCTAACCATTCGCATAGGAGACGCGTGCATTACGCACCTCATGCGTGTGGTAAGAAATGATTTTCCCATAGCAACGGATGGAATATTGGGAAACGACTTCCTCGTGAAGCATCAAGTAATTATCCGAGCAGGCAAATGCCTCGAGTTATACGGAATAACCTGGAAGTTAGAAAACTCCATTAAGAAAATCTCGCTAAGGCCGAGATCAGAAACAATAATAAAAGCTATAACGAAAGATAAAAAGGAAGGAATTATTGAAAGAACTGAACTAATACCTGGTGTAATATTAGGTGGTTGTATTACTACCAGAATCTGAAGAATGCTTGGTCAGCGTCCTAAATACGACCGAGCGAGTGGTAAAACTTGACACTCCTACTGCAACCGTTTAAGAATTGCAATGTGAGTCCCTAGAGACCGATTACCAGAAGGGAACATCAATGTTTAAAATCACGCCTATTCCCTTAGCCGGCAGAATGGCTAAATTACGAGAAAACATAAGGACAGAGCACCTAAATGAAGAAGAAAAGGAAAAATTGATCGAAGTATGCGAAAAATATCACGACGTTTTCTATCTAGAAGGCGACCAGTTGGGATGCACTAATGCAACAGCGCATGAAATCCAGGTCAGCCCAGGGACAGCACCCATTAATATTAGACCTTATAGGTTACCAGAAAGTCAAAAGGAGTACCAATCAATGGAATGCACCACTGTTAGTGGTACCAAAGAAAAGTGATGCGTCAGGCATACAAAAAATGCGCATCGTAGTAGACTTTCGAAAGGTGAATGATGTAACCATCGGCGATTCTTTTCCACTGCCTAATATCAACGAAATATTAGACCAGTTGGGTAATGCCAAATACTTTAGTACTTTAGATCTGGCATCCGGATTTCACCAGATCCCAATGAAAGAAGATGACAAATGTAAAACTGCATTTTCTACTTCCCACGGTCATTACGAATACAATCGCATGCCTTTCGGACTAAAAAACGCACCTGCAACATTTCAAAGGTTGATGAACTCCGCTCTTGCAGGAAAACAAGGACTCCGATGTTTCGTATATCTAGATGACATAGTCATTCACGCAGTAAATCTAAAGGAACATAATCTACGACTGGAAGAAATATTTCAAAGACTAAGAAGAAACACTCTGAAACTACAACCAGACAAGTGCGAATTTTTAAGAAAAGAGGTAAACTACCTAGGACACGTGATAACTGAAGAAGGGATAAAACCGGACCCTTTAAAGATAACGGCGGTTCAAACTTTCCCTACTCCACAAAATGTAAAGGACGTCCAATCGTTCTTAGGGTTAGCAGGTTATTATAGACGATTCATCCATGATTTTTCAAAAACTGCTAAACCCTTAACACAGTTACTAAGAAAAAATGCCACTTTTGAATGGACAGCCCTGGAACAAGAGGCTTTCGAGAATCTAAAGAAAACATTAACTAGTGCACCATTATTACAATATCCAGACTTTTCAAATCCCTTTGTAGTCACCACAGACGCCTCAGATAAGGCAATAGGTGGAATATTGTCCCAAGGGCCAGTAGGCAAAGATCTGCCAATAGCTTATGCTAGCCGTACACTGAATAAAGCCGAGAAAAATTACAGCACTACGGAAAAGGAATTACTCGCTATCGTATGGTCTGTCAACCATTTCAGACCGTACCTATACGGTACCCATTTCAAAATAGTAACGGACCATAAGCCACTAACTTGGCTCTTTAGTATAAAAGATCCAGGCTCCCGTCTGATGAGATGGCGGTTGAAGCTGGAAGAATACGATTACGAGATCGCATATAAGGCAGGAAAAGCCAATGTGAACGCAGACGCTCTAAGCAGGATATGCATCACTACCAGGAGCAAAGGAAAAACAGAAGAAATTGTTCCAAAAGAGAAACCTGATCGAGAATACTCAGAAGAAGAACGACAACATATTATTTACGAATACCATGATACTCCTATTGGAGGTCACCAAGGGGTATCTCGAACGATTGAGCGAATCCGACTGAGCCACGACTGGCCGGGATTACGCCGAGACGTAGAAGACTTTATATCGAAATGTGAAAAATTCCAAACGAACAAATTAGGAAAGCGGATTAAAGCACCAATGGTAATTACTGTGTTACGATTGCTAAATCCGGAAAATCAAGCAATCGTAAATGAGATTTGTAATATAAAGGATGATTCGTTGGTTCGGTCTACTTTAACAGCACGTCCACGTGTTAATACAAGGCCTATCGAATTTTATGATTTGGAATTGTGATAATTTCTCAAGATGTGTCTTCGCGGATCAGGAAATATTCTATTTTTAAGTGATTCTTCAGTAGGTAGATCTTTTGGTAAACTTGAATATTCTATGGGAATCAATTTCCACGGTAAGTACTGAATAGAATTATTTTGTTCGTCAACTTGATATTTTGTCGCGTCAAGATCCTTTTGGCTCGTTGGTTTTGTTTGTCTTTGAGTGTATGGTTTATCTAATTGTCTGAATATTTTATATAATTGAACCTTTCTACCACTTCGTTTAGGCATAAGTCTGTACTTACTCAGATTTTGTATAACAAGTATATTTGGAATTTCCTCAGTATGCGATTGAATCTCAATTAGGTCGTTCGGTATGAATCAGTCCTATCCAAGTCCTGATGATGTATGGAATGTTGATCGAAGTTTCGATTTATATTAATGATTTGGTAGGATAAGGTAGAGGCCCTAAATCCGGCTTCAGTTCTACCTTTTGGAAATAGTAAGGATGGATAGAGGCCCTATATGACGGCTTCAGTTCTATCCGGGAAGGTTGCAAGTATTTGTAAATACTCTGATTTTGGTAACTTGGATAAGATTTAGAGGTACTTGGTATATTTTAATTTCACTCGCGACTCTAATTGGAACTTTGAATATGATTTAACACACCCGACAACTCTAATGTTGCTCTCTTAGACTCTTTTGACCACATCAACCACCGACCCGAATGCTACTTCTGGCTCCCTTTTTATAGCAGTAAAACTACTTCTGATTGGTCAATGTGACTCCCCTTCTTCAAAATTCTTAATATATCGATTGATAGCTAACCCTTTTCCGATAATCAATATACCAAGTCGTACTCCGTAATTTGAATCTCCTTGAATGTTATCCGAGAAGATTCAGGCTTATCCGTTTATTTATCATTGTTCAATATTAACAAATTAAAATACGATGTTTAATATTGTTAGTGTAACGTCAATAATATATTATATGACTAAATGATTATAATGTGTAAAGAATATAATGTGTTTTGCCATTGATAATTATAAGGAGTGAAACGTAACACCTCCCCCCTTAAGAACGGAAACTGTGCAATTTGCTTAGTTTTCGTCCATATGAACATATATGACCTTAGGTTGTTCATTTGGTTGTTGCCCCGATTCATTTTTCAAACTCGGATATAATACATTTGGTTGTGTTTGTATTTGTGGTTGTGTTTGATTTGACAATCGTTGTTCTGTTGAACTAAGTTGGGGTGCTGATGGTGGTCCCATTTCCAAATTCTTTTCCTCGTTTTCATCTGGGATTTTGGTATTTGCTGTTGGTCCTGTCATACCATCTGTGTATTTGCGTTGTCCCAAATGTAATAGGAAGCTGGTTAAAGAGTCCCAAATTGCTCCAATTAACCATAGGCTCCATCCATATATTGTATGTAGAGCTATTCCATGAAGTATAGTATCTATAACAAACTTTAGAAATTTCACTACCATCCAAATTCCTAACAAGCCTGCACTAAATGTTCCAAACCCAGTGAACCATCCCCAAGTTTTCTTCCATGTATCCTTGACAATAGTATTAATTGTTTCTTCGTCCAAAAGATAAGATATTGACATTCCTTGTTTTTCCATAGTTTGTCCTGTAACTCCTCGAGCTACATTACTCAAGACTGCAGGTTTCTCAGCAGGAAACATTATATGTTTTCTTAATTTTTCCATTTCCTGATCTGAATAGATTCCGCTTGAACCTACGTCAATACTCTGATATTCCCAAGTGGGTTCCGTATCTGGTTTTAAAATCATTGGTTCGATAGCTCTTTGTGGATTTGGAGTAAATTTATACCAAATATTATTAATATAATACATAGGTGCTACTATATCATTACAGTCAATCTCTGTCCCTGTTCTTATTAACATATGAGTTCTTGGTGTAATGAAATATGAATCATTTCCTTTATAAACTGCCAACTGTTGATAACATCTTTCAGTTCGTCTAATTTTTACTTCGACAGGTATACATTTAATCAAAAATATTACTTCTCCTCCTGAGACCGTCATATATCCTGGTTTTTTCATAATAGTATTTGCAAATTCGTCTGGTGAAGTTATTCCAAGCATTAATGCATTTTCTAAAACTTGTCGTTGTAAGAGACATCGTTGTACCAATATATCGTGATACAGAGTAGAAAATTGTTGATTCATATGTTTTTCCATAAAAATGAACTTAGAATTTACGTACGTGACAAAATCCAGATTATTCGTGTCAAGTGGCCCCTTCCTTGCAAAAGTTCCATCCTTCCTGGTTTCTAAAATGAACAGCTTTGGATGTTCTGTTTCGATTAGGGTATATCCACAGATTTTTCGTTCTCCTTTCTTTGCTAAAGCGAATGTGAATGATCCATGGTCCAACATATAAATTTCTCGTGATGACCTTTTAATTGCTGAGTTGTTTTCCTGTATATGTGAGGCTTTTCCTTCAAATAACACTGTATAATGCGAGTATTGACAATCATCTGGGGGTGATGTTGTCCAAAATGAGTTTCCTTTATCAAAATCCATACAGGATCCTTCATTCAGGTGACATGTTAACCCTGAAGGCATGCTGATTCGATTTTCATTTAAATGGACTACTGCGTTAAAATTATATACTGAAATTTTTACATTTGCTTGAACAATTACATCTGACCATGAGCCATAAGGATCTGAATACTGTACTCCTTTACAACTTCCATCGTTTCCTATTTTCCCTGCGAGGGTTATTGGATAATTTGATGTTGCATTCATTGGTAATCCAACAATTATGTTTCCTAATGTCATTTGCATGGTTCTTGTGTTATGAATTTTCTGACATTGCTCTTTAGTTGTTTCTTGAATATATTCTCTTCTCCCGTTGTTTACGACCGAAATATGGGAATACATTCCGCAGTAATAAATTGTTCGATCAATTTCGATTTTACATTGAAATACTTCCGTTGACATAAAATCTGTTAGTTGTAATAGCTGTATTTCGATGTTTTCCACAATCGGTTTGTTAATTGGTAAATCGCATGTTCCAACTTGTAATAATGAGACTGTCGTGATATTCAAATTATTTACTTTACAATCATATCCTATTATTGATTGTGATTTTGGTATGAATATTATTGCAATAATTATCACGATCCATTTTATCTTCCTCATGAACATATCAATATTTGAATCCTATAATAGAAATCTATTTTTAATTGTTGAGACTAACATAATATGTTCTCGCATAGTGTAGTGTAGATATGATAGTGTCTGAGTCCGGATAGTATCCAGACTGTTTTAATATCCATTTCCACATTCTTTTTGAAACGCGAATCTTCTTATCGACTTGTGACTATTGAACTCTTTATTTCCTTTCCCTTCTACCTGTCTATAAAACATTGTGCTCCCGCAATTCCTGCTCATTACTTGCTTAACCACTCGTAAAAATGTTCGATTTCTTGTTATTTATTTTGTCCTTCCTGCTTGAACTTCCCACGAGGGAAGAGAGGGAACCCGATCGTCCAGACCACAATCGAGAGGAAATTCGGGACTTTGTAAGTATTACAAATTTATTATCAACATTGTTTCATTCATTTCATTTTTTATTCATTTTACTTATTTTCAGGAGTTTTTTGACACGCTACCAATCCATTTGAATGGCCACGAGGAGGTCGTGGATCTACCGGACGAGTGGCTCCAACTCCCTGCGCGGCAAATGTCCAGGATCCTCAGCCATATTAACATCGGCGAGGTGAGAGGTCCTGGATATTTCTTTTATCCGGGGATTGGGGACCACTACTGGTTCGTCACTACCGGGATTCGGGTGAGGCCCGCCGTCCCGGTAGCAGAGATCCAGGAAGGAAGACGTTTGTTCCCCCGGAACCCTCCTGCACCATTGAGAAGGCCACACAACCCTCCTCCCAATCGTTAGTGACAGTGACATTGTGTGACATTGTGTGACATTGTGCGAGATAACTGATTTTTTTTTTTTTTTAAATAGTTTTTATAATAGTACTGTTGTATAGATATAGCAATATAATCATTTATTTAAAATATTCGTTTTCCTCTTTATTTATAAATCTTTATTCCCAACACCAATCTCCTTAATTATTTTGATATTGACAGGTAGAATAATGAGTTTAAGTCGAATATGTCGTGTGGTGAATTTTTACAATCTTCCAACCACAGATCATCTAACTCTTTCCTCATGCGCGCTCGATATACTCTTCTCCGTAGCTGTCTTTCTAATCTCAATATCTCTTGTAACTGTTCTCTTAAGTCGAACATTTCCTGGGCTAATTGTTCCCACACTTCTTCTTGTTCGATTAAATCCCAGTGGGAAATTTCTTGAGGCTCAAAATATCCCATTGTCTCCTATTAAATAAAATTTCAGAATTATATTGTGACAGTTTGAGAAAGATTTATTTATCTAATGTGCTTCCTTGATTAGATTTGAATGAACGATTTTGGTTTTCTTTTGAGATATCTTAAGTTTGACATTTCCATTTTCATATACTTCCATAATCTCGTATGGTCCTACATATTGATTATCATATTTCCTTATAACAGTTCCTCTTAACAAAAATACGAATTGTCCAGGGGTGAATTTCCTTGGATTTATTTTCCTATCGTAATATCTTTTGGATCTCTCTTTAGCTTTTTCTAAATTTTCCCTAGCTATTTTCCGTACTTCGTCTAGGTCATCCATCAATTCTTCCAGATATTCGTCATACGTTCTTCCTAGCTGTTCTGATGATAAACTTGATGGAATTCTTGCTAATTTTCCATATATTAGTTCGAATGGAGTGAAACCTGTAGCCTCATGAGTACTGGTATTATAAGAAAACATAGCCATTTCCAACCATATATCCCAATTTTCCTTTTCGCTTACATAATGTTTCAGATATTCGGCTAATACATGATGAGACCTTTCTAAAGATCCGTTTGATTGAGGATGAAATGCTGTTGTTTTTAATTTTTTAATTCGGAATCTTCTAGTTAATTCTCGCATAAGTGAACTAATAAAATTTCGTCCTTGATCCGTAAGAACTGTTCGAGGCGATCCGAATTGACAAATGCAATGTTTAATAAAAGCTTCGGCTACCGTCATAGCATCCATCTCTTGTAAAGGTACTGCTATGGAATATTTTGATAAATCGTCTTGCATAGTTAGAACGTAGCAATTCCCTGAGGCAGTGACCGGTAAAGGACCGACGATATCCAATGCTACCTTATCGAAGGTATTCAACGGAGTATCGGTGATAACCATAGGCTGACGTGTTTTGTTTCGTACTAACTTCTTTTTCTGACAGCTAATACACGATAAAATATAGTTTCGTATATCTTCTTTCATATTTTTCCAGAAAAATTCCTGTCGTATTCGTTTATAAGTTTTAGTTATACCTTTGTGTCCTCCCGCTGCGGATGTATGATATTCTTCAATGACATCCATCCGTTGACTGGGGTGTAAGATTTTTACTTGATTAGTACAAATAAATATCTGTACTGGGTTTTTAGTTTTGGATGATTCAAGATAGTGCTGTATTTTTTCCCATGTTATGAAACCGATTTTCTTTTCTTTAAGAATACTGACTGAGGGGATTTGATTGTCATCGATTTCTTTTAACAATTGCTCGAGTATTTTATAAACTTCTTCAGGTGTCGGATACTTATGTGATAATACCATACTAAGTTGAGCCCGTCCTTTTAACTCATGTTTATAAATTTTGCCGGCGTCTAATGGCCCTGTTAGTAATCTTCCTTCTTCTGTCAATGAACTTCCAACGTCTCCTATTACCTTTCCAGCAGTGTCTACAAAATATGCTATTGTATCCTTCCGAGAGATAATATTATCTCTTAAGACTATCACCTTGACCGAATTTTCTTGTCCTTCTATCTCTTCCTCGTCAGCTGACTGTATAGATCCTATAAAAATAGTTCCTTCTAGCGATATACCATCTTCTGTTACATCTGTCTCTTTACTCTTTTTATTATCAACCGGTATATCTATGTCTTCTGGTATTGATTCATGTACTAAGGCTATTACTGTAATTTCTTTTGATCTTTCTAACAATTCTTTTTCCGTAAATGGTACAGAATCTTTTGTTAAATTTTGAGATTGTTCATTACTTCCATCTATTGGATTTCTTGATAATGCATCTGCATTAAGATTAGTTTTTCCATTTTTGTAATGCATATCGTAGTCGTATTCCGCTAATTTAAATTTCCAGCTAGTAATTCTTGATGTAGGATCTGCGAATTTATGTAGCCAAATAAGCGGACGATGATCGGTTACTAGTGTAAATTTCCTTCCATAAAGATAAGGTCGAAAATGTTTCACTGCGTAAATGATAGCTAGCATTTCTTTTTCTATCACTGAATAATTCTTTTCTGCTTTGTTTAAAGTTCGTGAACTGTAAGCAATAGGTAAATCATTTCCTATTGATCCTTGACTAAGAACACTTCCTATCGCGTAATTTGATGCGTCTGTTGTCAAAACGAATGGTTTGCTAAAGTCTGGAAATTGTAGTATCGGATTTTGACAAAGTAAATCTCTTAATGTGCAAAAGGCCATCTGTTGTTCTTCTTTCCATAAGAAAGGAATGTCTTTCTTTAGTAAGGTTGTCAATGGACTAGCGATTTTAGAAAAATCCTTGATGAATCTTCGATAATAACCAGCTAATCCTAGAAATTGTTTAATGTTCTTTTGATTTCGTGGGACTGGGAATTTTTTTACCGCTTCAATCTTTTTAGGATCTGGCTTGACACCATCTTCACTAATGATATGACCTAAGTATGCTACTTCTTTTCGCAAGAACTCACATTTATCTGGCTGTAATTTCAAATTGGCATCTTTTAAGCGATTCATCAACTTTTTGAATTTGATTTGATGTTCTTCTAAGGATTTGGCATAAATTACGATATCATCGAGATAAACGAAAAGTTCGTTTCCTTGAAGTCCTATCAAGACTCTATCCATCAATCTCTGGAAGGTTGCTGGTGCATTTTTAAGTCCGAAAGGCATGCGATTATATTCGTAATGACCGTGAGGAGTAGTGAATGCTGTTTTATGTCGATCTTCAGGAACCATTTCTATTTGATGGAAACCTGAAGCGAGATCGAAGACAGAGAAATATTTAGCATTACCAAGCTGATCTAGGATCTCTATAATGTTTGGAAGTGGATAAGCGTCTCCTACTGTTTTTTCGTTTAGATTTCGATAATCAATTACCATTCTCCATTTTTTATTTCCGTGAGAATCTGGTTTTTTGGGTACGATCCATAATGGTGCATTGTATGGTGAATCAGAGGGTTTAATGATATCATTTTTTAATAAGTCGTCCACCTGTTTACGAATTTCTTCCTTATGTATCGGTGGATATCGATATTGTTTTGTGTTTATTGGAATGTCATCTACAGTACGGATAGGATGACGGGATTTAGTAGTCGCTCCTAAGAATTCTCCTGGGATATAGAAATTATCGTTATGTTGTTTAACAATTTGTTGTATTGACTCCTTTTCTTCCTCGTTCAAATGATCTAAGCGTAGAAGTTCGAACAATTTTGAACTTCGTTCTTCATTATCAACCGTGAGTTTATTGACTGCTTTAGACTTTTTTGAATGATTGTGACTTTGATGTTTGAATTGATTTTCAAAGCTCTTTTGATTAGGGACTTCTTGTAATTTAACAGATTCAGCGGATTCAGTGGATATAGTAGATTCAGTGGATTCAGTGGAATAGTAAGAATTGGTCATTTCTTCAAAGTCCCATAACCTAATTTGCGGAGTTTCAATTTCTATTTCTTCTTCAGAGGTGTTAATGGCATAAATGTAACCGATACCTCTATGATTTGTTATCAGAGCATTCCCGAGATAAACGTCTGGACCACCATCTAACCGAGGTACATATCCAGTACTAATTTCAGGATTCATTATTCTGATAGGGATCTGAATTTTAGTTCTAGCTGGCAATACTACTGAATTCGGAGGTTCGAAAAGAATTTCTCGTCCTTCGAATTCGAGTCGTTGTTTTTTGAAATTGATTGTTGCTTCATTTTTAGTAAAGAATGGCTCTCCGATGATTCCATCTTGTACTATTGGAAAATCGTCTCCTACGATGTGGAAACTTGTCTTGAATTCTTCTACGTGAACTATGATTTCTCCTTGAGTTTCTACGTAGTTTGATGTAATTCCTTTAAGATAATATGGTTTGCCGTCTAGTATTGGTGTTCCTGGTTTAACGCATTTTCTCTTAATGATATTTAATTCTGCTCCGGTATCTATCATTATCGTAGACGAACCAATTATTTCAGGGGAATATAATCTTATTGTTGGAGTTCGAGAAGAGTCTCCGGATCGGATTGTTGCGACTCCTCGTGAATGGCTATTGGGCGTACTGTTTTGGTCTTCTGACCGTCGCCCCTCGGCTGAAGACTTTGCTCGTTTCCCGAAACATTTCCGGATGTACTAGGCACTGTTCTTTCTTTGAGAGAATTATTGTAAGCTCTTTTCCGGCATTCTTGTATTGTATGTCCAACATTCTTGCAATATCGACAAACTACTTGTTCCTTGTTCAAATTTAATGGTGTAATGGATTCGGGTTTTGTATTTTGGTTATTTTGAAAGCCTTCTGAACGTTTTCGTTTGAAACAATCTTCTGCTTTGTGTCCTATCTTTTTGCAAAAGGTACACTCAACGCTAGTGCGAATAGGTGTAACCTTATGTTCCTTTGACTTATTTTGTTTGTTAGTGTTAGATGGGGTTTGTATGCCTTTTTTGAGTTGTATGTAATGTTGAGTTTTCTTATCAGCTTGTTTAACGGCTAGTATTGCTTTTGATAATGTATCAAGAGGGGTGTTGGATGGTATTCTAACAAGTATTTCTGGATTTACGTTTTGAATAAATCCTTCTGCTGTTTGCTCATCTATCTTTTTTTTTAGTCTTGCTTCATCTACTACAATTCCTTTAGAAATTAGTTTTTTCCGATGCGCTTCTTTTAACTGATCTACTGTTTCTCGATAACGACTGATAAATGATGTGATTGTTTCATTTTCTTCTTGGAATATTTTAGTTAATTCTCCTTCACATTCTCTAACAGAGAGGGTATCTGAGTACATTAAATCTAACTCGTTAATAAAACCTTCGAAATCGTTTATTTCCTCATAGATGATCATTCTTCTAGCTTCGCCTCTAAGTTTATTTTTGAGTAATCTAACTAATGGTGAAATTACGGCTGGTGATACTAATTCTTTTGCATTTTTACAAGCTCGGATAAAAGTATGAACAGAAATATTTGAGCCATCGAAAGTTGGTACCCCTTCTAATGCGTCTTTCAATGAAGAATGTGGTAAATAGATAGAGGTTGTTGATGGTTGTATCTGAGGTGTTGGTACATCTGATATAGATGGTACTATTGGGATTTGTTGATCCTGCGACATTGTTATGTTTCTTAACTCTGGTTCTGTTAAACCTTGAACTCCTTCTAAATATTGTGAATAGGCTCTAGTGATAGGTCTCGTCATAACACTTCGAACTCACCAAACCATCCCACCGCTGCCACCAATTTTTAATGTTACGATTGCTAAATCCGGAAAATCAAGCAATCGTAAATGAGATTTGTAATATAAAGGATGATTCGTTGGTTCGGTCTACTTTAACAGCACGTCCACGTGTTAATACAAGGCCTATCGAATTTTATGATTTGGAATTGTGATAATTTCTCAAGATGTGTCTTCGCGGATCAGGAAATATTCTATTTTTAAGTGATTCTTCAGTAGGTAGATCTTTTGGTAAACTTGAATATTCTATGGGAATCAATTTCCACGGTAAGTACTGAATAGAATTATTTTGTTCGTCAACTTGATATTTTGTCGCGTCAAGATCCTTTTGGCTCGTTGGTTTTGTTTGTCTTTGAGTGTATGGTTTATCTAATTGTCTGAATATTTTATATAATTGAACCTTTCTACCACTTCGTTTAGGCATAAGTCTGTACTTACTCAGATTTTGTATAACAAGTATATTTGGAATTTCCTCAGTATGCGATTGAATCTCAATTAGGTCGTTCGGTATGAATCAGTCCTATCCAAGTCCTGATGATGTATGGAATGTTGATCGAAGTTTCGATTTATATTAATGATTTGGTAGGATAAGGTAGAGGCCCTAAATCCGGCTTCAGTTCTACCTTTTGGAAATAGTAAGGATGGATAGAGGCCCTATATGACGGCTTCAGTTCTATCCGGGAAGGTTGCAAGTATTTGTAAATACTCTGATTTTGGTAACTTGGATAAGATTTAGAGGTACTTGGTATATTTTAATTTCACTCGCGACTCTAATTGGAACTTTGAATATGATTTAACACACCCGACAACTCTAATGTTGCTCTCTTAGACTCTTTTGACCACATCAACCACCGACCCGAATGCTACTTCTGGCTCCCTTTTTATAGCAGTAAAACTACTTCTGATTGGTCAATGTGACTCCCCTTCTTCAAAATTCTTAATATATCGATTGATAGCTAACCCTTTTCCGATAATCAATATACCAAGTCGTACTCCGTAATTTGAATCTCCTTGAATGTTATCCGAGAAGATTCAGGCTTATCCGTTTATTTATCATTGTTCAATATTAACAAATTAAAATACGATGTTTAATATTGTTAGTGTAACGTCAATAATATATTATATGACTAAATGATTATAATGTGTAAAGAATATAATGTGTTTTGCCATTGATAATTATAAGGAGTGAAACGTAACAACTGACACTCCAGCACAACGTTTCGAAAAATGTGCACTGGATATCGTTGGACCATTAGTAGAAACCCATCAAAGAAACAAATATATATTAACTTTCCAAGATAGTCTCACAAAATTTAGCAAAGCCATACCAATACCAAATCAAGAAGCCAGGACTATAGCCAAAGAATTCGTCACAAAAATCATTTGCGAACATGGAATACCTGAGAAGATATTAACGGATCAAGGAACTAATTTCCTGAGCGAAATGTTCAAAAATACTGGTAAGCTTTTGAAAATAGAGAAAATACAGACTTCCGCTTACCATCCAGAATCTAACGGAGCTCTAGAACGCTCTCATCGGACACTGGCGGAATATTTACGGAATTTCATCAGTCCAGATCAAGAAGACTGGGATGAATGGCTCCCTTACGCCATGTTTACTTATAATACTACTCCGCATACTGCTACAGGATTTACTCCATTCAAATTAATATATGGCAGGCAAGCCTTACTGCCTAGCACATTCAAAAGGGAACCAAAACCCACATACAATTACGACGACTTCGCATTTGAATTACGAGAACGACTCAGAGCCGCAAACCAAGTCGCTAGAGATAATCTCATTGTGGCTAAAGAAAAATCAAAGGACTACTACGACAAGAAGACCGAAATGAGCGAATTCGAAATCGGCGATAGAGTCCTCCTATTCGACGAGGCATTAAGAAGAGGACGTTCCAAGAAGCTCTCTGCTAAATGGACGGGACCTTATGAAATACTAGAAAAGAACTCTAAAGTAAACTACACTATAAAAGTAAATAAGAAATTACTAAAGGTTCATGTGAACCGCCTTAAGCATTTCCTCGCTTAAGTTAAAAGGAAAGAGGTGTGCAGAGGATTGGAGTGAGGACAAAACCAACTTAGATAAATTAAAACAATACAATTTATTAAAAAAAAAAAAAAAAAAATTGTTTACAAAATTTGGACTAGAACCAACTCTCTGGTTCGTAGCCCTCTTCCCCGAATAGCTTTCGGAGGCAGAAGAGGTCTGGCTCCGTAACACTTCCCTCTCCCCAGTGCCAGTCCACCAGGGAACGAAGGTCCGCCCGGACTCGCCTTCGCATTCGCATTTCGCGAATATTGATGAATTCGAGCTAGAAAAGAAAAAAGGGGAATACAGACGATGAATAAATGCAAGGACAAGCAATTTCAAAAAAAAAAGGAAACGAAAAGTTCAAATACTCACTCCGGCCAACGAAATAGTTAGCGCCCTCTCAATTCTATTTCGGAGAGCCACCTCAGAACTCCGCAAAAGAATGGCGGTCCTCTCCGCCTCAGAAAGGACCCTTACCCCTGTGGGGAAAGGAGCCTCCGCCGACAATCTGGAATTTGCAGTATTGTTTGGACACATATTTCAATGTCTAATGCGCAGCCACAACCAATTCATGCTTTATATAGCTACAAAACTAATACTTCACAAAAGCTGAATGGCAATTCTCTACTTACCTTTCGTACAATGCCAAACTGCACATGTTGCAGGTTCACCGCGCTATGGTTCGGGACGACCCAAATCCAAAACGCACCAGCTCAGCAATTGACGATAAGGGAATTCGATACCAATCCAGGAATATACTTCGAAAAAATGGGAAACCTCGTGAACTATAAGGAAACTTGGGAGTTGGTCATTCACACTGACCTAAGCCCCATATTCGAAAGAGAGGCTAACATCAAACATTACTTATCAAAAACAAAAAAAAATGTGTGGAACTACCACTTTAGAATTACAAAGAATATGCAAGGCCTTCAGCACTTCTTCTAAGGTTCGTCTCCAAGAAATGGAAGCCAAATTAGAATACGTTAAAGAAACCACACTCGAACCTCCATCAAAAAGGAAAAGAGGACTTATTGACGGACTAGGATCTTTAGCCAAATCTTTGTTCGGTACAATGGATGCCGAGGATGCCAAGCTAATAAATGAGCAAATAATGACTCTTAATAAAGAAGGAAGCGCGTTAAAAACCGCTCTAAAAAATCAAGTGCAAATCACCAAAGCAAATTTGCGGATGATAAATGAAACCGCAGCTAACGCTGAACACAACGAGATGATGCTGTTCAACCTCACATCTCATATCAAACAACAAATGGACGAAGGATTCAGACTGGAATCTTTCCGAGAAGAACTCGATGAGCATTTTATTATCCTTTCGTTATACATCGAAATGTTCCATGGATGTGTTCAGGATCTTGTAGAATATCTGGTGGGAATCCAAAAGGGAGTCTTATATCCAGGGATAGTATCATATCCAAAAATAATTAAACTACTGAAAGAATCTTTAGAGCACCTACCTCAAGGGTTAACCTATCCAATAGCCTTGATACCCGAAAACGCAAGATACCTCAAAGAGATTTCAGAAATAGAGGCCTATAGCGAAGGTAGCTCCATCGTTACAATAATCAAAATACCGCTGATATCATCCCAAGAGTACCACGTAAACCGAATACACTCTCTGCCTGTCCACATGAAAAATGGCACGTACACTTATATAAAGGCGGAAGAGAACTACGCAATAGTGGGACACGAAATGCTAACATTCATCAGGATGACGCGAACCGAATTGGACAACTGTAAGAAAATTATGGGTCAATACCTGTGTGAAGCAAGACACCCAGTATTCAAAATTAGACCATACGGTTCCTGCGAAACCCAACTTTTTACAAATCTATCGTCGTACCCCCTATCATGCGAAACAAGGCAAATCAAAATTGAAAACACACTCCTAATTGAAATGGAGAACCCCAACTCTTGGCTATATGTAGCGGACCAACCAGAACAAATGATGGTATCATGTAATAATGAAAATCCAAAAAGGGTAGTTATGCAAGGCTCTGGTATAATCGAAATAAAAGGAAAATGTAAACTAACAGCCGAAGGTTTCACTCTAGAAACCGACGGAAAATATAAGTTAGAAGTAACTTTAAACTATTTACCTCCTCTAAACCTAACACTTATTACTGACAACTTTGTACCCTATATCGCATCTAATACTAATTATATACAACCTAAGCTAAGAAGTCTCATAAAGGATCCTAGCGAACTAAATGCACTAAGCAAAAAATTATCGGAAATAGAAAATAACTTAAAAGGGGATAATATCGATACCTTCATAGATATCATATCATCACCTATATCCTATTCCATAGGGACAATTTGTTGTATCACTATTTTTATACTAATTATAGTAATTTATTTCCTAAGAAAAAAGGGAAACTTAACCACTTCCGGAGAAACTACTCCACCTAGTGTAATAGTTATAGGAAACTCTTCCCCAAATACAAATCAAGTCACACCGTAATTTAAGACTCGATTGTAATAAAACCGATGTACACGGGTAGTAAAACAAATGTATAATTTATAAAACATTCGGGTGACTGAACTCGCTGTCAGCAAAAATTTATGTAAGCAAAACTACGAGGCAGGAAAACAGTACAACGACCTACGAAGCAATTGGAAGACTAAAAGAAAAGTCCATGAGAATGGATCTTTCCTTTTTCTATGGGGGTAGGCATGTTGTAAACCATAATATAGATTTGGAAACGCGCCTACGTCAGAAGCGACGGAATGGCCACGCTGCGACGCGGCACATTCCGCTCGCCAATATTATGGAAACAAAAGAGACACATCACCGACTCCATGGCGAAATATAGAAACAATCATTGGTTATTGTATCTCTAAAAAATTCCATAATTAAGATATAAAAAGCAGACGGCCTGTCGGCACGTCAGACGAAGTAGAGAGCTACGAGTGAAGTGTTACCTCGGTAACTTAGTCGAAGTACTAACCTCCAGCCTCGTGATTTCGTACTCACCACGTTTACGGTTTAATTCTAATAGTGTATTCTAACGTAACTTATTTTGTTTCAAATAAATCTTTTACTTGTTATCGAGAGTTAAGTTCCAACTTTTTACTCGGGCAACGAATCCCAAAGTACCTGACTCCCGAAAACCCTTTCCGGCAGTCAAACCCGTGAACCCAGAATTTCGGCGCACAACAATATACATCGCCTGTACAATAATAATAATAATAAAACATATTTATTTGAAAAACAAAAAAATCTTTGTATCGATTTATTCCCGAAGACTCCACCAACCGGGTCATGTTATTTATTTTTTCAGTGGCGCTTCGGACATGTTAGCCGTGCGCCATGGCTAGCTATGCGGCTGACACACATACATGCCGACTATTAGCTCACAGGTGCACGATGAGCTCACCCGGACGAGGGGGCTAGCAACGTCACCGATAAGAGCTAGCAAGCGCGCGCGACGTCACGAGCCTCACGCGTGTCGCGCGCCCGCCGCGGCCGGGCCCCGCGATGGAAGGGGGGAGCGTGTAAAATCTAGCAGACTCTTTAACAGTATATTCGTAAAGAACACCACCAAATAGCCTCATTTGGCATAATGGACACGCGGTGGAAGCATCCGTGGACATCGATGATCTGTGGGCCAACGGGTTGCGGGAAGACGTTCTTCGTAAAGAAATTCCTACGGTTCATCGAGGACATGAACGACGTGCGATTTGCGCGCGTTCTCTTTCACTATGCAGAGTGGCAGGAGGGGTACAGGGAGTACGGGAGCACTATAGAGTTTCACGAGGGACTGCCGCAAAACACAGATTACGGCAACGACCCACGCCCGAAACTCGTCATCATCGACGATCTCATGAGGGAATCGTCCAATAACACGGTGGTCGACCTTTTTACCAAAGGCAGCCATCATAAGAACATCAGCGTTATCTTCATTACGCAGAATCTCTTTCATCAGGGGCCCGGGCAGCGCGATATCTCGTTGAACGCCAACTACATCGTTGTGTTTAAAAATCCGCGCGACAGAGCGCAGATACAGCATCTGGCGAGACAGGTGTTTCCTGAAAATCCGCGCTTCGTGCAGGAAGTCTACCGCGATGCCACCGCCGAACCGCACAGTTATTTACTACTCGATTTGAAGCAATCGACGCCCGATAACTGCCGCTTTCGCACGTGCGTGTTTCCTTCGGACCCGTTCCACTACGTGTACGTACCGCGAAAGGGTATAAAGGGCGGGTACGCCGATCGAGACGTACCAGTCATTCGGTTGTAATGGTATCCGGCGCACGCTGCTCTATAGGGCGGAAGCACGCCACAGTGTTAAAGGCTATTTGCCACCTGGACAGCAAACAACGCAGCGCCTTGTTACGAGCGGCCGACCCACGCCTCGTCAACTGTATATGCGAATGCGCTCTGAATATCCTTCGCGGCAACGTACCTCTCAAACCGACTCAGAAACGTCGCTTACGAAAACACGCACCGCTGCTGAGACGTTTATCCAGACCGGGTTCAGCAGTCAAAACTAGAAAGCGCCTTATCGTTCAGAGCGGCGGTTTTCTACCTCTTCTGCTAGCATCCATACTGGGCACCGTCATATCAAAACTCATAGGGGGAAGCGGATAGGATATACGCAGCATAGAGCGAGAAAGAAAGAGCGAGATGGAGCATGCAAAAAAGATGGTTCTCATCCCTCATGAGAGCGTGAATACCGTGCACCAGCAGTACCACCGTGCAGCGCCTCATACGCATCAGTACAGTCAGGAGGGCATTGACACCGTTAACACCGTACAAACCCCTGGGACCCCCTTAAGCAGATTAGAAGCGTCGATGAAGGAGATCCTACACTCGCCGAATTTCATTGACGAGCGCGAAAAGTGGAAGATGTACAATCAGGTGCTGCAGCGTTATCTACACTTTATCGAGGACCTGCGAAATAACGTCGACGAGGATAGGCGCGCCGATAGCGATAACAAGAAAAAAAATAACAATTCTGCGGAGGATAACGCCCGGAACCAGACCACCGATGCTGACGACGACGACATCATTGCCAGTGTACCCCAAAAGTACAGGACTAAGGCGCGGCTCTTACTAGGCAGGTTGCGTGGCACTGGCTCACCACACATTTCGTGGAGTAAACAGGGCGTTACGCGTATCGGTGGAGCCGTCGTGCAGGACGCCAACATCGTCGATTTAATCAATGACGCTATGCGTGAGAGAAAAACGGCGAGACCGGCGGGAAGTCGGCAGTTTGCGCGGTTCCTCCGTACTGCTGGTATACCGCGCGAATTTATTGGCAATCAGCGTCTATGGAAGGAGGGGAGCAACACGACGCCTCTCAGTAATCAGCCACGGCGTCGTGTCAAGAGACTCGGTCGAGTCTCGCGCCAAGTACAGGCAACCGGCTGTACAGGGCGCAGCTCGCCGAGACTCTTTACTTGAGTCAACTCTTATACCTGTGTTTAGAACGAAATATCTTATTAACCGCTATACATGAGAAAAAGTTATTGATACATTCACTATAGGAATTGAGGGTCCTGAATTGATTGCCCCCACGTTCAATACGATTAGTATACGAGATCAGGGTGTATTGAGATGGCGAGCGAGATGATTTTATTTCAGTTCCGTCGTCGTCGTCATCGTCGTCGTCGTCGTCGTCGTCGTCGTCGTCGTCGTCGTCGTCGTCTTCGCACGTCCATCGCATTTTTTACACGACAGATGGCGCTGACTGCTGTGCCTTCTTTACCTATTTGTACTCTGTATGGTGGTAGTAATTTACGAATACACAATACAATCAAATACACTTTATACGTGAAGCTACCGTTCATACCGAATTTCCAGTTAGTATAAGGGTGCTTTCACAACAGTATAGAATTATCCAGTTTTTAATAGCATTCATGTGCAGCGCGCGTATATGGGTGTATGTATATGTGTGCTTCGGCATAATTCCTCGTATTTTAGGTGACAGATTGTCCAACTGTTCTGCTTCGTAGTTTTCTATATCTAGATGGCCGACGTGGAAGTCCAGGGTGTCCAGGTATTCCGCTTCGTAGTTATCTGCATCTAGGTGTCGGATGTGGAAGTCCAGGGTGTCCAAGTATTCCGCTTCGTAGTTTTCTGTATCTAGGTGTCGGATGTGGAAGTCCAAGGTGTCCAGGTAATCCGCTTCGTAGTTTTCTGTATCTAGGTGTCGGATGTGGAAGTTCAGGGTGTCCAGGTATTCCGCTTCGTAGTTTTCTGTATCTAGGTGTCGGATGTGGAAGTTCAGGGTGTCCAGGTATTCCGATCCGTAGTTTCTTGTATCTAGGTACTCGATGTGGAAGTCCAGGGTGTACAGGTATTCCGCTCCGTAGTTTCTTGTATCTAGGTACTGGATGTGGAAGTCCAGGGTGTCCAGGTATTCCGCTTCGTAGTTTCTTGTATCTAGGTACTGGATGTGGAAGTCCAGGGTGTCCAGGTATTCCGCTCCGTAGTTTCTTGTATCTAGGTACTGGATGTGGAAGTCCAGAGTGTCCAGGTGTTCCGCTCCGTAGTTTCTTGTATCTAGGTACTGGATGTGAAATTCCAGGATATCCAGGCATTCCCCTTCGTAGTTTTCTGTATCTAGGTGTCGGATGTGGAAGTTCAGGGTGTCCAGGTATTCCGCTTCGTAGTTTTCTGCATCTAGGTGTCGGATGTGGAAGTCCAGGGTGTCCGGATGTTCCGCTCCGTAGTTTCTTGTATCTAGGTACTGGATGTGGAAGTCTAGGGTGTCCAGGTATTCCGCTTCGTAGTTTTCTGTATCTAGGTGTCGAATGTGGAAGTCCAGGGTGTCCAGGTATTCCGCTTCGTAGTTTTCTGTATCTAGGTGTCGGATGTGGAAGTTCAGGGTGTCCAGGTATTCCGCTCCGTAGTTTCTTGTATCTAGGTACTGGATGTGGAAGTCCAGGGTGTCCAGGTATTCCGCTTCGTAGTTTTTTTATCTAGGTGTCGGATGTGGAAGTCCAAGGTGTCCAGGTATTCCGCTTCGTAGTTTTCTGTATCTAGGTGTCGGATGTGGAAGTTCAGGGTGTCCAGGTATTCCGCTCCGTAGTTTCTTGTATCTAGGTACTGGATGAGGAATTCCAGGGTATCCAGGTATTCCGCTACGTAGTTTTCTGTATCTAGGTGCCAGATGTGGAAGTCCAGGGTGTCCAGGTATTCCGCTTCGTAGTTTTCTGTATCTAGGTGTCGGATGTGGAAGTCCAGGGTGTCCAGGTATTCCGCTCCGTAGTTTCCTGTGTCTAGGTGTTGGATGTGGATGTCCAGGGTTTTCCGCTCCGTAGTTTCTTGTACCTAAGTGTAGGACGTAGAAGTCCAGAAAAGTGTGCAACAAGCTTTGGCGCTTCGCTCAAACTATAGTATCCTCTTTGATGTTCGCACGGCCTGAGGTACAAGGCCTGAAATAATCCAGCATACTCTCCTCTCTTACATTTACCACACGGCTTCAACAAGCTGGACACCATTAACGACGCTTATATGCATTGAAGATTACATTTTCTTTAAAAATTTGTATATGTCTTTATGCATTTCTAGAAAAAGGGACTTACAAATTAAATTTATATGCCATTAAACATTTTCGACACCGCAATATATTTTTCTGATTAGCAACATCTTAATGCATTTACATTTTATATCTGTGACAATATAGATTTCAGTGCTTAGAGCGTCTATGTCCCGTTGAACAACAAAAACTTGTGATATCCCCAAAAAACACTTACGTGTAAAAAACTACGCCAAGTACAGGTGTGCTGTGTATTCCTCTAATAAAAAGTATTGATATCAGATTATTGAGGCCAAGTACATAAGTCACTACATGTTTGCCTATTATATGATCTAGCACTGGTCCATCATTTTAATTGTATTTTCAAAATTTCCTATAACGTTTTCACTACTCTTTTACATTACTACTGTTTCTCGTAGTTGATTATGAATTAATGGTTATTTAATAATTAATAAAACTTTAGCTGATTCCTTATCGAGTACTACTTGGCGGGTCCGTGCCAGAAATTCCAAAGTACTTACTTTGAACGTACTAATAGTATCCTAAAATTATATGTTTGTTATTAAGATTTTACCGTGATTATTATTAACGAGTTATCGTTAATAAGCTCTATATAGAAAGTTGACATTGGTTTTGAGTTTAATGACTGGCATTATGAATGCAAATTTATATCAAGAATTGCACGGACCCGCCAAGTAGTACTCGATAAGGAATCAGCTAAAGTTTTATTAATTATTAAATAACCATTAATTCATAATCAACTACGAGAAACAGTAGTAATGTAAAAGAGTAGTGAAAACGTTATAGGAAATTTTGAAAATACAATTAAAATGATGGACCAGTGCTAGATCATATAATAGGCAAACATGTAGTGACTTATGTACTTGGCCTCAATAATCTGATATCAATACTTTTTATTAGAGGAATACACAGCACACCTGTACTTGGCGTAGTTTTATACACGTAAGTGTTTTTTGGGGATAACAATCGTACCGCGCCCAATCGACACGACTCAGAGCTCGTCCACGGAGGAGGAATTTGGCGAGGCGTTTCAGGAAGTGTTTAGAGACTCCGGGGAAGAAGAGGTCGTGGGGAAAAGATATACACGATCCGTGTCGGCTAGTACAGCCAACGATACCGAGAAAAAGAAAAGATTAGAATGGTTAAAGCTGCCGTGAAACAGAAGAAGAAGAAGAAGTCGGATGATGACGGCCTTCTGAGGCGACTTTATTACACACCAGCAGAGCCGTCTTCGTACGCCGGTATCGGTAACCTCGAGCGAGCGGTTAAGGGTAGGGTAAAGCGAGATTCCGTCGTACATTGGTTAGAGGCGCAGGACGCGTATACGCTGCATAAGCCCGTACGTCGTACGTTTCAGCGTCGCTCTTACACCGTCAGCAATATCGACGATGTTTGGGAGGCCGATCTCGTGGACCTTCGCTCGTTGAAGGAGTACAACGATGGTTACACGTATATACTTGTAATAATCGATGTACTCAGCAAATACGCTTGGGTCGAGCCTTTACGCGATAAGTCCGGTACAACGGTAGCAGCGGCATTCCGGAAGGTTTTGGCACGTAGTAAGAATAGGATATCCGTGTACCTACAGACAGACAAAGGTAAAGAGTTTACCAATGGCGTACTGCAGCGTCTGCTCGAGGAGCTCGGCATAGGATTCCGCGTAGCGCGCAGCCCCGACGTAAAGGCGGCTGTCGTCGAACTCTACAACCGTACTCTGAAGGAGCGTATGTGGCGTTACTTTACACATAGAAACACGCGGCGGTACATAGATATTCTTCAGAGCCTCGTGGAATCGTACAACAGGACACGCCACTCTGCGACAAGAATGCGTCCAGTCGACGTAACCATGTATAATGCCGCTACGGCTCGTATGAACCTGTCCATGCGATACGCCACAGTGAGCCCGCGTATCCCTAAATACGGTGTCGGTGACCTGGTACGCATCAGTAGCGCTAGGAACCCTTTTGCGAATGGTTACGAGGGGGGTTGGACTCGAGAGATTTTTAAAATCGTACGCCTAGGTACAACGAGAGAACCACCCGTCTACATCTTAGAAGATCTCGCCGGCGAGAAGATTGACGGTATTTTTTACGAGGAGGAGCTCGTTCGAGTCCGCAAGGACCTCGCAAAGGACACGTTTCTCGTCGATCGTGTGATAAAACGAAGCGGCCGTGGGAAAGCCCAAAAAGTACAGGTCAGCTGGGTCGGCTACCCCGAGAAATTTAATTCGTGGATACCGGCTGCCCGCTTAAAGAACAATGAAGGACCAATTTTATCTCGTTCTGCCCAGTAACAGCAGTATGTCGTACTATCCCGAAAATAAAACTACCAGTCTTACCACGCATCTACCGCATCAGATCGATTTACACGGGGCATGGGCTGTTGCTCTGGTCGCAATACAGATCCCTATGACCTTTCTTCACGTGCCCGCAGCGGTAAAAGACTGGGATCACGTGGGCGTGGTCACCACCCGCACCAAACCGCGGAAGAACCACAAAGAACCGATAGTGGGTCTTATGATGACGGGCTCTAACGTGACGCACGGTGTTTATGACGACGTAAAGACACTCGTTGACGAAATAAACGCTACCAGGGCTATGAAGGGGCGTCTGCAATTAGAGCTCTGTAGAGGCGGTTACGCTAGCGTATCGCTCGTCTCTACCGATAACGATCTAGACGACCCACACGAACTGAGACTCTGCCGGTCTCTGGCGCGCATCCTAGGTTTTCCGGAATCGGTCGTGGTATCGAAAGCACAGCCCGTTGTGATGGCCGATCAGCCGATTAGCCTGATCAACGCCCTACCTAAGATGCTTTTTGTTTACACCGATGTCTGCGAGCCGTATATCACCGGAGACGTCCAAACACCCTTGCTTCGTGTGGTTCCCCTGCAAACGGATAACAAATACGCGTACGCAGCCATGAAAGTGCTCTCGTTTTCACCGTTAAAGTATGCATATACCGCTGTTCCGCACGACTTTTCAAACGATCGACATCGATATAAGAGATCAACTAGGCGAAACTATACCATTCGAATCAGGGACGCTCTCCGTAACACTACACTTTAAACGGCTAGACTGATGGCTCATTACACCGACTACTACGAGTCGCAGATCGGTGGGGGATATTCCACGAAATTTCGGGTATTCGCGGGGTCGCCTTATCAGCGAGGACATGGTATTGGTAGCTTTCTCGGTGGTCTGTTTCGGCGTGTGTTACCTTTGCTATCGAGAGGAGCCCGAGCCGTCAGTAAGGAGGCGGTGCGCGCGGGCATGAATATCTTGACGGACGTCAGCGAGCGCGGCGCTCCGCTGAAACAGGCGTTTCGCACCAGGGCCACCGAATCGGGTATGAATTTTAAACGTAAGGCGGAGGCGAAAATTGACGAGCTCATGAAAGGATCGGGCTATAAAGCTATAAAACGACCACGCGGCGCCCACTCTATCATCGGCGTCGCTGGAAGGAGCATCGCCTCAAGAACTGCTAACAAGCGTAAGAGCCGTACGGGGAAGAAGGCTGCTCCGCGTCGAAAAAAAAAGTAGTAAAAAAAATAAAGTCAAAAACCAAGAAACCCAAAAATCGTCGTAGGGTCGCTCGTAAGAAAGTAAAACGGAGTGTGCTGGATATCTTCTCCTAAACGCTACCTCTATCATGGCCTTTCTACACGCACACTCCTGCGAGTGTATGAAATCGAAGCTCGAGCTCTTGACACTGCCACCGACACAGACCACTATAGAGAGCGCGCAGTGGGTACACTACAAGCCCATCTCATCGCTGACCGATGACTCGCCCATTGAATTTGTCGTGCCGGGTAACGGCGACGAGTACCTCGATCTAGCACACACCATGCTGAGTTTACGCGTGCAGCTACGATCCAAGGATGCGTTAGCCCCTGACGCTCTGAGCAAAGCAGCCCCTGTTAACAATCTGCTACACTCGCTGTTCAATCAGGTGGACGTGTTTCTTAATCAGAAACTCGTATCACCGCCTAATAACGCGTACGCTTACAGAGCCTACATAGAGACGCTATTAAATTATGGGCCAGCCGCTAAGGGGTCCCACCTCTCGAACGTGCTCTGGTACGACGACACCCCCGGTCATATGGACGATACAGCGGGCAAGAATATGGGTCTCGTGAATAGGCAGGCGTTCGTCGGTAAAGACAAGACGGTCGATCTGATCGGTCATTTACACTGCGATGTGTTTAACCAGGAAAAATTTTTATTAAATGGTGTTGAGCTCCGTTTACGCTTCGTACGCACGAGAGACGGTTTCTCCCTCATGGATCCAAAGAGCGAGTGTTCTTTACATATAACGGAGGCCACGCTCCTCGTTAGACGCGGCAAAATAAGCCCCGGTATTCTAATTGCTCATTCTAAAATGCTATCAAAGACAACTGCAAAGTATCCGCTTACGCGTGTAGAGGTCAAGGCACTGACGATGCATGCCGGTTTGCACGGTGGCACTATGGACAACGTGATTCTCGGCCAATTACCTAAGCGGATTATAATAGGCTTCGTCGATAACAAGGCCTTCAATGGCAACTATCAACTCAACCCGTTCAATTTTAAAAACTATCGTATTAATTTCTTATCGCTGTACGTCGACGGTGTTCAAGTACCCTCGAAAGCACTGCAGACCGATTTCGGCAAAGCCGGTCTTTACGTGGACGCGTATCATACCCTCTTCAGCGGCACGGGTATACACTTCCTCAACGAGGGTAATTCGATATCTAGGAACGCTTACGCAGACGGCTACTGCCTATTCGTTTTCGATCTTACACCTGATCTCTCGGCAAACAGCAACACCGACTGGAACATGATCAAGCACGGTAGTGGACGAATTGAGGTACGCTTCGACGAACCGTTGGCCACCACCGTGAACTGTATCGTTTACGCTGAGTACGATAACGTTCTGGAGATCGACGCCTCGCGGCAAATCGTCGTAAATTACGGCGGATAAGCAATCGAAGAAAATACATAGGTCAGCAGTTTAGGGTACGCGTCATCGTCTTTTTGTGCACTCAGTATCGCCTGTGATCGTCAGCATCGCCGTTCGTTTCTCGTTGAACGCCTTCGAGTTAGCACCGCAGCGATGGATTTCGTGATCGAGATTGAGTACTTCAAAGACTCCGAGGAACGTCTGGCGCCGAAGGAGATCGGCGTCGTGGCTGTGGAAAGAAAATGCATAGGCCACTGGATCGTTTCACCGCCCTGCGATTTCAACCCATGACCATGAACAACACCATGACCCGCTATCGACACGGTCTAGAGTGGTTCGACGGTGGTGTAACGTACAAACAGCTATACAACAATCTCCGAAATATTGCCGGTATTTCGCGGAGCATATACACGCGAGGTCCGGGAGCGTACTTTTTCTGTAGACCGTTATGGCAAGGGAGGTTATAAATTTGGATGAAACCCCCGATAACTCACCATACGAGGACTTCCCACCGAATTGTGACCATTACGAGTGCATCGTTCACGCCTGTAAGGAGAGCCGAGGATCGTTCACCTGCGCTCTGAACAACGCATTGCGTCTTGAATTCTGCCTTCGAAATAACGGACCGCATATATGAACACGCTAGACCTTTACCTCGGCCTTCGCGATATATCGGAGCATACGACGGGTGTCTATGCAGCTAATAGAATACCCCGAAGCTGGTCGAAACCCGCTGCGATTATCGCCAACACGGACGATCATACGAAACCAGGAGCACATTGGGTTGCCATGTACGAGGACGCTGACGGAGACGGTTACTACTTTGACAGCTATGGATTACCACCGCTGAATCATCACCACGCATCGAGACTCCGACGGAACTGTCGACCCTTCCGATGGAACACCCAACAGCTTCAGAGCGAGACGTCAACGGTGTGCGGCCAATTCTGTATGATGTTTCTACACTACCTCTCCTCAGGCTTCGGGATGCATGCCTTCCAGAATGTATTTAGTACTGATTTGCGGAAAAACGATAGAATTGCCCGAGACTACTACGACGCTTTTGTGCGAAAGAAGCGTTTGGCTGATCGCCAGTATGCGCACGATAATAAGATCTATGGTGGCGGTGGCGGTGGTAGGATACAATATTCCCGGTGTAAATCTGGATACACGTGTTAAGATCTGTTTCATGAAAAAAGGTGCATGGTCTGGGCATTTAATTATATAAATTAAAGATATAATTTTGCTAATTTTTTTTTATTATGGACTGTATATTAATATAATAACGATAATATATATATAACGTAAATAATAATAATAATAGGCGTAGAGTATATATGTAAGCAATTCATAATAATAGTAAGTATAATGATAAAATTAAAAAAATGGGAGTAATAATAACAACAACAATATACAGGGTGTCCCAGAACTACCTGACCAACGGGGTATAGCGGTGTTCGGGAGGCACCACTGATCACGAAAATGACGTTCCTTTTGTCCGGAAGGTCATAGTTTTTAAATGGGAGCAGGTCAAAGTTGACCAATCAGAGGGAGGCGTCAAGAGAAATGTAGGCACCTGCAAACTCTGAGTTTTCTTCGCTCGCTTTTGTTTCTCGGTAGCTTGTTTTTTGTTTCCAATATGTATGTCTTCGGCTGACGTCATCCTGTCCGAAGTACCGAGAAACAAAAGCGAGGGAAGAAAACTCAGAGTTCGCAGGTGCCTACGTTTCTCTTGACGCCTTCCTCTGATTGGTCAACTTTGACCTGCTCCCATTTAAAAACTATGACCTTCCGGACAAAAGGAAGGTCATTTTCGTGATCAGTGGTGCCTCCCGAACATCGCTATACCCCGTTGGTCAGGTAGTTCTGGGACACCCTGTATATGTAGCGTAAATAATGCTAAGCTAGGATAGATATATAAGTAATGTAAGCAATTAATAATAATATGTATGTAGGAAAAAAATATATATATACAATATAATATAAACCTATACTACTACTACTATTATTCAAGAAATTAGGTTAACCTGCCCATACCCAAACCGCACCAGGGTGTCTCTAGTGGCCTCATAGAGCAGGACACACCCTGGGCATGCGCCGGGTGTATGCTCGAGTAACACACTCCGCGCACAGGTTGTGCACCGCGCCAAGTTGAAGACCATTGTAGTGTCAAGCAACAAATAGTGCAAGCTATGGGGAGTGTATAACGGTTGCATGTCCGGTGGTAGCTCACTCACGCACCCGGCGCACAGCTCCTCCCAGCGGTATGTATACAGGGTGTCCCAGAACTACCTGACCCGGTGGGTATGGCGGTGATCGGGAGGCTTCACTGATCACGAATATGACCTTCCTTTTGTCCGGAAGGTCATAGTTTTTAAATGGGAGCAGGTCAAAGTTGACCAATCAGAGGGAGGCGTCAAGAGAAACGTAGGCGCCTGCGAACTCTGAGTTTTCTTCCCTCGCTTTTGTTTTTCGGTGGCTACGGGCAGGATGACGCCAGCCAAAGACATGCTTATGGGATGTCACTCGCTGAGAACGGAGGTTCTCAGTTGAAAACTCAAGCAATTAATGAAAACTGCAATGTCCTATGATAATGCCACATGACTTACACAGATATCTCTGTGACGTCTTACGTATATTATCTTGATTTTGCTTTTCTTTTATTGATCTCCAGCGATTCGTGCTACATCCCGTTGACGACTTTTCATATGTATAAAGCATTTTCCCTAAGAATTTATTATTCCCTGTACGATATGCAACTTTATTGCAAATATCTTTAGTCTTGCAATAATAACATTAATTGTAAAATCAAGCTAGAGAAGCATGGAAGGTATTTAATACTGACATAGTATGGGCTCTAAGAGAGAAAATAATAGATACGTGTAACGCTTTTATCGGCCACGCCAAGTTGCGTAATACTTGTAGGTGACAGATTTTGAATTTGCTTACTACAAAAGATCTGCATTATATCGTACAGGGAATAATAAATTCTTAGGGAATATGCTTTATACATATGAAAAGTCGTCAACGGGATGTAGCACGAATCGCTGGAGATCAATAAAAGAAAAGCAAAATCAAGATAATATACGTAAGACGTCACAGAGATATCTGTGTAAGTCATGTGGCATTATCATAGGACATTGCAGTTTTCATTAATTGCTTGAGTTTTCAACTGAGAACCTCCGTTCTCAGCGAGTGACATCCCATAAGCATGTCTTTGGCTGCCGTCATCCTGCCCGTAGCCACCGAAAAACAAAAGCGAGGGAAGAAAACTCAGAGTTCGCAGGCGCCTACATATCTCTTGACGCCTCCCTCTGATTGGTCAACTTTGACCTGCCCCCATTTAAAAACTATGACCTTCCGGACAAAAGGAAGGTCATTTTCATGATCAGTGGTGCCTCCCGAACACCGCTATACCCCGTTGGTCAGGTAGTTCTGGGACACCCTGTATATATTGTAACGTGGCGTCAGGACGACACGTTACAAGAGCCCCGCACCTCCGCGCGCTGCCGACGGCACGGCAGTGCCTCCGGCCTCCATCTCCAAGGAGTTCGTAGGTCCGTGGTTCGGGAGGAGGGAACGGGGGAAAATAGTGGACTGGCGGCGGAGGCACAGGGCCCTTTTGGGTTGAGAGCCCGCAAGCAAGGGGTGCCCAACCGCCAGGACGCACTGCCGGTACCCCGGGAACCTTGATCGGCTACGGTTTGCGGGTCCGCGGGGAGGGCGCCGGAGAGGAGTTTGTTTTGATTTTTGACCTACCGCGAAGAGCGGTAGGTACGATAGAGAGTGTGTCGCGGGGAGTCCGTGCGTAAGGACACGCGTGTCCGGCGGACCGCGAAAAATGAGTCCTTCTTCCGTGCTCGGGCGATAGCGGAGCTATCGGATAATCGCGGATTGCGATTATCGGGATCTCTCGCAGAAGAACCATGGCTCCCGGGTTTTTTTTTTGTGGTCTAGTGCCAGTGCGTGGCCGAGTGGGGGAAATTCCGAGTGTTTGATGGACACCTTCGTGGAGCCGGGATGCGGCACCACGGGGATACGGCCACCACGATTTGGATTTGGTACGGGCCTGATGGGACAGCCAGTTCTCGGTAAGTACCGCGAGAGCGGTCTTATTTAGAGAATAGCTTGCGCGAGAAGATAGCCGAGCGGGAGTGGTGCGGGGACACGGATGCCTCACGTGGCTACCGACGTCGGAGGGCACACTCCCGGGGACGGGAAGGCTCGTCTCCAACGAGACCTGTTAGGATCGCGAGGAGATTCGCGAATTCGGTAGGCACACCGAGGTAGGGACAGGTCTTGGGCAGGCTAGAAGTCACGACTCGGAATAGTCGTGAGCCGCCGTTGGAGGACACACTGTACGCGACGGGATTTGTATTGTAAAATCCGCCGTTTATTTAATGGTAATAAACGGAACGGTATTCTACTCGCTGTTTTATCATTTTGCGCGCCTATCCGTTGACTCCAAAATTCTCTCTCGTCGCCCCCATGTTCCCCTCTACCATTTTCAGTGCGCTGAGGCTGAGCCGCCGGGAGACCTGAAACGGCCGTGGTAAGGGATGGTGGTGCGGGAAAGCCGCACCTGGCGCCCAACAATTAGGTCTTCGGATCTTTTCTTTGATTACAGCACGTTGGGAGCAGCCACGGATTATTTGTAGGCGACGCCGATGAACGGTACACGTCACAAAATTAGCGCCCAACGTGGGGCCTGAGAGAGAGTCAGGAAGGTCGGATTTGTTTTGAGCGCACAGCGGATCGCGGGCAAACGGTTGGGAGGACGACAAGAAAGGTTGTCGCCAACCGAGCCGCGAAGACTCGGCAGGAACGGTTGTCAAAACAAATTGTCTTAGAGGCGTTTGTAAACAGTCGGGTAGCCGAAATTATCGCGACGGATAGTAGTCGCGAGCGGCAACCGATTTTAGGATATTTCTCGCGCCCCTCCACGCCGCCCGTGCCCCGCGCACTGGAGAGCGGTACTCTCGTGAGCGACCAGGGCTGGTTAGCCAGGAAACGGCCACGAGTCCAGGAGTTGATGACTTCGTGAGCCGTACAGGTCTGCCACGGAGACACCGGGTGCGCGGCGGTGTGGTGGACCCTTTTGGACAAGGGGAGCGTGAGTTCTCCCGGGAGAGAGGCGACCGTAGGGCGAAGGAGGCCAAAAGCATGGCCCGCCACTAGAAAACCCTGCCGAGGGAAGTAGAAATACCGGCGTACGAAGAGCGGAGTCCCTTCGGAAGCCACCAGATTGTGAATGGCACCGAGGACTCTGTGGACGCACTGCAGGGCAAGGACTCGGGGCCGCAAATCTCGGGGAACGAGATCGGAGGGCGGCCGATCGAGCGCCCTTTAAACGCGATAGGACGGAAACGCGCAGACCTCTAGGGCCGGATAGGGAAGTCCGGGGAGGGAGAAGCTGCCGTACCGAAAACATGTTTAAAGGGAACAGCGTAGGAAACTATCCTAATCGACCAAGAATGGATTGGTCGATCGGGGACGTCGATACTCCGGAAAGTAGGAGTCCTTCTCGGATGGAACGGGAAGGGGAGAGGACGGAGTGCAGCAGTCGCCATCTCAGCGGCGGCTGGCTCATCCGCGCGATCCGGAGAGGGGATTCTACGCCATTGCGTACCTGGGTAGGACATGAAGGATGTCGCCGACGCTCGGTTCATCTCCACTCAAGGACAGCAAAAAGGGTACTCCGACGCCGGGTGACGGAAAGGAAGGGGGAGCTGGTGGACGATACGGCGGCCGACCAGCATGTTGGGATTGCGGTCGGGCCGGACATCGCCACCCGGATTGCGAAGATCCCGATAAAGGCCTTTCTGCATCCGTTGCGGCGCTCCCGGAGTGGGACGTAGAACGTGCCCGAGATGTGCTGGTGACCGGTCGAGAAACGGCAAGTGGAGGGCACACTAGGAGCGAGTGCTGCCTCCGCCGTAGTACGTGGAGTACTCGGGGGGAACCCCCCCCCCAGCTCCAATGGGAAGCTGCGCGGGGCCTTAAAACTCGACCTGGGGATTCCAGACATTTTATGCGGAGTGTCCGTGGAGAATCGAGATGGAGATTTCGGCACCAGGAACAGAATTCCCCCCTCTAAATGGAAGCGAGGTGACTTCATCGACGGGGTCAGGGCAGGAGGTTCTCCCGACGGGATGAAGGAATCGGGATGAACCGGGACAGGCCTGAAGACAACCTCGTGGGGAACCAGTAAAGTAGGATCTTTACGCCACGGTTCACGAGGCAGAGGAGACAGCTCGGCGAATGCGAGGGCCATGAGGGACGCAGCAGTTTCCGTTAGCCAGAGGAGTTGCGATGCAGAGGATGGACGGCCAGGGCGGACTAGCCTTGCGGATAGCAGGCGAACCGGAAGCCGTCATCCAACTTGAGGGTACGCGCTCGGTTACGTGAGACACCCGGCTCCAGGTAGGGGGCCGGAGCGCTCCCTGGTGTTCACCGGAGTGTGGACATCGGCCGGGACCAAGGCCAAGGTCGGCCGACCCTTGATAATTCCTGCGTGTTGGGATCGCAAGGAAGAGTTTCGCCTAGCTGGAAAATGGGATCATCGCAGACACCTGGGAATGGTGGTCGCATGACTCACCTCTCCGCATGAGAGGCCTGATCCGTCCAGCAGGTGACCAGTGGAAGGCCAGTCAGTTCAAGGAACGTCTGATGGGCCTCGAGAGAAAACCGTGGAAGTTCGGCGAGCCCAAGGTCGTGCGATCCGTAGGCGGATGGACCTGGTAGGGCTTACCGACATTCTTTGGGAGGTAGCCCAGGAATAGAGGAACGTTCGGGTCAGGTGGCAGGAAGGACACTCCCCGGATATGGAAAAAACCGACGTCCGCTGAAAGGGTCAGCCGGAGAGAACGGCAGATCCATCGCGATGGTCATGGTAGCAGACAGAAGCTGATGAGTATTCCAGTGCACTGTGAGAGTGACCAAGACGTCCGGTCCCCGGAGGAGAGCTGAGGGCCTCCAGGATGCCAAGCACCGAACGCCACGGAGGATGGATAGAAGAAGGAGCAGTGAGTACCTACGCTACTGCAAGCGGAACTTGAGAGCGGGCTGGCGCCGATGGTTTCGTCGGAGCGCAGCCGCGTGGTTCCACGAACGCGTCGTTCCGCGACCGGATGCTGGATAGGACACTGCCGGGAAAGGATCGGTGGCGGCCTAGCGTCTCGTCGCAGAACCTAGGAAAGCGGCCACTGGACAGTCGGCCGCGATAGGATAGGGTAATACCGCCGGAAATGGTATCACCAGGAGCGAGCATCGGAGGGAAGAGGCCGATAGGAAACGGATTCTTCCCGCAGGCTCGAAGTGGAATGGTCAGAGGTGTAAGACCCGTGCGTATTCCAGGCAGTCTCTGACCAGCGGCGAGAGAAATGGCAGACCAGGAATTGGTCTCGCCAGTACAGGAGCCAGGTGAACGGAGACGACGAAAACAGCGTGTCAAGAAGTCTCGGACTCGGAGACGGCCGGGAAGAACGGCCTGCCGAAATAGTTCACCTGAGAGAAAACTAGCCACGCGGACGCTACTGTATGGAAGAAACATGTGGGAAATAGAAATTCGGAGAGTCGCAATGCCGAGTACAAGTACGGCGTTGCAATCCGAATCTTCCCGCATGTTATGATTTAGCCGACCAGCTTGAGGGGACCTCGACTAGGAGACGTCCAGGGAGGGGATCCTACGACAGCTAGAGTTCGGCAATGTAAACAGAAGTCCCGCCAGCCTGGCCGTGGCGCGGAGAGTGAGCGGCCAGGGGAAGGCGTCAACACACAGTGTTGTGACGGCCGATTGGAATTCGGCCGGGATGTAAACAGTAGCCGAGAAAAGAATTAGCGATGGCCTAGGGACCGTGCATAACGGTACTAGGGCGAATTGGTAGTAAGGTAACACTTACGAGACGCATTCCGGGAAACGGATTGCGTCGGCCGCCCGCAAGAGCTAGGAGTAGCTCGAGGAGCGGGGCTCTGTTTTGATTTTGCAGGTCCAGTGCATAGAGCGGATGGCCCAAGGAAGTGGATCCGCTGGAGTATGCAGCAGGGCAGCAAGGGCGCGTAGGCCGACGGAGGAAGGACGAACCTCCAGCGCAGACACCGGAAGCTCTCGTCGGGATGACAGACACCGGGAGGAGTCGGGCGTAAGGGGGAGGGAAGTAGTCCGCGTCGTCACGATAAGGCCTACAGGCCCCGGAATTATCGCAGGGTGGGACGGGCAGGCCAATTCGCCTGGTTTTAGATTTTCCCGAGGAAGAAGGCCGCGGTTTGCCGTGTCACACTCATTCCCTTCTGGAAGAGTGTGACCCGGTCTAAGCGGGGGGGAGTTGTAACGTGGCGTCAGGACGACACGTTACAAGAGCCCCGCACCTCCGCGCGCTGCCGACGGCACGGCAGTGCCTCCGGCCTCCATCTCCAAGGAGTTCGTAGGTCCGTGGTTCGGGAGGAGGGAACGGGGGAAAGTAGTGGACTGGCGGCGGAGGCACAGGGCCCTTTTGGGTTGAGAGCCCGCAAGCAAGGGGTGCCTAACCGCCAGGACGCACTGCCGGTACCCCGGGAACCTTGATCGGCTACGGTTTGCGGGTCCGCGGGGAGGGCGCCGGAGAGGAGTTTGTTTTGATTTTTGACCTACCGCGAAGAGCGGTAGGTACGATAGAGAGTGTGTCGCGGGGAGTCCGTGCGTAAGGACACGCGTGTCCGGCGGACCGCGAAAAATGAGTCCTTCTTCCGTGCTCGGGCGATAGCGGAGCTATCGGATAATCGCGGATTGCGATTATCGGGATCTCTCGCAGAAGAACCATGGCTCCCGGGTTTTTTTTTTTGTGGTCTAGTGCCAGTGCGTGGCCGAGTGGGGGAAATTCCGAGTGTTTGATGGACACCTTCGTGGAGCCGGGATGCGGCACCACGGGGATACGGCCACCACGATTTGGATTTGGTACGGGCCTGATGGGACAGCCAGTTCTCGGTAAGTACCGCGAGAGCGGTCTTATTTAGAGAATAGCTTGCGCGAGAAGATAGCCGAGCGGGAGTGGTGCGGGGACACGGATGCCTCACGTGGCTACCGACGTCGGAGGGCACACTCCCGGGGACGGGAAGGCTCGTCTCCAACGAGACCTGTTAGGATCGCGAGGAGATTCGCGAATTCGGTAGGCACACCGAGGTAGGGACAGGTCTTGGGCAGGCTAGAAGTCACGACTCGGAATAGTCGTGAGCCGCCGTTGGAGGACACACTGTACGCGACGGGATTTGTATTGTACAATCCGCCGTTTATTTAATGGTAATAAACGGAACGGTATTCTACTCGCTGTTTTATCATTTTGCGCGCCTATCCGTTGACTCCAAAATTCTCTCTCGTCGCCCCCATGTTCCCCTCTACCATTTTCAGTGCGCTGAGGCTGAGCCGCCGGGAGACCTGAAACGGCCGTGGTAAGGGATGGTGGTGCGGGAAAGCCGCACCTGGCGCCCAACAATTAGGTCTTCGGATCTTTTCTTTGATTACAGCACGTTGGGAGCAGCCACGGATTATTTGTAGGCGACGCCGATGAACGGTACACGTCACAATATATATAGCTCACAATTTATATTCGGGGTGGGGGAGGAACTTCTGCAGCCCCCTGCCTTAATAGATCCTCCCGGTTATCACAAAAGTAGCTTATACAAGCTATGCAGTCTCCGGGTGCATACGCGTGCATCACAGACCGGGCACAGCGCGCACAGATACCCACACGCAGATCTATTGCGGGGTCAATCTTTATGTTGTGAATTACATGGGGCGTAAACTGTGTCCTGTGCTCGGCGGGCTGCTCACGCATGCGCCCGTAGCATAACCCCTCCCCCACACCCCGTACGTAAACGCACCCGAACAAGCACTGCCCTTCGTGGAAGGGGGCGAAGAACGCATTTAGGGGCGGCGGTATCCCATCAAGGAGCGGCCCCTCAAACGGTCCTTCTGCCCCCTCGGGCGGCGTATCCGGGCGCCTTGGTGCCATAATCTGTAATATTTAAGTTTTTAATAATAAAATATGTTTAAAGCAAACCCTGTAGACTTAAAATTATTACACTTACCGGTCTAGTAATATACAGCTGACGATTGCGTCTGCTGGCGCTATGCGTCCTTGCAGCGTCTAGAAATAAAGGAAAAGATAACAGATATGCAAAAACTTTTTTAAATCAAATATCATACTAAATAAATATATACGCTATTATACATACCACTTTTTAAAAAAATACACTCTGCGTATGTCACCTCTTTTCACCGCACTATCACTTCTTTTCTTTATTATCTTCACTATCAACCCTTTTCGCTTGTCACCAAGGTAATGACAGGATGCTGCGAGGTCGGCTCACAGGTAACCATCTTTTTCCCCAGCATTGCCCTTATTTTTTGCATGGTTGCAAATAAGAGATACATGTAGCAGTTTACGCTGCTAAGACAATGGTACCACCCACGCCTGATGTGTTTGGCGCATCGTTCGCTAGATGATCCAAAAGAAGGGTACCATCATTCCAACAGTTGCGTGGTATGTACAGGATTCACCCCAAGCAAAATGTTAGGGGGGTTGGGTATCAGCCCATCGATAGTTAAAAGTATCGAAAAATGAACGGCAATGCATACGGTACCTCTATATTATAAGGTTATCATTTACAAGAAATTCGTTTCTACGAACTACAAGTGGGGGTAAGCTGGAGCGATTCAGCCGCCTCGACTCGACTCATCCTGTCGACTCAGAGTTAGAACATAAAAAGCAACCATGGTGGGACGACAAAGTGAGGTGCATTTAATAGTGAGTGTAGTGTCCTCTAAGTTTCTATTAATACACAAGCTTAATATTTAAAAGAAGTTTTATTATATAACGTGTTGTTTATTTATTAAAGCTCCAAGGCTACATATGTGTTAGACACATGCTGGAGAAGAGGAGCCAGCGTCGTGCTTGGAGGGGCGACCTCAACGGCTGGCTCCTCTTCGAGGAGCTAGACTGGGGCGATGAGGATATATTTGGATTGAGGCAGCTCTTTGGGCTGCCTCGGATCACCGTTTATAATTGGTGCGTATTAATCGATGCTATATATGGACCACCATGTATGTGTGTGTGTCACACATGAGTAGTAATATTATTTTTTTTATTTTTTGCAGGGACTCGGACTATGATACGGGCGACGAATACTAATTTTTTTTTTTATATTTTACATTAATAAGTTTTTTTTTTAATTTTTGTATATTTTTATCTTTTTTATATTTGTTTTTAATAATATACAATATTTTAAAATTTCTATATTTTGTATTTTAATATTTTATATTAATTAAGTGTACCTCTCCTTTGTGCGTAGCGCCACGGCTGCCCAGAATGGTCGTGCTTAAGGACTTATTCTCTTAATAAATATGTACAGCTACTGTTTCTTACAATATACAATATATATTTAAAATATCTATTTTTCTTCTTTTCTGTTTCCTTCACCTCCATCTCCCCATATCTTGTCAATAATGGTAACGGGTGGGAGGGAATAAAACATTAAGCGTATTCCTCTATACAGGGTTCAGGCTAATCATCAAAAATGTATCACACCAGACAGCTTTATAATATACATAAGGGACCTTACAAAATACGGTGTTCTATTTTACCGCGGGTACACTTATCTCCTTAGGGTAATTAAAAAAGTTACCGACCGGCGGTCAATGCATAATTACCGACCGTAATATGCCCCTGGGGGCATGCAACGCCGCTGCTGCTGAGTTTCGGGCCTTAGGACCAGGGCAGCTTAGTGGGGGAGCACAGCATAGGGCGGTGGTGGGGGAGAGCCGCCCACATGGGCTAGGGGGTGACGCCATAGTGCGGTGGGGGGGACACAGCGCGATGCGCTCTATGACTCATAGGGGACAGTGGTGGGGGGTTTGTTGTGTCTCCCCATAGTGGCCTGTAACTACTCACGGCAAGAAAAGCTATCAACAGATAGCACGGGAGCACGAGCCAGCCCGTGACACCTCGGTCGGTGCCCCGAGACAGACTGCTTTGACAATAGCCAAATCCGAGAACTAATCATTCTGATTGGTCGAGAGCCTTTTAACCGATAACACTTCTATCTCCTTCGAGTCGTCCCTTTAAACCAAATCGAGAGCGTTCCTTAACGAATCGGTACGTAATTTCTGGAGATCCTCCACGGCCGCTTCCCCAGAGCATCTGGCGCGACAGCTGGGCACCACATCCTTAACTCGGGCAGGAGGTTCCTCTCCTGCCCTTAACCGTATCAAACTATCTCCGCCCGCTCTACAGCCCTTTGCCCATCTCCAGCGGGGCGCCGGTATTTCACCCGGGCTTCTGCCGGTCCGTGGAGACGTATCCGTCGGGTACTCTCCTCTGCCGAGCAACTCGGTACGTCGAGACTATCTCCCCACTGCAGATTCGAGCACCTCGACCTCCACTAAACAATAACGAAATCTTCCGAGAGCTTAGACATATCTATGCGAATCAATCCGAGAGCGTAGCTTCTGAGCAGGGTGGCGACCCGAAGAGAACCAGAAATCGAGAACGTTATCTGTATCGGTAACCGGAGCCGCCTTGGGACCGTGATTCGAAAAATCACGTCACAATATATATATATTATATACATATATTGTAACGACGAATCGCACAAATGAAGGCACCGCTTGAAATAACTAGAATATTACTGGGCGCCAGGTATATCAAGAGATACACCGCTGTCTCCAGAGGATACCCCGGCCAGCTCTTGTGCGGTGGGGTCCTGGGTCTGGGAGACAATAACGAAACCTGAAAATTAATAACAACAAGACAACACAAATGGGGCTCTAATAAATTAAACAGAGCTGAGGTTTCGTTTAACAATACGGGACCACAAACGGGCCCGATTTATTTAACACAAAAACAATAAAAGATAACGGAAGAGATAACATTTAAAAGATACAAATTAGATAGTGAATAGGCGCAAGTACAGAACGCGGTATGGAATCACCGCTCCAAATTAATAAACGCTACTAGGGGCAACGGTCCCTTCGAAAATGCAATAACCGTAACAACACAAATAATAATTCCCTTACGTATTAACTGAGTCTAAATACCTTGCTAGAAAACCGGACACTTCCGGCAACAATACTTGCGCTCGATAATACGCGCGCAACGAAGCCAAACCGTAATATTTACCCAAACAGCTGACGCGTGGCCTAGTGCCTGGCTCATCGGCCTCACAATATTTACAATTTGTCGCTCGGTAATTCTAACGGTCCCTGACCTACCGAATCCGTAGATTCCCCGTTAGGAATGTCACGGTTTCACGAACCCTCACGTGCGTGTATCCTATCCCGTTTCGAAGATTTCCGTGATCCAGATCGGCTCTGGAGCCCTACGTGTCGACTGAAAATATCAGCCCGACCCTACGCCCTCCTCGACCTATCTTTACGAATATCCCCGAGAGAATTACGCGCCACGGCGCGGTACGTACGGTACACGACGCAAACCCGAAGCGATTACGCGTAGCGTGGACTGAAGAAGGTTACTTAACATGCAGGTATTTCATACATGCTCTACAAATATTCTTAAACACAACTAGGAACTCAATTTTGAGGCGAGACCTCGGACTCTCCAGATCGTCACCGAATGACCACAAGTTGATCTCAGCGATCCAGTCGGTGGAAGGCGACACGTGCTATCTGGATCCAAGATCCAGTAGCTAACTCTATAGTCCAATAAATCTCGCTCGACTACAAATTTAAGAAGCTCGGTAGCGTCACTCACCGAAAATGGCCCGAGTCGTCTCGTCCCACTGCTCCGGGTCCATATCCTCTGATCTGCCCGTTCTATCTCGCTCTTTCTTCCTCTCACTTTCTCGCTACTCCACTCCAAGTCTCTGTACCTCCCTACAACTCTTACTCACCCTCTCAAAAACACAATCTAAAATCTCGCAACGCACTCCGCACTCTTAGTAGGCTACACCGCAAGTGACGCTACCCGATCGCCCGCCCGCTAACGTGCCCTAGTGGCGCGGAGGAACATTACCCTTGGGCCCAATCAAATTTACGCTAGCCCCTACGCGGCCGAATTCGCCCACGATCTTCAATTGTCTACGCGCTCCTAGAAAAGTAGATCCGCGCATCTTCTCCTCTTCTGAGCGATTGCAGTGTCTTTTCTCGGTGCGGGAATCTCATCCGCACCCTATCCCTCGATGTACGGCCTCAAGCCGCCACTGCAACCCTCGGATGCTGCTGGAATCTTCCCTCTTCTCGCGGCGTCCTTTCGCGTAGGTGGCCTCGCTCAGTGGTGCTCTGCGGTCGCGCTGGCCCTCCTCCTGCTGGTTACGTCACGCCAGTGCTGCTGGTCGCACTGGTTGGGCCCCTTTTCTGTAGTCAGGGCCGTTGCTGCTTCATATTTTTCTCCGATCGGTTCCCTTACGGGACCGATCACCGCTAGTAACATTCGAAAAGACAGACCCCGAAGGGAATTAATAAACATTCTACATGCTAATTCCAGTCCACGCTCGACGCAAACGTTATGTTGCCTTGCGGGCCTCACGGTGTAGCTCCTATTTCGCCTTTCTCCTCTCCCTTTTGTGACGTGCACGAAGTGCCACGTCACAATATATATATATTTTCATAAATATATATATATATATATATATGTATGTCTGTCGAACCTTTTGATGACCCCTCCTGTTTAAGGGCGCATAATGTCTGAAATTTATTGCTAAACACCTGTACAAAAGATTTTGTAAAAATATTTGTCCACTTTTAAACTGCAGGCAAAAAACTATGAAGTGATCCCTTTGGTAACTCTATTATTAATATCATACGGATATATTTGTGACACTATATACGTATTTTGATGTCACAAATATGTCCGTATGATATATTAGTGCATGTAAATATATATGGATCATATCTCTCGGTCACATTAATGACTATATAGATTTAAATATAGCGTCATGGTAGTGACCAAAAGGTCGATTCATCAATGTATAAATATATATATGTTTAATATATACTCTGGTCATATTAAGGACTATATATATTGAAATATAGTGTCATCGGAATAACCGATTTATAGCCAAAAATGTCACTTTTGTATATACATTACCCAAAAAAATACTTTTGTAGCAAAAAAGTAAAAAGGTACACCAAGTACTTAAAAATTAGCGTTTTCAGCAAAAAAAATGTCCAAAAAAAGGAGATCATATGTGCCAATTTTTAAGTACTTGGCGTATCTTTTTAATTTTTTTCCAAAAAAGTATTTTTTGGGGATACAGCTATCGTCAGCAAGGCTATGCGTTTTTTCCTCTCATTGAATAAATTAAAAGAAATTTACATCTTTTGTTGATGGAAGCTTGATTCCATCTCAGACATTCCTTCTGACGCAAAATTAAATTTATAAATGAATCTTTTTTTTATATTTTCATCATACGGTAGCAAATGTCTTAGAGGAATTCAACTTCCATCAGCAAAAGATATATAATATAAATTGCTTTTTACTTCAATGACCCATACTTTTTTCCTGGCGTTGAATATAGTAGAAAATCATATTCCTGACAGGTTCAAATAAAGCTATCGTCAACAAAGCTATGAGTTTTTTCCTCTCATCGAGTAGATTAAAAGAAATGTACATCTTTTGTTGACGGAAGCTTGATTCCATCTCAGACATTCTTTCTGACACAAACTTGCATTCATAAATGAATCTTGTCTTTATATTTTCATCGTGCGGAAGCAAATGTTTTAGAGGAATTCAGCTTCCATCACCAAAAGATACAATTGCTTTTTATTAATTGAACAGAGAGAAAAGCTCATATTTTTGTAGACGATATGTTTATTCGAACCACCCTGGACTGTAATTTGTTTGATTTACTCAACGCTAAGAAAAAAGTATTAGATTCAATGAATTTGCTGAGCAGGAGGTGAAATACAATTCAAATCTTCGTCTCAAACAGATTAACTCTTGCGTTCAGTCATTTTCATTTACTTATACTTTCTTTCCTGGTATTAAGTGAAAGTGATGGTTATTGTCAGAAAATTGATTCAGGACCCTACCGGTGCTAAACTATCGAATACCAAAAGCCATCGTAAAATGGATACATCACGTATCTACTGAAAAATGAATAGTCCAGCTTGGTCATGAATAGGCCAGATTGGTGTTACATTGTCTGTCCTTAACCCAGAAAAACTTTAAAGTAGCAATAAATTTTGCAAGAAGTCTGTAACTTTCTACCTATTTTAATATGTTAAAGCTCATTCAGTTTTTTAAAGTACGTTCTACAAGTTATTCATGTAGACATGTGATAGCGTTCATTCTTTAAAAATGATAATCTGTCTATTTTGAATGAATTCATTCCGACAAACTGTCTATTTAGACTGAATTCCTTCTGACAGACAATTATAATTATTAAATGGTTAATACTATAAAGTACCTATGTGCCAAATTCATGGAGAATTCTGTGACATAAATGAGCAATGAGAGTGGAGAAACAGGAAAATACGCATTAAAATACTTCTTGGTAAATCCATTGCTTCCTTTTTCTGAGCTATGGATACATGTATCACACTACGATCACTATCACTACGATTAATAAATGGTTAATTAACCGGTAAAGCTGTAATGAAACAATCAGATGATGACATGACTGAATTTTGTCACGACGAGACAGGTTAGGCATCGCGATATATTTATAAGAAAATAATATGTTTGTTTTATTTTTTTCACAATTTTTATTACAAATCATTGATACCGATATCCATTATATCCACTAATATAACATGCACAGTCCACAGAAACGATACGCGAACGATAAGCGCGAAATACGAGACGAACTGATGATAGCAACCGACAGCTGGAACTTAACAAAATAAAATCATAGCTTTTTTTTTTGGAAATAAAACTTAGAAACAATGGGGTATTGTTGTTTCTATTCCAATACAATGGAAACTTGTTCATGCGAGAGTAATAAGATTAGACATAAAATACCTTATAAGTTATTAAAAGGTGTATACATTTTTATAATTAAAATGATACAGTAGCATACAGGTTGGCGACTTTTTATCATTTTGATAATTGGTGTCATTACAATAAATGGTATATTTACACCGACATTCCGAGATATGATTAGCATAGCAGTGCAGTACGCGTAGTATTAAATGTCCATCGATAATATTTACGGAATTAAAAATATTAATGCAGCCGCTCCATGTACATATAACCTGTATTGTTTAGTATTGCAATATAGGTTATGAACATTTCAATTCAATACATAAAAATACGATCTTCAGGTTAACATGTAAAAATACTGCACTCGATACAGTATGGTTATCTCGGCTGTAATACACCGATATGTCATAATTGAGAGTTGGGGCATGTCAAGGAAATCCATCGTGATTTGTTATGGTGAACTAATATATCATACGTGTCTACTTATGACCACTCGGACATTTTGATGACAGATGTCGTCATTATGCCCGATCTGTAGTAATCCTGCATAGCAGTCATATAGAATACGATGCATATATTTAAAAACAAACTGATTGAGCTAACAATCAATGAATTTAGCCGACTTTGGCGTCTATCATCGGAAATCGCGATTCCTTCACAGCAGTTTATAAATACTAGGTCACGTTGTTGACTGAATGTCATTAAAGTATACGCTCGACGAGAAAAATAAAAACCTACGCATGATGTGTTTCGATCATTGGTCCAATTCAAGTCAGAATTATAATTTAGTTTTTCATAATTATATTATGGAAATAAATAAATAAAATACCTGTAAAGTAATCAAAAAACATTTAAAGTGATATGCGAGAACAATGATGCAGCAGCGAAGGCTTAGTACATTAATGATCGTCTAGACATTATGAAAACTCAATCACGTCGACATGTAAAAGTACAGTACTCGATGCAGTCTGATTATCTGAGCTGTAATACACCGATATTTCATGATAGAGAATTGGGGAATATCAAACAAATGCAGCGTGACTTGTTATGGTGAGCTAATATATTATACGTGTCTACTTATGACCACTCGGTCATTTTGATGACAGATGTCGTCATTATGCACGATCTGTAGTAATCCTGCATAGCAGTCATATAGAATACGATGCATATATTTTGGCGTCTATCATCGGAAATCGCGATTCCTTCACAGCAGTTTATAAATACTAGGTCACGTTGTTGACTGAATGTCATTAAAGTATACGCTCGACGAGAAAAATAAAAACCTACGCATGATGTGTTTCAATCATTGGTCCAATTCAAGTAATTCAAAATATCAAAGGTAATTTTTGGTAATGATTTCTTTATCCGTCTGAATATTATTTATGCTATTAAAACATAAAACAGCGTACCATAGGTGTTTGTCACAGGCAGGCTCTCTGGAAGAAGAAACGTTCGCTGATTCATGTACCAATTTATTGCATGTATACGATGTAAAATAATACAATATTTGTAGATTAATATAATCATATATTTAATGAATCTTAAGTTAACTAGGTGAACCAATAAACATAGTTGATAATTAAGAAGAAAAAAACGGGATGAGCGTGAGTTCCGAACTCGAAACTCTCGGACGTTAATCCAGCACCAAGCACGTGCGCCATCGAGCCATTCTGTTATACCAATTGGAAAATTTATATATCTGTAGTTACCCATGTTTGAGGGTTTGTTTAAAGTTTTATTTGCTTACTCTATTATTTTCAAAGCTTTATATGGATATTAAGAATATTAAGATTGACACAATTGACTATCTCATTACTACGGTTTATGTAATATGCAGTAAAAAAGGTGGATACAAGTCTCCCTATTTGAGTGTTCACCCGGTGTAAAATCGTGGATCTCGAGGAACACACGAATTCGTTCGGCCAATCAAAAACGTGGAACTGCTTCGAGGGCTCGGCTAAGGTGGCGCGCCGAAACCAGAGTAAAATTGAGACCACCAAAAATAGGCCCATTGGCAATCTCCCTACTTATCTCTCTATTGGCATAAGTTACAGAATGCGGTCAGTCTCGACAGTCACTCGGCAAAAAAATTTTTTTTAAAAGTACTTGGCGTTGAGACGCTACTGCGTCTCTTGATTATGTGATTGGCGGGGGCGCGCGAGCGGGAAAAGACCCTACGGTCACGTGATTTTTCCTGCCAGCCTGTCTGGCACCACTAATGCGCAGTTCCTTCTCGGACATTGGCGGGTGGTGCTAGTCATCATAGTGAGGAGACTTTTGCTGTAAATTTAAAAAAATAAGAAGGTGCGAAGCGCCACGGCATCATGCCACCGAGAAAAAAATGTACAAAAAAAAAAAGTGTTTTGCTGTGTTTCCGCGGGAACAAGTACCATGTGTATCGTGTAGATAGCCTGGAAAATTTCAAGAATTCTCGGCACAGTGTCAATCACAACGGCAACTTCGAGAATTTTCTAGCGAAGATGCTTCATCGTAAGTACCTTATTTATATATTTTATGCTAATTAAATCTACAAGTAATTAATAGAAGATTCTGATAAATACAATTTATGAACTGTGATTCGATCACTTTGGTGACTGTAGCATCATTAAAATATACAATATCACTATAATACAGTAGATATAAGAAACAATCTATCTGTTCGTTCAGGGAGTCGCAAGTATCTAGAAGACCTAGCGAAAGATATGAACTCCCGCCAGCTAGATGTGCGACTTTATCGGACGAATAACGAAAAAAATTGTATCGAATCCCTCGTAGAGGAGATGGTAGCTGAAGTTTCTGAAACAGTAAATGCAAAGCCAACGCAGGATGAAATTCGAAACGAGTTGGAAATCACGTCACAGGATCATGGTAATACAAACATTTATACTAAAAAACATTTATCCGACAAAAACAGTGTGTAAAAAACTTGAAATAAGTACATTTCCTTGAGAAATCTCCTATACTTACAAAGAGTTCTGATATATTATAAAATGAATGTATCCAAAGCATGCCTTGTCAAGTACATATCGCTTATTAATTACACTTGGTGGAAATTTGTGTATGTATTGATATTATATATTATATACTGAAATCTAAAACTAACAATCAAAAACAAATAATTCATTATAAAAATAACAGTAAAGACTGAAGTAAAAAACTTATTATACACTGTTTCCTCTGTGACGAAGCCAAAATTGATCATCATACTTCCTTATAGAGGTTGCTTTGTAACGTTTTTTGGCATATTAACGGAGAATGTTATTTGTTTATTTGTCGTCCAATTCCATTTTCCTGAATTTTAAGTATTATGAATATTTTTACTGTATCACGTATACTTTCCTAAGTAAATGTTGGATTTTTAGAGAATTTAAGTACTTTGTGGCACAAAATAACTTGTAACATTAACGTTATTGAAGATGCTTAGTATGTTACGTTTTAATAATAATAATAATACAAAAAATAATCGACGTATCAGTTTCAAAAAACAGTGCACAAAAACAAATAAATCTTTAGCAGACTTTTGGCTTATATAGAAAAACCGCAAGTTTTTATTTATTTATTCGCTGATAAATAAATAAATAATTATTTTTCTTTTCAGAAAACCGGAAGCATAGTGACAAGATTGTATCAGATTCGATGACCAGCAATGGAAAAGATGCAGGAAACAACAATCACAATGGAATCGTTGACAAAAATTTAAGCCTAATATCAGCAAGCGACATTACGATTTGTAGTGAAACGGTTCTCGTTAATCACAGTGATTCGAATGGATTCGTGTCGGCTAGCTGCGCGATATCAATCTGTCCACAAAACGAAAATAAGGTACAGAGCTGCGATGTTTTAAGCATTACATTAACATAAAATAAAATAAGATAGGACCCAAAGGAATCACAATGATTTTAAAAAACAAGTCTTCTAATAAATTTTTAATATCGAGGTTATTTTATTTCTTAATAATTTCTACCTTTCACTTCTTTTAAAATTTATATGTATATTTTTTTCTCTCAACTTTAATCTACTCTAAGTTAGCTTAATGTTTTGACAAATCCGATTTTCCATTTATTTACATCTGTAATTTTTTCAAAAACTTTTTTTTTATTAACTGATATTACCATTGTCTTCCAACTTTAAACATTGTCGTTAATATTGGAAAAATAAATACACTTACTAAAATTTAGACACTGTCTGGCATGATAAATTATTAGTAGTTTTTAATGAATTGTAGTATGTAGTAAAACAAACAGGTATCAAATACTGATACTAGCTTCAGTTGATGTTAAATCATTTTTTAACCCCTTTTTTAAATATTGCGTTCTATTTATCTTCCAATATTTTAAAAAATTTAATTTTGTTAACAGAATCAAACTTATCCAGGTCTGGATCTCCGCTGTGAGCGCTACGACTAATCCAAAATTTTATGCAATTTTTGGAACTCGGACAAGTTGATAAGTCGTATCAGGAAGTCAGCGTTATTGAATTTAAAGCCTCCATAGCGGATGACGTTAACAGTCATCACTGTATGGAGAACAAGGCTGGCAATCATCCGTTGATATTCCAAGAAAGTTTTTGCTCAAGTGAAGCTGTTATGTCATCGCCCAATAAGACTGCCGTCAATGATACGTCTTACTCTCCCGACGACATTTCCCATTTGTCTGATCTGATTGATCCGGAGTTAGATTCCAGTGGATTGGATGGTGGGGTTAATGACAAAATACTGAGAGTTCTCGATCTCAGTGATATGTTCAATCTCTCACAACTATCTATAGGTGATTCAGATCAACCGGCTCTAGGTATTTTCCTTGTCATATATATATTCCAATTTTCTGTATATAAGAGAAATAGATGTTTGTATAATAATTATTAACTGGTTGATCTCTTAGATATGTTGAGTTTGCATAAACGCTAGGATTCCGCATCTTTTTGCAGTTCTATCGTGCAATGTAATAATTTGTACACTAATTTTCAGAAATTCTGTGGGTCCGTGGTACCGTGTGGTGAGGTGGAAGAGGAGGGTGGGCGGAACTTTTCGGCTCACTACGCTTTGTGCGCACGACGCAGCAAGCACTATAGAGCGAGTGGGACAGCAATGCGTTGAACATTGCATCTCTTTCGCATTGTATGAGGGCAAGCGGGACAGCAATATGAATCGGGTATCCCGTTTACCAGCTTGGTGGGGCGGCTGTTTACTTCGACGGCGGAAATGTAGCTATATTTTCACGTGTGCTAGGAAGCGAGAAAAGCATAACACAAGGCTCGCGAAAAAGTTATATCGTTCGCTGCTGACAGACAGACAGAATGACAACACTCGGCTCTTCCGAAAATATAGCTACATTTCCGCCGTCGAAGTACATACACAGTCGCCCCACCAAGCTGGTAAGCCGGATACCTGACTCATATTGCTGTCCTGCTTGCTGTCATATATTGCGAAAGAGATGCAATGTTCAACGTATTGCTATCCCACTCGCTCTATAGTGCCTGCTGCGTCGTGCGCACAAAGCGTAGTGCGCCGAAAAGTTCCGCCCACCCTCCTCTTCCACCTCACCGCACGGTGCTGCCGAGCCACAGAATTTCTGAAAATTGGTGTACCCAGATTGCACTCTTGTAGTGCCATTATTTTAAAGGACGTAGGAGAAATCTTAATTTTTGCTATGGGATAAAAGAAAATAGCTTTACAGTTGTAACAATCCACCGAAAAATTACCTTGAAGTGTTAAGGTCAATTTAGAGTTCATCACAAGATTTAAAAAATGTTCTCAATCAATTTTACGCATAGATTCAGCATGTGATACATCTGATAAGAATGAGGAAAAAGACGAAGTCTATAAACCACCGTCCAATGATGTTCACTCGAATTCGGATGATTCGTCAGCAGATTCAGACAATGACAGTGTTTTAGCAGCAAGTATAAATAAATCTGTAAACACGTCTAGAAGTTTAAATACCTCTTACGCCGCCGGAGCTATAGATGATGCGGTACTATTTGCTCAACCCGCGGGAAAGACCAAAAGTAAGCAGAACTTTTGCCTATACTGCAAGAAGCTCCAGACGGTAATCAGTCGTCATCTGCAAGATGTTCACTCTCAAGAAAACGAGGTGAAAGCCTTTTCTGTTCTTCCAAAAGGTATAATCACGGTACCAGTACATTGTACATGACTATGTATAATGAATTTATATTAATTTATTTAAAAAAAATTATTTTCAAGGAAATCCTGAGCGTCGAAAGATTATCGAAACTATAAGACTGCAAGGAAATTATTTGTACAATAGAACGCCAGAGTATAATAAAGACGGGCACTTACTTGTCTCGCGGCGGCCAAAGGAAGTAAGATCTGCGAAGTGCTACGGTATTTGTCATAAATGCTCGGGATCTTTTTCCAAAAAGACAATCAGAAAACATCGACAACGTTGCGTTGGATCTTCAAGTAAGAACAGTCGATCAAATACAATTTTGTCGAGACGAGTTGCTGGCCGAATACACGAGAAAGCCGGAAAAAGATTAAAAGACGTTATTTTTTGCGTCTTGCGAGAGGACGAAATCGTAAGGCTAATAAGATATGACGAACTGCTCATCATTTTTGCGAATGATTTATGTAAAAAATACGTCAAACAACAGCAACATGATATGATTAGAGCGCGCCTACGATTGCTAGGACGTCTTTTAAGAACTGTCAAAAGTAAATGTCCACAAGTAAGTGACTTTGCGTCGTTATATCAGCCACGATTCTATGACATTATAATCTCGGCGATAAACATTGAAGCACGATTCAATGAAGAAACTGGAGAGCACGAAGTTCCTTCGGTCGTTACAACCCTTGGGACTTACCTAAAAGCAATTGGCAAAACGTTCATTGTTGAATGTATCAAAAAGGGAGACAAAGAAAAACAGAATCTCGCCGAAGATTTTTTGAAAGTTCACGAAGCTTCCTATTCGGTGCAAGTGAATAAAATAGCGATTGAAGCACAGGTGAAAAAGAACAGACAGCAAAAAAAACTTTTACCAACGACGGAAGATATCCAGAAGTTTCAGCTCTACCTAGCTACGAAGTGGAAGGAAGCGTACAATAAACTGAGCAATCGCTACTCCTACGACGTATGGCTGGAACTAGCAAAGACCACGCTGACTCAAATACTATTGTTCAATCGTAGACGCGTGGGAGAAATCGAAAGGACAATGATCGATGATTTGAAAAGCTGCGAAAGGGTCGACGAAAAGACAAATCCGCAGATATACAATTCTCTGTCTGAGGAGGAGAAAAGTCTCGTCAAAGAATACACGCGATTCGTTATATGCGGCAAGCTTGGAAGAACTGTACCTGTGTTACTTTCGACAGAAATGGAAAGTAGTCTCAATATGATTTTAAAATATCGAACTGCAGCGAAAGTTCACGTAAAAAGTCCGTTCGTCTTCGGAATCCCAGGGTATGATAAGGGCAGGTACAAGTATCTCAGGGCATGCGCGTTGTTACGGCAATACTCCGAGGAATGCGGAGCAGAACATCCAGAACGTTTGCGTGGAACGTACCTACGCAAGCATATGGCTACGACATGTGCTGCCTTAAATATTGCTGAAAATGAGGTACATGATATCGCCAATTTCATGGGGCACGCAGATGCTATCCATCGTAGTCACTATCGACATTCGGTCGTTAGCAGAGACGTCTGCGGAGTCTCAAAAATGCTTCGGCATGCAATGGGATTCGATCAAGATGCAACTGTCGATCGATCAGACTCTGAAAAAGACGAAGATTCGAGCCAAACAGCTTCTCATCTTACGGCATCTGTTGATGATAACTGCTATAATAGTGATTTCGTCTCTCCACCGAAGAAAAAGAAAAGGATCGCGAATGTGGAAAACGAAAATAGCAAACGAGCAAGTTACAATACTACGAGCGTGAGTTCCCCCCAACAATCGAAAATAGCACGGAAACAAAGAAGAACTTACCGTACGGCGTTGCGCGAAAATAAGAACAGGGAAAACGTAATACAAAACGACGAATCGACGGACACAGATGCGTGCAAGATGAATAAAGGAAGAAAAAAACAAAATAAGAAAAAGAAACACGACAAAGCGACTCCCATAACCAGTACACCGACTAATCGTAAGTACAACAGTCTTATTGTTCGTGAATTTAATGATATGTATTGTATTAGTTTCATACAAAAGTAACATGTTCCAATATTTTATAGCCGTTTGCGCTGATAAGAAGCGCAAAGTCAGGTGGACGCAAGAAGAAAAAGATTCTGCATGGATGGCGTTCGGAAGAACTATAGAAAATGAGAGACTGCCAAACACCAAAGAGATAAAAATATTCCTAACGAAGAATACTCAGGTCCAAAGAACCGTGGACCAAATACGAACGTGGGCCAGTAATATGGTAAAAACAATGAAGAATCGCCACGCGTAAAAATCTTCAGTAAGGTTCGAAAGGAAAACAGTTTTTTTTTTTCATTTGGATTTTATAAAGAGAATATTATTTTTCATCTATATAAATAAAAAGCTATTTATTTTTCATAGTATTCTTAAGGCAGGATCCTGCCTTATTAAGATATTCTACTGTGATGACAATTTCGAATATGATGAAAGAGATCCCACGAAGACTGAGTATAATTGTCATTTTTTAAAGTTTGGACTTTTGAAATGGTACGCTTCCTCACGAAAAAAGTATTTTGATTTTTTATGTGCTGTGATACTACACTAAAGTCGTTAAAATCGTTACTCCATATTATATATAAAAAGTATTAAAGTTTGAATCTTGAGTATCAAGTAAGTTTAATTCTATTATAACAAAACACTGAGTAACGATATAAAATGTATTTTGTTATTTGTCCAAAGAACCATAGATCAAATACGATCAAATGTGGAAAAAGCAATTTTTTTTTTAATTAGATTTTATAAAGAATTATTTATCTCTTAATTAGATTAGATAAAGAGCAGTAATTTTTGTATCAGTATCGTTAAAAGCAGATTTTTAAATAATATTAGTAATAAGATGTTCTATTCTTATCACAATTTCAAAGGTAATAAAAGAAGACCTACGAAAATTAAGTTTATTCGTTTTTTTTTTTCTTTTAACTGTCAGAGTATTCATAAAGTATGCTTCCTAGCGGATAAATTATTTTGATATCTTATGTACTATGACACTACATACTGGTTTTCATAAATAGTCCTGAAGTGGAGGCACGGTGCGGTGAGGTGGAAGAGGAGGGTGGGCGGGATTTCTCGACGTGTTATACTTCGTGCGCATGACACAGCAAGCACTATAGTGCGAGTGAGACAGCAATGCGTTGGACGTGGCATCTCTTTCGCACTGTACGAGGGCAAGCGAGACAGCATCATAACTCAGGTATTCCGTTTACCTGAGATGTAGCTATATTTTCGGGAGATCCGATAACGCAAGGCTCGCGACAAAGTTATATCGTTCGCTGGTCACAGAGAGAGACAGAATGACAACACTTGGATCTCCCGAAAATATAACCACATCTCCGCTGTCGAAGTAAACAACCGCACCACCAAGCTGATAAACGAGATACCTGAGTCATATTGCTGTCTTGCTTGCCCTCGTACAGTGCGAGAGATGCAACGCCCAACGCATTGCTATCCTACTCCCACTACAGTGCTTGCTCTGTCGTGCGCACGAAGCGTAGTACGTCGAGAAATCCCGCCCATCCTCCTCTTCCACCTCGCCGCATGGTGCAACCACTTCAGGACTATTTATGAAAACCAGTGTATAGTTACGTCGTCGAAGCCGTAACTTTATATAATATTTACGCTGTATTAAAGTCTGTTACTTAAATATTAGATCAGTTTAACGCTAGGTAATGGTTAAGAGGTAATATAAAATGTATGTTATTTATTTGTAAGCCAGATCAATAGAAGTAGTGAACAAAGTAAAAGGCTATGGCAAAAAGTGTGATAATATATTAATTCGATAAATAAAATAACATTGATATGATACTATATTTGATCTATTTTTAATTGACAGGTTTAACAATATTTTGAATAATAAACTTTTAGAGCGACTTGAAATTTATTAATAGGTGCATAAGACTACGTCTACTCTTTTCTTAGTAGGAGGAATACGTGTCACTGGCGTCGTGGTGATTGTCATGTTACATTAGCATTCATTATTCTTTGGAAACGTTAGCGATACCTTATCATAATTGAATGGACATATTACGTCTCGTCATAACGTTTAGATTAACGATTAGTTATTGACTTTTCACCAGGTACGAATTCGGATTAAAAAATACTGGAACTTAACAAAATAAAATCATAGCTTTTTTTTTTGGAAATAACACTTAGAAACAATGGGGTATTGTTGTTTCTATTCCAATACAATGAAAACTAGTTCATGCGAGAGTAATAAGATTAGATATAAAATACCTTATAAGTTACATAAGGTGTATACATTTTTAAAATTAAAATGATACAGTAGCATACAGGTTGGCGAGTTTTTATCATTTTGATAATTGGTGTCATTACAATAAATGGTATATTTACACCGACATTCCGAGATATGAGTAGCATAGCAGTGCAGTACGCGTAGTATTAAATGTCCATCGATAATATTTACGGAATTAAAAATATTAATGCAGCCGCTCCATGTACATATAACCTGTATTGTTTAGTATTGCAATATAGGTTATGAACATTTCAATTCAATACATAAAAATACGATCTTCAGGTCAACATGTAAAAATACTGCACTCGATACAGTATGTTTATCTCGGCTGTAATACACCGATATGTCGTAATTGAGAGTTGGGGCATGTCAAGGAAATCCATCGTGATTTGTTATGGTGAACTAATATATCATACGTGTCTACTTATGACCACTCGGTCATTTTGATGACAGATGTCGTCATTATGCCCGATCTGTAGTAATCCTGCATAGCAGTCATATAGAATACGATGCATATATTTAAAAACAAACTGATTGCACTAACAATCAATGAATTTAGCCGATTTTGGCGTCTATCATCGGAAATCGCGATTCCTTCACAGCAGTTTATAAATACTAAGTCACGTTGTTGACTGAATGTCATTAAAGTATACGCTCGACGAGAAAAATAAACACCTGCGCATGATGTGTTTCGATCATTGGTCCAATTCAAGTCAGAATTATAATTTAGTTTTTAATAATTATATTATGGAAATAAATAAATAAAATACCTGTAAAGTAATCAAAAAACATTTAAAGTGATATGCGAGAACAATGATGCAGCAGCGAAGGCTTAGTACATTAACGATCGTCTAGACATTATGAAAACTCAATCACGTCGACATGTAAAAGTACAGTACTCGATGCAGTCTGATTATCTGAGCTGTAATACACCGATATTTCATGATAGAGAATTGGGGAATATCAAACAAATCCAGCGTGACTTGTTATGGTGAGCTAATATATCATACGTGTCTACTTATGACCATTCGGTCATTTTGATGGCAGATGTCGTCATTATGCACGATTCGTAATAATCCTGCGTAGCAGTTACACAAAATCCGATACAAATATTTAAAAACAAACGGATGCAACTAACTATTAATGGATTTAGCCGATGTTCACGTTTGCCATAGGAAATGTCGAGTCCTTCGCAACAGCTTATAATTTTTAGGCTTATGAATAAAGCTGATGTAAGCTTTTAATTATTCAACGGGAAAACAAAAAACCTGCACATGATATGTTTTTATGATCATTGGTCCATTTCAACGCAGAATTATAATTTGATATGTCATAAGTATATTATATAAATAGATAAAATACCTGTAACGTTATGATATACTTTGAAAGTGGTTTGTGAGGAAAATGATACAGGAGCAAAGGCTTAGTTTATTATTGTAGAATATCGGGTTTTATTCTCATAAATTATGCTCTAATTATAGCTCACTCATTATTTGTCTGCAGCTATTGGGCCATTTTGATTATCAGTGTCGTTACAATTAACGTTCTGCAATTTAGGCAATGTGGGTATTAGCCACCATAATATCCGATAAACAAAAGTCACGACAGTGTCTCGAACCGAGTGCTAATAAAAATAAATAGCTTTAAACATGCTTTTTTAGAGTCGAGCTTTATGACTCGTTCGCAAAGAAATCGATCCAAATAGGATAATACATTCGATCAAAGTCATAATATTATGATCTTAAGAAATACTTCGTGAGTATTTGAATGTCATAAGCACAAGACTCTACGCAAAATCAGTAAGCAACCACGATTTCTTTAATATTCATAACAGCATTTAATGTCTATATCACTTTACTTCAAAAGCAAATTGCTTGCCTTCTTCATAAAGTTGATATAAATGTAATTATTCAATGCTTACAAAGATAAGCAGGGACTTAAACTGTCTAATAACTATAATATTGGAAATATACAACATTTTTATAAATAAAGTTTTATTATTTACAGGTTTCTAATGAACATTGCTCTATAAAAACTCGTACAAGAAAAAAATTGTTGACGCTGCCAGAAGTCACTAAAGTGTTCGATCAGTCACAAATAGATTACTTTGGTGACGGTCACCACAGTATCCAAATTATATAACAGTAGTCATCAATTTGTGCGAACCATGTTATATCGGTTATTTTCGCTACCGTCATGAAAATACCCAATTGCTTTGTAATCGAGTATTTTGATGACGTCTTCTAGAAAGACGCTTATATTTGATATAATTGACATATATAAGGTTTCATTTGCCCTATATGCAGTGTTTCTCCCCAATTTATAAATATATGTCATTATAAACTGAAATTGTAATTAAGTTTATTGTCATTAGTTCAGTCTTATAAAATTTGGGAATAGAAGTACGGATTTGCAATTTAAGACGTTTATGTCAGAAGAAGAGTCATGAAACCTATAGAGAGGCATTGAATGCAACATACCTACACTTTATCAGTCATGTTTACTGCATATGTAATGTAAAAATGAACGTTTAGGCTACTAGATTGGGGATCGGACATTTTCATGACAGTCATCAAAATAGACGAATAACTAAAACTACTATTGATGACGGTCATCAAAATAACCAAAAGTCATCGAAATGTCCATCGTGTATCTGAAAATGTCACAGATATGTCCAACTTACATACATATATATATATATATATATATATTGTGACGTGGCATTTCGACATGCACGCCACAAAATGTAACATTCTGCGATTTCCGGCTACATCGTGGGGCCCTATGCGTGGGGAAGGGATTTAGTGGCGTTGGACTGTATATTATTTGGTGAATTTGTATTTATTTCCCTCGTGGGAACATTTTTTTTGTGTTTTATATTTTTCAAGCGGATCCGAAAGGATCTTGTCAAAATTTGAATACTGCGGGCCCCGAGAGTGCCAACTACGGGCCTGATGGAGCGCGCTGGCGACGCGACGCGACAGCCAGGCCGGAGCACACACCCTAAGATGCCAGCTACGCGGAACATTCAGCGAGCGTCTCCCTGATCCAGAGGGCATACGGAAGTTGCAGTAACGGCCTGGAGCCGTCCATCGAGGGAGCAGAGGTGGATGTGATTCCCATCTCCCGAAAATATCACTGCAGCCATCCCAAACACGAAAGATGCCAGGATCTACTTTATCGGAATCGGAGAAAACAATTGAAGATCGCGAGCGCTCTGGCGAAGTCGATGGGTCCGCCAATCAGCTTGGCCTAAGGGATGTATTACAGCGCGCCTCTTGGGAAGGTTCCCGATTTTCGAAATTCTTAGCGTCACTCACGGTGTGGCCGAGCGTAGGAACAGACGTGTTTTCGTCTGATAAATTTTGTATAGTCTCGTATTGTTTTCTCCTTACTTTTTCGGATCTTTATCGGATTGTATAGTCTACCGTGCCGTTTTGCGACCGCTTGAGGAACCCAGTATCAAAGAGATTGTGTCTTGGGGATATCTGGAGCGACTAGGAGGGCGGTGAGTGACGCTTTTGTGAGTTGACCATATTTACGTGAATGAGAGATAGACCGTGACGCAGTGTCGTGCCTTACGCATTCCCGATCATTATTGTATCCGCGGATTGCTCATCGGTGGCGCTCTGGAGGATCGATGCTATTTAATATCGTTTATTGGTCAAATGTTGGTTTTGCGTTACCGCCGATACAGTCCACGCCTCGCGGAGTCGTTTCCTTAGCGCAAGGGTATCGTGAGTCCGTTAGCACTCGTTAACGTTAAATTCTGTATAATATTCTTTTGCTTGTATATTCTGTGAGGAATGGGGTATAGCGTGTACTTCCGTATAGTATGAAGTACGATGTATATTTTTTGTAGAATATTAAGGTCCCGTTTTGCGTAAAGTGTGTATATTCTGTATAGGAACCGTGGTTCCCTTTCTTTCTCTTGTGTATTTTGTTCAGGAACCGTTGTTCCATCTCTTGTTCTTATTGTGTTGAATAAATCGGGCCAAATTATGGTTCCGTATTTAATTTTGGAAACTTTATTGGTTATTCGTTGTAGTTTTTGAGAGTGAACCTCCCTAGATTTCAGATTTTGATTATTGTCTCCCAGACCCAGGACCCCACCGCACAAGAGCTGGCCAGGGTGTCCTTAGGAGACAGCGGTGTAACTCTGGTTATACCTGGCGCCCAATAATTTAGTATTTCATTAATTATTTCTCGCGGTGCCATTTATTTGTGCGTCACCGTCAAAAAGTGTCGTCACAATATATACAGGGTGAGGCGTTTATAGTGACCCAGGCAATTTTCTCCCAAACGAAGCGAGATACAAAAAAATGTTCGATACATTAGTTTCATGGCTTCGAGGGGGACACACGATGGCGTCTTTCAATTTTTTCCTAAATCAAAGTATCAAGGTCATTTGAGGGTCAACTTTGGTTTTTCAAATGGGATGGTGTATTTTTTTTATAGAAATCAAAAGAGCATTCAATTCCAGGTCTCAAAGTACTGATATGCTATGGTCTCAAAATCAAAGGATCGTGGGATATTAGTTGAAATAGAAAGAAAATCGGTTTACTTTTTAATGGCGCATACGTTGCGGGGGGAAAGTTCTTTCAATGAAATTTCACAACAAATGTTCCTGGTTGCCAATGACAACGGTTGCTATCAATAGTCATTGTTTATCTTGGCATCGCATTGTTTATCTTGCAACAAATTCAATAATAAAGCAATACTCTTACGTTGGACGTTGGCAACTTAAGTTCAATAATAAAGTATTGCTGCTGTGAATAGTGAAAAGAAGAATGGATCAGTATACTATAGCCGAGAAGGTCGATATGATTTACATTTACGGTGAAACGCAGAAAAACGCCCGTGCAGCGTGTAACTTATACGCAGAACGATACCCCGAGAGGAATAATCCATGCCGTAGAACTTTCGATCGGATTGTACAATTGTTTTCGAAAACGGGAAGTGTCGTGGCTAGAAAAAAAAACCGAAGTAGGACTATTACTGTAGAAAACTCTGAAATTGCTATTTTAGCTGCAGTAGCCCACGATCCGGAAATAAGTTCGCGGAAAATTTCAAGTGAGTCGGGAATCTCTCAGAGAAGTATTCTTCGAGTACTCAATCGTCATAAGTTCCATCCTTACCACATATCTTTGCATCAAGAACTTCATGGAGATGATTTTGAGCATCGTGTACAGTTTTGTCAATGGGCACTGCAACAGATGCAAGACGAGAACTTTCACGTATTGTATTCCGACGAGTCAGGGTTCACAAATCATGGCCAAGTTAACCGCCACAATATGCATTACTGGGCTACGGAAAATCCGAAGTGGTTGCGGCAAGTGGAACATCAACGGCCGTGGACTCTAAATGTTTGGTGTGGTGTTTACCGAAACCGTATAGTTGGACCGTACTTCCTTGAAGATATACTTACCGGACAGAAGTACAAGGACTTTTTGGATCGAGTGCTTCCAACATTGCTCGAAGACATACCACTTCTGGAACGATCCAATATGTGGTATCAACATGAAAGATGTCCAGCTCACTTTTCGCTTCAAGCTCGTGAAATATTGGATCGAGATTATGCCGATCGCTGGATAGGACGTCGAGGACCTGTTCATTGGCCTGCCCGTTCTCCGGACCTGACGTCTCCAGATTTTTTTTTGTGGGGATACATAAAAGAAAAAGTTTACAAGGAAGTACCGACGACATGCGACAACATGCGCCAGCGCATCATTGATGCGTCTGCCAATATCGAGGATGACACTTGTTGTGCCGTAACGTCTCGATAACGAAGGTGTTCGATAAGAGAGGTTAGGGCTAGGATATTTTTGGGATCGTTGCCGATTAAGGAGTTGGAACTCGCGTGAATATAACAAAACAGAATAGGTTTATTGAAACAATCAAGTGTGTGTTGTACAATCGGTCGACGTACGTCGACCTTGAAAATATAGGCACCGTTCGGTCCTTCTGTTCCTTGTACCGGGTCTACTCCACGAGACCACCTTATCCGTTCGGATTCTAACTGTAGACTCCCGATTTTCGGATGTGCAGCCATAAGCTGGACTTCCGAAAAGTGATTATTGTGCGATTTTATTATTTCTTCATTTCGGTTGCCAGGCCGCCTTTAGTTCTGACTTAGCACATTGCTGCCCGCGCGGACTACCAGGCCTGGCATATTTCTAGGGGGTTAGCGCAACACACTCTATTGGCAGTGCAACGTTCTTACATTCGACGTTATCAAAAATGCATTGAAGTAAATGGCCAATATTTCGAACATTTGTTGTGAAATTTCATCTAAAGAACCCCCCGCAACGTATGCGCCATTAAAAAGTAAACCGATTTTTTTTTCTATTTCAATTAATATCCCATGATCCTTTAGTTTTGAGACCATAGCATACCAGTACTTTGAGACCTGGAATTGAATGCTCTTTTGATTTCTCTAAAAAAAAATACACCATCCCATTTGAAAAACCAAAGTTGACCCTCAAATGACCTTGATACTTTGATTTACGAAAAAATTGAAAGACGCCATCTTGTGTCCCCCTCGAAACCATGAAACTAATGTATCGAACATTTTTTTATATCTCGCTTCGTTTGGGAGAAAATTGCCTGGGTCACTATAAACGCCTCACCCTGTATATATATATATATATATATATATATATATATATATATATTGTGACGTGGCATTTCGACATGCACGCCACAAAATGTAACATTCTGCGATTTCCGGCTACATCGTGGGGCCCTATGCGTGGGGAAGGGATTTCGTGGCGTTGGACTGTATATTATTTGTTGAATTTGTATTTATTTCCCTCGTGGGAACGTTTTTTTTTTGTGTTTTATATTTTTGAAGCGGATCCGAAAGGATCTTGTCAAAATTTGAATACTGCGTTCCCCGAGAGTGCCAACCACGGGCCTGATGGAGCGCGCTGGCGACGCGACGCGACAGCCAGGCCGGAGCACACACCCTAAGATGCCAGCTACGCGGAACATTCAGCGAGCGTCTCCCCGATCCAGAGGGCATACGGAAGTTGCAGTAACGGCCTGGAGCCGTCCATCGAGGGAGCAGAGGTGGATGTGATTCCCATCTCCCGAAAATATCACTGCAGCCATCCCAAACACGAAAGATGCCAGGATCTACTTTATCGGAATCGGAGAAAACAATTGAAGATCGCGAGCGCTCTGGCGAAGCCTATGAGTCCGCCAATCAGCTTGGCCTAAGGGATGTATTACAGCGCGCCTCTTGGAAAGGTTCCCGATTTTCGAAATTCTTAGCGTCACTCACGGTGTGGCCGAGCGTAGGAACAGACGTGTTTTCGTCTGATAAATTTTGTATAGTCTCGTATTGTTTTGTTCTAGCTTTGTCGGATTTTTATCGTATTGTATAGTCTACCGTGCCGTTTTGCGACCGCTTGAGGAACCCAGTATCAAAGAGATTGTGTCTTGGGGATATCTGGAGCGACTAGGAGGGCGGTGAGTGACGCTTTTGTGAGTTGACCATATTTACGTGAATGAGAGATAGACCGTGACGCAGTGTCGTGCCTTACGCATTCCCGATCATTATTGTATCCGCGGATTGCTCATCGGTGGCGCTCTGGAGGATCGGTGCTATTCAATATCGTTTATTGGTCAAATGTTGGTTTTGCGTTACCGCCGATACAGTCCACGCCTCGCGGAGTCGTTTCCTTAGCGCAAGGGTATCGTGAGTCCGTTAGCACTCGTTAACGTTAAATTCTGTATAATATTCTTTTGCTTGTATATTCTGTGAGGAATGGGGTATAGCGTGTACTTCCGTATAGTATGAAGTACGATGTATATTTTTGTAGAATATTAAGGTCCTGTAAATTTGTAGATATTAGTTTGCCCATAGGTCTTCGGGACCGACAGCCTAAATAATTCCCTTGGGGGATCTACGGTCCCGTTCTGCGTAAAGCGTTTATATTTTGTATAGGAACCGTTGTTCCATTTCTTTCTCTTGTGTATTTTGTTCAGGAACCGTTGTTCCATCTCTTTTTCTTATTTTGTTGAATAAATCGGGCCAGATTGTGGTTCCGTATTTAATTTTGAAAACGTTATTGTTTGTTCGTTGTAGTTTTTGAGAGTGAACCTCCCTAGATTTCAGATTGCGTTTATTGTCTCCCAGACCCAGGACCCCACCGCATAAGAGCTGGCCAGGGTGTCCTTAGGAGACAGCGGTGTAACTCTGGTTATACCTGGCGCCCAATAATTCAGTATTTCATTAATTATTTCTCGCGGTGCCATTTATTTGTGCGTCACCGTTAAAAAGTGTCGTCACAATTTATATATATATATATATATATATCCGACGAGAACGGAAGAAGCAACAGGAAGCAGCTGGGTGTGCATAAGCATTTTAAGGTGGCAAGAATCCCAAAAATAAGTAAGTTCGCCCGACACGTACATCCTCCTCGGAAACAAGACGTGTCGGACGTAACATTGTAAGATCCGGTGTCCAGCTTATGTGTTTCGTCCATGGAACGTCAGTAGCATTTGTTTTACTCCAATCCCATTCTCTGTTGCTTTGCTTGGTGTAGTATCTAATGGCCATCCCTGCCTGGCTTTAACTTCATCGATGCCGTCGAGAAACAAATTCTATGTACGGCAGACAATCAAATGAATCTTTAAATTTATTTATCGTTGCCACATGTACCAAGTGGACTTAGCCGACCATAGTGAAGTCTTGTCAAGTCTTCCATTGTTGAAGGCGTCGCGACACCTCGCTCAAAGCTGTCCTCTGATTGGCCGAAGTAAAACTTAATTCTTAGGAAAACTACTGAACGCAGGACCAAACAAATTACGGATTCTTACTCAGTGGGCCACCCTGAACCAGTATTGACCTACCGTGTATGGCAATTACGAAGCACCCTGTATATAAATATGGGAAATGTAAAATATATTCAAATGTATATACCCAGTATGATTACCTACCTGAAAGTTGAATGTTGCATAGTCTTCCGATTTCGGAAGATATCTCGTACCACTTGTCATTCTTCTTAGCAACATTTTTAAAATCACGATGACTTTTATCGTATAGAAATTTGATTTCTCTAACGATATTGATAATGATATCGTCTATGTTCGCTATAATGACAGGTGATGACAGGTGACAGATAATGACATTTCACGTATGAAAATATTGGCAGGGCAATTGTTTTTTTCACATAAGCCGTTACCGTGTACGGAACGGGGCATGCTGCATGCTACTCATCACGTTCCGTGCTCCGTGAAATCCTTAACGACCCTAGCAACCGCTTCCGTATCGTTGCTATATATTTTTAATGTAAGCCGTTACAAATTACGGAACGGGACATGCTCGATGCTACTCATCACGTTACGTGCTCCGTGAAATCCTTAACGACCCTAGCAACCGCTTCCGTATCGCTTATATCTTCCCTGTTACATGTTCCGTTGCATTATAGAATGGCCTTTAGAGCAAAATCGGTTCATAATTATACGTATTATCAGCAAAAACGTGTCAATCCCCCAGTATCTATTAACTTCTCGTCGTGTCCATGATCTTTTTGGCAAGTCTCTCCTGACACGACACATCTCACGATTCTATCTTCTGCTTCTTCCTCATCGAGCTTATTTCTCATTTTATCTGAGTTTCTTGTTTTGCTTAGAACAAGATTAAGTTTCATTTTTGCCGTGCTGCTCTTTAACCAGAGTGTTTTTTTTGCTATTACTGTTTTGTAACAGTATAATTGAGTTCCTTGTGCCCTTTTCCTCCCGTACCCTTTTCTATTTGCGCCCTTTCGATTTAGTAGGACCCTTCTGGACATCGCGAGCCGCCTCACATGGACCGGCCTCTTTAGTAATTCTTTTTGGATTTAGACCGGCCTTTCGCACACAACGCCAGATGGAGTGGTATATTACGTGCGCCCTAGTTTGTAGTATTTTTGTTTCCCTTTTCAGAAACCCTCCGTATCCTCTCCTCTCCCATCCGCCCTTTTGCGTATTGAAACCCGAGGTAATTATTAAGTAGCCATTTCCGTTCGGGAACCTTCTTCCCCGAGACCCCTCCTCCTCTCCCCCGTGCTAGCCATGCCATCGAGTAAAGTAAACATTCGAAGACCTCCCGAAGTCACTCGACGGTGCTACACTGTAACCGTATCTAGCGCCCATTTGTTGTTTTCGCGATATTTAGTGCCGCCTTCCCTGCCCCTCCTTCACCCTTGGCCATTTACGTATTCCTTCTTCCTTAATTCCCCTTGCCACCAACCCGTTTAAAGCCCTCCGTCCCGTTGCGACACCGCGGGCTCCCGAGCGAGCGCCCGCGTGTTATTGTTTTGATTGCGTGTCTAGTCTGTCTGGGCGAGTATTGCGTATTACCTTGGGAATTATTATATCTTGAGTTCTTGTCTATTATCTTCTGATATATTTTTCTTTTCCTTTCTTTTCTGTTATCTGTTTGTTTATTTATTTTCTGTTTTCTTATTGTACCGGAATTTCTTGTTAATTATATTCTTTTGATTTTTACCGCGTGTTCCCTTTCTTTTCGCGTTCCCTTCCTACCGAGATAGCTGTTTTTGAGTCGACCCTGGGTTAATTCTAATAGCCCAATACGTTATAGTAGTAACTTATACAGGCTGTCCCAGAATTGCTTTTGGACCGGAAAGTGGGCGATGCCTGGAGGTGTCCTGAGTACCCTCCCGCAAACCGTTTGCCAAAATTCGCGATAGTTTTTAAATAAGAGCATTTAAGTGCGACCAAACAGAACGAAGGATTTCCGCGGATTCACTCGCGGATGCCAAAGATAGCTGCTTTGCAATAGCTTCCCACAAATTCCGCGCTTAGCAATTTTTTCATAGTCCGAGCGAGCGTCGTAGGATTTGTTGACAAACTACTAATATGAGCATGGGCGTGACTTAGGCTGGAGCAGCAGCTACATGTGCAACGCGCGATCGGCAATTGTTTCGGGATACGCATTCAGCCAGACGAAAACCGAAACAATTGCTAAACGCGGAAATTGTGGGAAGCTATTGCAAAGCAGCTATCTTTGGCATCCGCGGAAATCCTTCGTTCTGATTGGTCGCACTTAAATGCTTCTCATTTAAAAACTATTGCGAATTATGGCAAACGATTTGCGGGAGGGTACTCAGGGCACCTCCAGGCATCGCCCACTTTCCGGTCCAAAAGCAATTCTGGGACACCCTATATACTTGGTATTAATAATATGATTTCAATAATTTCTGTCAGAGGAATTCACAGAAATTCCAGAGGAATCCAACCCCTGTACTTGGCATAGTTTTTTTTACACAAGTAGTTTTGGGGTTTGTTCTAATGTGATCACTTAAGTGCTTCTTCGCCATCTTTCTCGCTTATAACGTCTCTCTTTCAAAACTGGTTTTACTTTTGATGTTGTGCTTTCGTTAACATTGCGGGGTACATTATAGTAATAGCAACTACCACCTTTATCGTTCCGAACAGCGCTCCCATGATCTCCTGAAATTCTATTGTTCTTACTATCGAATATATTTAAGGGGGTCCTCTGGTTTGATGGGTTAAAAATTCGATGTTTTTTTTTTGCATAAATTGTTTCCTTAATATGTATAGAATATGGTGGTAAAGTGATTTTTCAAAATTCAAAGCCATTATAAAGATACAGCAGTTAGAAGAGGCAGGTGTTCGGAGCGCTGAGCTGAGCGCAGATTAATGGTAAGTTAGGATTTTTATAGTTGTAACTGTACTTGAAACTTCAAACGCGTTTTTCTCAAAACTACGTTTTTCAAACTTTCCTCCATCATATCTCGAGAACGGCTTAGCCAATTCACTTCAAATTTATAGGGTCGACTCAGCACATATAGACGCACGGAATGGACTATTATCACCCCAAAATTTAAAATATTTATATTTTTTTTTAACAAAAAGTTGACAAAAAATACATGAAATTCGAAATTTTTTGTTCCCAAGTCTGTCAAAAGTCTAATTTTCAAAATTTTCTTTTCATAATAGTCCATTCCGTGTATTTAAGCTTACAAATTAAAACGCCCCCGATTTTTTTAGTTTCAGATAAGCCAATCAGCTGATTTCGTGGAGGGAGTGAGCATCAATTTTTTCGAGGCACCCGCGTAGAAATTCTAATACGGCCCCGATCAGGGCGTGATCAGGTTGCCTGACTGCCCTAATAGGGCCCTTTTAGGGCAGCCTGATCACGCCCTGACTCGAATTGTAACGTTGTGTCACATATGGCCCTGATCAGGATGCCTGATCGGGCCATTTTAATGTTGGCCTGATTAGGTTGCCTGACCGGGCTATTGCCCATATAGCATATCCATATACATTTCATATTGTATACTATATATATGATTGCGGATATTGATATACATTAGATATATATATGGACGTTGAAGTGACAAACAGGTAACAGTTTTTGAAAATATCGTAGGTATTGGAATAATTCAGTGTGACGTATTAGGCCTTGCTTTTAAGGAGTAGGAGAATTCCTTCTTTGTTGATTCTAAAAAATTTTATATAGAAGCAATGCGATGGATTGGACTACTAGGTGCTGCAAGTTAGAAGTTTTTATCACCTCTTCGTCTCTTTTTCAGAATTCTATAAAGTTTGGAGCTTATCGGCTCAGTGACCCATTTTTGTTTGCGGGTATCCCTATCCCTCTGGTGGCCGGTGGTTGTATTACATGATAAATTATTAGGGAATATGCTTTATACATATGAAAAGTCGTCAACGGGATGTAGCACGAATCGCTGGAGATCAATAAAAGAAAAGCAAAATCAAGATAATATACGTAAGACGTCAGAGAGATATCTGTGTAAGTCATGTGGCATTATCATAGGACATTGCAGTTTTCATTAATTGCTTGAGTTTTCAACTGAGAACCTCCGTTCTCAGCGAGTGACATCCCATAAGCATGTCTTTGGCTGACGTCATCCTGCCCGTAGCCACCGAAAAACAAAAGCGAGGGAAGAAAACTCAGAGTTCGCAGGCGCCTACGTTTCTCTTGACGCCTCCCTCTGATTAGTCAACTTTGACCTGCTCCCATTTAAAAACTATGACCTTCCGGACAAAAGGAAGGTCATATTCGTGATCAGTGAAGCTTCCCGATCACCGCCATACCCACCGGGTCAGGTAGTTCTGGGACACCCTGTATAGTTTCATATTAGGGCGATTTTAGTGTTGCCTGATTTCACACCTAATACGGCAGCCCTGAATAACGCCTGACTACGGCCTAGTCAGGCTTTCCGTAATAGGGGTTTCCATAAAATTGCCTGATACGGGCCAAGTCAGGCTTTCCGTAATAGGGATTGCCGTAAAATTGCCTGATACGGGCCAAGTCAGGCTTTCCGTAATAGGGCTAGCCGTGACATTGCCTGATCGGGGCCTGATCATGGTCAGGCAAGCCCTAAGAAATTTCTACGCGGGCAGGTGTCTTCAGAGCGCTATAACTTTTGTTCTAATGAATATTTTTAGCTAAAAATTTATACGTATACTCTTGAAACACTTATAAATAAATGATAAATATTCCAAAGTTCTATCTCTTCATTGGTCCTCACAAAAAAATCCCAAAAAATGCTTAAAAATCAGACCGTCAAACCAGAGGACCCCCTTAACGCGTAGTGAAATCATTCGTATTCTGGAATGTCTTATACGAACGAATCCGACGTCCTACCGCTTTCCGGTGAAACTCATATTGCGTATATTATTTTAGAATTGTGTTCAGGAGGTCAATTGTGTTACTCAAATGTACGAGGATTATCCCAAAAGTAATGCACAGCGCGCTCTAGTGGGCGTTGTAGGCAATGTAGACAGCTGATCGAAGCGTCAGTGTGTAGATTGAAGTCTCAAGAACACGTTGGTATCATATGGTAGTTGGATTCGTTTAAAGGGAATATGCCAAAAATTCGAGAAGACAACAAGGACACTCCGTCGGGTCAGATTGCAACAATAGAGCAGCATGCGTATATTCGCATCGAAAAGTGCGCAGTAAGAAAATTATTTTCCAACGATGAATAATTAAGTGATCGTAATGTATTTGCGAAATCGAGGAAGTATAATGCTCAGAATTCGACGAGCACTACGCGATGCCTCAGACCCATTTAGTGTAATGGAAAACGAATTCTGCAGCATTTATAGATAAATACCACTATTTACATTTTCCTAAAATAACAATTTACAATAAAAAATAAAAAAATACAGATATAAAAAATATGCTCTAATTCCTTTAAAATTTATAAAAGATTATGTACGGAATTACATTTTGTTGTAAAAGACAGCTGTCAGCAACGGCAAGTAGCCTTCTTGAAATTGTGAGTGATGCCCACTGGCACACAACCCGATTGCGCACACGCCCAGTTGGACACAAATCATTGGACACAACACGATTGGACACAGTGTCCATTCCGCACAGCAATATTGGACACAATGCCGATACGACACATTAGTTTTGGACACAGACCGTTTAGCATGCGATAACATTGGACACATTAGAACTGTGTCCAATCTTGTTGTGGCGAATTGGTTTCGTGTGCGATCTGACTACGTAAGGACGGACCGTGAAATTGGACACAGATAGTTGTAGATAAATTTCAGATAATTCATTGGACACAAAGCTAGCTGCACAATAAGGTATATCGACGTAACCAGAACTCTACAAGAAGTGAGGGAATGTGAACTGCTGTGGTACATTTATAATAAATTTATTATATATCTTCTAAAAATGATCTTCCAATATTTGTAACTTTACAAAGTGTTCGCGTCAAATAGGTAGAGATAATCGTCATCAGGCATAAATGAATTCTATGTTCAATGTTTCTTGTTAATGACTTGGTAATGCATTTTAATGAAATTTTTAATTATTATCTTAATTATAACATGATAATTTACACTAGCCAACGGGATTTATTCGTGAGTTGAAAGTCACACGTTTTGTAAAGAATACGACTATTGGTGAATAATTTATAATAATGTAATAATGGGCTAGATTTTTACCCCGTAACCGTACAGAACAGTTATACGTCACAATACTATTTTTTCACTCATATTTGAATCCTTGATATTGCAGCTTTTTAATATGCATATATGTATTTAAATGCTGTTGGGGTAAACTTATGAGCGTTCACTTCCCTATAATCCAGCATGTAACATTTCTATAATAACTTCAACATTATTTCAGAAAAGTACGTAAGAACCTGTTCCATTGATCTCGTATATATAATATTTGTGCAGCTAGCTTTGTGTCCAATGAATTATCTGAAATTTATCTACAACTAGCTGTGTCCAATTTCACGGTTCATCCTTACGTAGTCAGATCGCACACGAAACCAATTCGCCACAACAAGATTGGACACAGTTCTAATGTGTCCAATGTTATCGCATGCTAAACGGTCTGTGTCCAAAACTAATCTGTCGTATCGGCATTGTGTCCAATCTTGCTGTGCGAAATGGACACTGTGTCCAATCGTGTTGTGTCCAATGATTTGTGTCCAACTGGGCGTGTGCGCAATCGGGTTGTGTGCCAGTGGGTACCCCCCGACTTTACCCTACTGAGTATATTTACAACGCTTACTACCTCCGACGAACGATCGCATGCTATCAGTAAGATAGTAATGGGAAGTCGGATACGCTCCAGTCCACTGGCAAATATTTATAAGCAATGGGCAACGTCAGGAGGATGGTCACGATGGCCTGTTTAGGGTCTAACCTTTCGGAAATTTACCCAGGATCGGCCAGTTACTTGTACCCTGTGTCGTTGATGGTCATGAGACTGGTTGCGCAAAATGAATTGTTACTGACGGTGGTTAGAATTTAAGTCCACAATATGAAACATTTCAAAAAGCTGATAAACTGAACTTTTACTTATGAAGTGGTGCACTTCACCACGTATTAAGAAATTTCGTGTTGGTTGAACAGGGATAGGGATTGGTTTAAAGATTTGAAGGAAGATAGTTAATAGAAAAATTTGCGATAAAGTTGCATACGGGTTCTTACAATTACAACTGAATAATTTTAATTTAAAGTTAAAATAAAATAACTTACGTTATAAAATAGATTAGCAATATGATGTCTAACTGTTGAATTCGAATTTGGAATCGGTGACAAAAGACTTAGAAAGATTTATAAAATTTGAACTTAGATCTTTTCCTTGAGTTGAATTTTTTTTAGGGAACAATTTACTTTGTCATCTGACTGAAACATTTGACTTCCGATTCCTGACTGGACTCTGTGACTACTGACGCAAAACTGCAACTGGATCAAACTGACCTTCCTTTTTAATTGACATATGATTCACTGTTAGGCCTTGATCACTGGGTGGGGATTCTCCTCTAATTTTTGACCTTACGTTCGTCTTTTGTAACCTCTTCCTTATACCATAGCTTTTCGGGTCACACACATAGCGCGTGACCACTGGTTTGTTTATACTATGATTTCCATAAGACGCACATATCTTATTTGTCGCAAAGGTGCTAAGGCTAGCTGTCGATGTGTTTTCTTAAGGTAGTGACGGATTGGAATTATTCTTTGAAAATTAATGTTTAGACTATCGGTTGTCATGAGTGACTAAGATAACACTAGCATAATGCATCGCCCCAGACGAAATGTAGGTTAAAAACATGAAGTGTAACTGAAGGTTCTCTTCCGGACGTAACAATACCTATACCGGAAGTGCCTAGTTATATCACATTTTCACTTGACAGAATTGTAACTGCGTGACTAAATTCGTGTGATATAAATATGCGAAAAGTGAATATATTCCTTCTACAACCGTAATAAGCCCCCAGGTGTCGGTCTTGTAAAACTTAATTTCTTTCTATTATTTATTTCATCCATCTCACTTTATATCGATTCTATATTCAACCTTGTTCTTTTACCGCCATTGTTAAACGAGAGATTTTTTGCTCATAGTAGCGACCGCGAATGAATTCATTGTTAAGTTTATAACACCAAAAATGTTTTTCAAAACAAAAAGGTTACGCCAAGTATTAAAAGTGTAGTCATTCCATAAAAAATAAATCCTTGCTAAAAAAATCTCTTGATACCTAGCAAAAATATTAAATCAAATCCAATAAATTAGCCAAGCAAAAATCCTGTGATGTACTGGTATGTGTGAGGCACGGCCCGGCGAGAGGGCACGACAAATGTTCTTACTCGTGCGAACGAGTCAGTCGTCGTTGAATTCGAGGCTCAAGCACACACTGTCTCCGTGAATGATAAATCGGCGGAAATAAAGACTTTTGGTTGTGGTCAAGGGAGCCGATTTGTTCGCAGGTTTCTTAAGACCATTCCCGTACATTACAATCTCCTAGGTAGATGCTTAATAGACGTACATGTTTCTCTACAAAAAACTTGGTGTGCCAGCGACTAGCTCCAATATATGGTCCATTGAAGTAAGTACGGGAGAAAGCAATTTCTCAGTATATACGTATATCCGGAAAATGTCGGCTTATCCGGTATTGCATATTTTATTTTACGTAACTCATGCATGAAAAACACTACTTTTCGTGCCTCCGAAGTGTGGCGAAAGTGGCGCTTTATAACTATGGATACGATAAAAATGCTGCGCATGCGCAAATCAGTCCAATTTTACATTTTCGCACTAGTGCTTTCTTCTCGCATTAGTGCGATAAAGTAAACTTTGTTCTCGCGCGCTGTCATGAAATGCATTCACTTTGGAAACCTTCCTTGCTCTTCTTATGGCTGCCTCAAACGAAGAGATGTTCCAGTCACTTTGGCTTCGGCTCGTGCCGTTGTGTTACTAATAAAGCTATCGTCAGCAAAGCTATGAATTTTTTGCCGTCCTTACTTCAATGGACCATATATTGGAGCTAGTCGCTGGCACACCAAGTTTTTTGTAGAGAAACATGTACGTCTATTAAGCATCTACCTAGGAGATTGTAATGTACGGGAATGGTCTTAAGAAACCTGCGAACAAATCGGCTCCCTTGACCACAACCAAAAGTCTTTATTTCCGCCGATTTATCATTCACGGAGACAGTGTGTGCTTGAGCCTCGAATTCAACGACGACTGACTCGTTCGCACGAGTAAGAACATTTGTCGTGCCCTCTCGCCGGGCCGTGCCTCACACATACCAGTACATCACAGGATTTTTGCTTGGCTAATTTATTGGATTTGATTTAATATTTTTGCTAGGTATCAAGAGATTTTTTTAGCAAGGATTTATTTTTTATGGAATGACTACACTTTTAATACTTGGCGTAACCTTTTTGTTTTGAAAAAACATTTTTGGTGTTATTTGATATCTTTTTGAAAGTAAGAACATCATGAAAAAATTAAACAAACTCATTCTACATATATCTCAGTGATGATTAAAAAAGTTAATTCACAGTAAACAGTAAACATAAAGATGAGTAGACACTACTAAATGTATAACAAGAGACACAGATTGCGGTAAAAATTTTACAAAATACTTCGTCTAATATTTGAAACAGCTGACAACAAAAAAATTAATAGAAATTTCAATAAATTAAATAAAATTTATTGTTAAAAAAATATTTAATGCGTTTTTTATTATTTCTTGCGATCCTTCTTTTTCTCTCTCTCTATCTCTGTCTCTGTCTCTCTCTATTTTCAGCATTCTTTCCACGTCTCGGCTGCTCTCTTATGGAACTCCCTTCCACCTCACGTTTGGGATACTGACTTGCTTCCTATTTTTAAGGACCGTTTGCGTCGTCACCTGGCCATAGCCTAGGTCAGCTCTGCTGCAGCGTTTCATAGCTTACTACTTTGCTTAATGCTTCTATGTACCTCATATATTTTGCTTTATAAGTTAATTGTAATTCATTTATTCCTATTCCATATGGGAATATGGAAATCTATGCGTTGATCATGTACTTTCGACCATGGTATAAAGAAAAATAGTATACACCACACGGGCAGTAAACTGAGCACCCGGAACTCAGTTTTCAGAACTCAGTGCCGAAAGCTCAGTTTTCTGCCCTTGTAGTGTAATATACTATTTGTTAATTGAACAAATAGAAAAGCTCATATTTTTGTAGACGACATGTTTATTCGAACTACCCTGGACTGTAATGTTCTTGATTTACTCAACGCTAAGAAAAAAGTATCAGATGCAATGAATTTGCCGAGCAGAAGGTGAAATACAATTTAAATCCTCGTCTCAAGCAAATTGACTCTTGCGTTCAGTCATTTTTAATTACTTATACTTTTTTTCCTGGCATTAAGCAAAAGTGATGGTTATTGTCAGAAAATTGGTCTCCAGCACCCTACCGGTGCTGAACTATCGAATACCAAAAGCCATCGTAGACAGGATACATTAATCCAGCTTAGTCATGAATAAGACAGAGTGGTGTTACGTTGTGTGTCCTTGACCCAGAAAAACTTTAAAGTAGCAATAGATTTTGCAAGAAGTCTGTAATTCTCTATCTATTTTAATGCGGTAAAGCTCACTCAGTTTTTTAAAGTATGCTCTACAAGTTAACCATCTAGACATTTCATAGCGTTAATTCTTTAAATATGATAACCTGTCTATTTTGAATGAATTCATTCAGACAAACTGTCTATTTCAACTGAAGTCCTTTCGACAGACAATTATAATTATTAAATGGTTAACACTATAAAATACCTATGTAGCAAATTCATGGAGCATTCTTTGACATAAATGAGCAATCAGAGTGAAGAAACATGAAAAAAGCAATCCATGCCGCATTAAAATACCTCTTGGTAAATCCATTGCTTCCCTTTTCTGAGCTATGGACATATATAACACACTGATATGACTGATGAAATGACTGAATTTTTTCACGAAGAGACAGGTTAGAAATTGCGATAGTAGCCAACAGCTGAGGCCATATAAACAGACTACACGCGTTCACTGGCTCGTTGCGCATGCGCGTCTCGACTCGATATGCCTGTGTCGCATCGAAGCTCATACGTATTTTTTAAGATTGTGTGAGAGGGGACATTTTGAGAAAAATTTTTCGACTGATATTTCTAAGATGCCAGATATCAGCATTGCGGGAACCGATTTTATTGGGCAAACGCTCATTGCAAAGAAAAAAAAAAATAAAAAATATTCGACCTGACACATTTTTCGCCCACGACATATACCCGCAGATAATTTAAGTTATTTCATCGTAGCAGACGAAAAAGCGCCAACTTGGCGTCAATAAGAGTAGCAGTAGCGTCTCATGAGGAGGCCGATTTTTTCTTTTAACCGATTTTTTCTTTTAATACTTGGCGTCGAGACGCTACCGCGTCTCTTGATTTCTGCTTGCTTGTTTATCCTCGCTTTTGTAATCTGCCTTTCCCTAGTCCCTAAGATCCAGCCCGTTTATCGTTCCCTTGGGCTGAGTAGTTGGCATCCCGTGAGGAAGTCTGCAACGGTACCCTGGCAGATCTATCGTGCCTGGCGCCCATCCTCGGGCATCCGTAAATTATTGAATATCTTGTATCTTTTTGTTTACTTTCCGGTCGGAGTACTGACTTGCCGGGGAATATGTTGCAATATGTTGTAACTTGGCGTTACCACGCATGAAGGTCGACCCCTAGGAATGACCGATAAATAAATAAATAAGACTTATCAGGTCGGACAGTATATTCTGTGGCACAGTGGTAAGTCCAACTTGGTAATCCGAAGGTATCGAGTTCGATTTCCGATCAGAACACCTAATTTTTCAGAAATTTCTAGCCGTCCAACGCTTGCTATCGGCCCTCTGGATTAATTAATTATACAGGGTGTCATACGACTTATTCCCCAACGGGCACTGGCATATTCTCCGTTGAAAATAGAACACAATGCAATTTGTCCGAATGAAATCGGTTGCAGCGTTCTCGAGAAAACAAATATTAAAAATTTAGAAATATCATCATGTCTCATGTCCGATAAGTCATAGTCTAATGATAATATTACAGTTTCTACTTGAGTTAATGTGCCACTTTCCTTTTCTACTGCTATTGTTTTCTTTTGGTGAAGATTGGAACTTACTTAAAATGATGATATTTCTAAATTTTTAATATTTATTTTCTCGAGAACGCTGCAACCGATTTCATTCGAACAAATTGCATTTTATTCACCCTGTATAGCAGAGGCAAAAGCCAGCCAACTCATTATAATTTATACAATTTTTGCCACAAAGGACTACTATTTTTATGAAAAACTGCTAACAGTCTAAAGATTAATGAGAATGTTGCAGCGTTGAAAAGGAAAAAAATTGATGTCAGAAGATTAAATGGTTAGTCACTTTATAATTCAATATTAAGTTACTACCATTGCAAAATAGAATTGGTTTTATGAAGACAATGATCAGTTTGAAAAATTAGTACTCATGGTTTCCGGATGGAAGCCGCGTCTGTGTTCAGCTTCGTGCCGACGTTTCGCAAACGTTTCAGTCTGCATCTTCAGGGCTAGAAGGTTCCGATACTGAAGCTCCCTGTTGTCAGGAAGTCTTAATATACCTATGTTTGCTCATGCGGATAAGTGCTTCAGACGATCATAAGTTGTTTTTAATTGATCAGCTGGTCAACTAAAAATAACTAATGATCGGCTGAAGCACTGATCAGCTGATCAACTAAAAGCCTAAAATATTAAGTTTGAAAAATATGCATCATTTGAGAAAGTGAGTATTGTACTGCTGCTATTTCCTTGTTCCTATTAAATTGATTGCTCGGTACATAAATCGTAATTTTTTGGAATAAATATGTGATGTAATACTGTTGAAAGTAATCATAAAGCATAGTATATCACTTTTTCTTATATTAACTATCTTTAAATATTAAAATTTTAATGTTAAACTACTAGGACAAACCACAGAATTACCATGTATGTCACCTCTCGGTCAGGTGTGTACACTGAACCACAAGAATGGTGACAACGGTTGACGCCGTGCGGTGAGGTAAGAAAGGAGATTGGGCGGCGCCTGCTCGCGTATCTTGGCCTGTGCGTGCGACGCAGAAAGCGCTACGGTGCGACCGAGACGCCAGAGCGTCGCTCGGTGCGTCCTTGTTGCACAGCACTAGTGTAAGCGAGACGCCAACAAGGCCCCTCATGCGCAATAGGGAGCTTGGTGGGGGACCGCTCGTGTTCGGTGACACGCTTTCCCCCTCTCTCTCAGACTAACGTTCTATGATGAGGAGAACAGCTACTACCCCGATAAGAAACGAGAAGGAGCTATGGGACTTTTGGTAGTGGGAATGAGATAGACTTCGATTATCCATCCTCGTCAAACAGCGTTAGTAAGACAAAGACAGATATATGGGACGTGGTGGCTAGGAACAAGTGTCCCAGCGTCTAACGCATTGTGAATAGGTGCGACTCAGGGACCTATTGCCGTCTCGCTTATACTCGTGCTGTACGAAAAGGACGCACGGTAGGACGCGTCAATGCGTTAGACGCTGGGACACTTGTTCCTAGCCATCACGTCCCATATATTTATCTTTGTCTTACTAACGCTGTTTGACGAGGATGGATAATCGAAAAGTCTATCTCATTCCCACTACCGAAAGTCCCATAGTTCTTTCTCGTTTCTTATCGGGTTAGTAGCTGTTCTCGTCATAGAGCGTTAGTCCTGCGAAAGAGGGGGAAAGCGTGCCACCGAACACGAGCGGTCCCCCACCAAGCTCCCTATTGCGCATGAGGGGTCTTGTTGGCGTTTCACTTACACTAGTGCTGTGCAACAAGGACGCACCGAGCGACGCTCTGACGTCTCGCTCGCACCGTATCACTTTCTGCGTCGCACGCACAGGCCAAGATACGCGAGCAGGCACCGCCCAATCTTCTTTCTTACCTCACCGCACGGCGTCTACCGTTGTCACCATTCTTGTGGTTCAGTGTACACACGCTCAACAATAAACATAGAAGGATGCAATTTTGTGAAAAAAAAAAAATTGGCGTTTACTTTGTATCTATGTTTAAGCTTTGGTAATAAATAAATACATTTTTATGTATTATATTGTTATTCCATTTCATTGTTAAACTGGAAGTTTCAGTAATATTTAAAATAATTCTACTAATTAAAGACAGTAAAAAATAACATTAAAACAAAATCAAAGATATTTTTATATTTTATAAATACCCACACAGCATTTGATATCCATAGGATATCCAGAAGATATCCGCAATATCTAAATTGATATCCATAAGATATCCAAAGTTCCCACATGTGGATATTCTGTCAATATTCTGTAAGTTCTCTGGAAATCCATACATGTTTTAAATACATGTATCAGAAACGATAATGCATCTTAAATATAAAATTAGTAGATGGCAACGACGTTAAACAGTTTGTTCTGCATTAACATATCTTTAAAAGAATGGAAGTTGTAACAAAAGAACCTTGCTTTCCAGTTAAACATCTTGTATGTCAAGTTTTACGTCGTCATATGAAAGTTTCACTATTCGTTGGTATTAGAGGAATATTATCGGATTGACCAATAGTATAGCTTTGTGAGGTCCTTAACTGGTTACTCTCTCACCATTTACCCTTTCCTATTTTGTATTCCTCTTTGTGCCATGGAACAGTACGTGTACGAACTGATTGATCTTATGTAGTTAATAATGTGCTTATTAAAGTAATTTTTGTAGGAAGTGGCCATAGTCCAGTGGTTAAGATAGCGGATTTACGACTGAAGGGTTCGGGGCTGCACCCAGCTATCAAATAAAATATGACACACTACTGTCTTTAGGAGCATTATACAGAGTTATTCAGGGTGCATTCCGAAATGTATTGACAGTACTGCCAGTACTGTAACCAACGCTGTATTGAAATTTACAACACCTTTACTATACCGAGTTAAGTGAAATTTACAAATGACGTCTCTAAAAGAAAAATTTATGCACATTGTATTGTTACCTTGTATAATCGAATATTAATTTCGACATACTGATGTGGAATTTAATATAGATGATATTGAATAGTGATTCACCGTTAAAGAATTTTTACAACATTTGTACGTAGCGTGGCTATTAAATAACGAGACTGACGCTGTAAAACATTTTATTTTGATTTCGTCCATATTTATTTATACCATTAATATACATCCCTCCTATATCCCTACAACGCTCCATGCGAATCTTCCATTGTTCGAAACAGTGCTGGAAGTCTTTTTCTGTCAGCTCCTTCAAAACGCGTGCCACTTCCTCTTTGACAGCTTCAACGGACTCATGTCTCGTTGAAAACGCTGCGCAACTGCAACTTGTTTGTTAAAATAATAGCTAGTTCCTATCGCAGATCCAACGAAGACAGTACCACGTGTTTGTCAAACAATTCTCCGCTTTCTACTGTCAATTGCATTAACCCTTATGTCAATACCCAAACTATTGTACGTTGTTCAATAGCCGGGGTACCCGGGTACCCTTACGGTAAATCCATGCAATAAAACGCGTTTATGAGCGGGAATTCGTCACTGGGTTTGTTTATTCGATATCTGAGTCACATTAGGTGCTTCCACTACCTGAGGCAGCCCTTTTTAAGGTATTCTGAAATGCCTTGGAGGGGAATTATGGCAAATGCTCTATGGTTTATGCGAGAAGTTCAGTAGTGTTACCGTCATTCTCAAACGAGACCTAACTGAACGCGGACGTTTGTAAATGCAGTGATATTTTGGAATACTGTGTGTTTGGTGTTTTGCGTTATTGATTATTGAAAACTTTTTGATCGAGTAAGTGAACAAAGTTATAAGAATAATGGAAGAATTATCAGCAGCTGAATTTGCAAGGTATAGTTACATGAATCCAGTTACATGAAATTTCCCCTTTATAAATGAATGTACTATTATAAATATTCTAATCAATACCATAACAGATTGACTGCTGTAGAAAGGGAGGCTTATTTGAGCCACTTATTAGGAGAGGAATCTGCTGAAGAAAATGATTATGCATCGGATAGCGACGACGAAGATTGGATTCTGTTGCCTGAAGGACAATCGCAGGGTTCGGAAAACTCATTCCACGAAGAGACTGGTATTATACAGTTTTGTTTTTGTATTACGTAAATGTTCAGGTTATGAGAAATTTTACAACAAAGCTGGCGATCGAAAGCATTTACGGTAAACCTGTCGATCTTTCAAGCAAAACTGCAACAGCATCTGGGTCTGCACAAGCGGTAAATCCTACTGGACGCAAGGTTGTCGTTGGATCATGCCATATTTGTTACAAGGGTGCATTCAAAAAACGAAGGAAAACGCGAAAATCATGTGTGGCTTGTCAAAAACCTGTTTGCGATGAGCACGCAAATACAATTACCAAGTGTAACGAGTGTACTCAATAAAAACTCATTATGAGTCCATTTTTATAAATATAAATCACTATAAATTGTTTTCAAACTAACAATATCAATATTTATTTATTTACTTTATATTCCTTTTCATCCTTTATTATTATTTTTAGTTGTTAGGTTAGAAATTCAATACGAGTGATACATTGACAAACGTGGGTACCCCGGTACCCCGGGTATTGAACAAGCGTATATTCTACTTTATTTATTGAAATTTCTGACTTTTTTCTTTTTTTTTCAAAACTAAATACATAAATCGATGTGAAATTGACGAAATAACGAGGATCTGAAAGGATTTGTGGATATTTTGTCAGGAAGATCAAAAATTTTAAGTTGGAAAACGGAAAAGGGTACCCGGGTACCCGGGTATTGACATAAGGGTTAAACGGAACAAGATTTGTGTCCGTTAAAGCCGTGAAAGAGAAAGCGGCACGCGTTCTGAAGAACCTGACAGAAAAAGACTTTCAGACTGTTTCGAACAATGGAAGATTCGCATGAAGCGTTGTAGGGATAGAGGAGGGATGTATATTGAAGGTATAAATAAATATGGACGAAATCAAAATAAAATGTTTTACAGCATCAGTCTCGTTATTTAATAGCCACACCACGTATATTAAATTGTACGTTATGAACGGACTATAGAAAGATACTACACAATTATGAATTTCAATTACCGTTGGATGCAAATTACGAAGCACGTGGAATTGAGCATCAATATACATGACATTTTTATTTGCAACGTTTGTAGTTTGAAAATACGATCCTGTAATGACAAAATTTAATTCGTTACTGGAAAAATACACTTCTGTTATTCTTATACATAACTTTATTGGAAACAACATAGAAATAAAGTAAAGGAAGGGTGTCAATAAGCATGTATTTCTGGCACCGCTTGGATTGAGCTCATTTGCTCAAAAATGAATTGTCTCGATGGGACACATAACCTCTTAAAACCGTTTATAGATAAAGCTTTTTGGTTCGGAAAAGGTCTTGCAGTCGACGATTTACATGGGATTTTTGGCATCGTGTCAATGATGGCTGGGTTCCATCCTGTTGTAAATCTACTCCACTCACAAAACTTTCTTAAAAACTGACCATATGTATGAGGAATAAAATACGTAAGAAAGATGATTCTGCTAGGCGGCGCACATATTTTTTCGTGGCCCTGTATCAATCGACATTTTCAACATTATCAATTCCGCGGTACGAAACGCAATTCTCCTTATTCTGTAGTTAAAAAATTCAACAAATAAACAAGTATAAGATGCAGTAGGCTCACCAATAATGATAATATTAACACTGGTTCATCACAATAACGATAGTAACCTAGGTACCAAAGTACAGCTGCAATTGCCCACAACAGCCAACCGTTGGCACTTTGGCACTTTCCAGTGATAACCTAGTAATAAAATTCAGAGACTGTCATACGCACATTCTCAGTACATATCAGCATGGCACTATAAGAGAAACTGTACAAAAAGTTGACTTTATACTAGTACTTTAAGGTGCTACAGCTATTGTATAAGAAACAATGTCAAAAGTTATCTATCTTTGATAGAAATCTTGTGAAAAATAAGAAAGTAGAGCAACACACATATAATCGATTATAGCCTCGAAGTGACGTGATGTTTCTATATGTCTATTTGTCCATGTATCAATATGCAGTAAGAAATGACTTTTTGATTCCTGTTAGGTGTTTGCTCTATTGAAAGAAGATGGAAAGAAAATAATGAATTGAAGTTCTCTACCCTTTTCTATGGTATGCAAAAGCAGTGCTAGAACGATTGACTGTTGTGGGTAATTGCATCTGTACTTTGGTACCTAGGTTACTATCTTTATTGTGATGAACCAGTGTTAATATTATCATTGTTGGTAAGCCTACTGCATCTTAAACTTGTTTATTTGTTGAATTTTTTAACTATAGAATAAGGAAAATTGCGTTTCGTACCGCGGAATTGATAAAGTTGACAATTTCGATTGATACAGGGCCACGAAAAAGTATGTTCGCCACCTAGCAGAATCATCGTTATCACGTATTTTATTCCTCATACATATGGTCAGTTTTTAAGAAAGTTTTGTGAGTGGAGTAGATTTACAACAGGATGAAACCCAGCCATCATTGACACGATGCCTAAAATCCGATGTAAATCGTCGACTGCAAGGCCTTTTCCGAATCAAAAAGCTTTATCTATAAACGGTTTTAAGAGGTTATGTGTCCCATCGAGACAATTCATTTTTGAGCAAATGAACTCAATCCAAGCGGGGCCAAAAATACATGCTTATTGACACCCCTCCTTGAATATACGTTTCTATATGAATATTGGCCAACTTACATTAATTCTTATAAAGTTAAATTTTAATATTCGTTAAAATGTCATGACATTTCCAATACATTCATGTAGAAATATTAAAATTCAATATTTTCTTTTTTAAAATACCATCACTTCAAATTAAATAACGTATTTAATATTTAATTTACGCTATCTGCAAAAAAAAACTTTGAACACTTTTATATTAATTTTGATACAGATTTTTTTAACAGTGTAATTACTTTTACAGTATTGTCAGTACATTTCGGAACGCATCTTCAATAGAAAACTTGCAATTTGCTTCCTCCGAATCGTAAGTAGCGTACGTAGTCCCTATATGAGGAAGCCAAAAATTTTAATTTTGCAATTTGCTTCTTCTGAATCGTGGGTAGTAGATGAAGATTCATCTACGAGGAAGCCAAAGATTAAAAAAAAATGAAAATGCTTCCTCATATAAGGACTTCGTACACTACTTACAATTCAGAAGAAGCAAATTGCAAGTTTCAACTTGCATCTTGTTAAAATATTTCAATAGTTAGATTACTGAAATAAATAATTAATATTGTAATAACAAAATGTAATATCAGTTAAGACTTATTTTCACAACAGATTGCAATTAAAACAATGTAAAGTTTAAAACATTCACAATTTTGATATACTTTCAAAGTAATGATTACGACTGAAATTCTGCAATAAAATGCTGTAAAATATTTAAAAATAAATTAATTGAAATGTTTTTATAGCAAAAAAATGCGTATGAACAAATTACTTTTTGTCATTGAGTGAATCATAGTAATAGTAGAATCACCACCTTCTGCAATTGACTAAGGGAGGGGTGAAAACAAAAAAAAACTGAACAAACCCAGGTCTTGATATTCCCCAACACCCTCTGGTAAGCCTCTCCTGGGTCCATATCCTAGTTATAAATGTTTACAAATTCCCAGAAATATCCTAACACTCTTGTCATTCTTTTTTAGGTATACTAATATACTCCAAATAGTGATCCTGCCTCATGTCCTTCTGCAATTTAGTAAGAAGTTTTAGAAGTACTTAAGAGTGTTCTATTTTAGATGCGCAACATTGATTCTACTATTACTATGATTTGTTCATATGCATTTTTTGTTGGAAAAACATTTCAATTAATTGATTTTTAAATATTTTATGTAACTCATGCATGAAAAACGCTACTTTTCGTGCCTCCGAAGTGTGGCGAAAGTGGCGCTTTATAACTATGGATACGATAAAAATGCTGCGCATGCGCAAATCAGCCCAATTTTACATTATCGCACTAGTGCTTTCTTCTCGCACTAGTGCGATAAAGTAAACTTTGTTCTCGCGCGCTGTCATGAAATGCATTCACTTTGGAAGCCTTCATGGCTCTTCTTATGGCTGCCTTCTCCAACGAAGAGATGTTCCAGTCACTTTGGAGGCACAAAAAGTAGCGTTTTTCAAGCATTCGTTACAGAATAGTACTTTGCGATACAAGTGCGAGAAAGCGAACTTTATAGGCAGGCGGTGAAGTTGGTCGCACGAGCCGCATACGAGTAAGACAACGGCACGAGCCGAAGGCGAGTGCTGTTTGTGTTACGAGTACGGCGAGTGTGACAAACTTCACGATCTGCGTATAATGTTCGCTTTATTGTACCAGTATCGCATAATATTTTCTGTAACGAATGCATGAAAAACGCTACTTTTTGTGCCTCCAAAGTGACTGGAACATCTCTTCGTTGGAGAAGGCAGCCATAAGAAGAGCCATGAAGGCTTCCAAAGTGAATGCATTTCATGACAGCGCGCGAGAACAAAGTTTACTTTATCACACTAGTGCGAGAAGAAAGCACTAGTGCGATAATGTAAAATTGGGCCGATTTGCGCATGCGCAGCATTTTTATCGTATCCATAGTTATAAAGCGCCACTTTCGCCACACTTCGGAGGCACGAAAAGTAGTGTTTTTCATGCATGAGTTACATAAAATATTATGCGATACTGGTACAATAAAGCGAACATTATACGCAGTTCGTGAAGTTTGTCAAACTCGCCGCACTCGTAAAACAAACAGCACTCGCCTTCGGCTCGTGCCGTTGTGTTACTCGTGTGCGGCTCGTGCGACCAACTTCACCGCCTGCCTATAAAGTTCGCTTTCTCGCACTTGTATCGCAAAGTACTATTATAGCATTGTATTGCAGAATTACAGTCGTAATCATTACTTGAAAACTATATCAAAATTGTGAATGGTTTAAGCTTTACATTGTTTTAATTGCACTCTATTGTGAAAATAAATCTTAACTGATATTACATTTAGTCATTACAATATTAATGAATTATTTCTGTAACTTAACTATTAAAATATTTTAAAAACCTAACTTATTGCCATTCGAACTGTCAGTGTGCACTTATGTGAATCGATCACAGTCAAACGTGCCTAGCTGTCATTTTTTGAAGAGGCCACACTGCCGTGTCAACCACTTGTGGCCAACTTCTGATGGTGCGTTTCTACTGACTAACTCTGTATAATTTTCTATTCATGAGACGCACACTTTGTAGTATAAGGCTCAATATGCCAAGAAAAAAAACCTTAAATGTCCAAAAGTGGTAACTTTGGATATCCTAGGGATATCTACAGGATATTGATAACTGAATCTAGATATCCAGTGGATATTCACATTGGATATCGTGGACATGCTATGGATATAAAATGCTGTGTGGGTACAGGTATTAACATTAAATTATTGTTATTCTTCTGCAGTTTTTAAGAGCATTATGTCACACTATAGCTATGATCGAACAATGGGAAGCACATTGGTTAGATACTGTAACAAATGCTACTTTTACTATTTGGAAATTTGTATATTTGTCAGATAGACTATTTTTGTAAATTAATTATTTATGAGTAGATATTTTATTTCAACTTATTTTGAAAGAAGAAACTTTATACTTCCTAATACATGTATAAAATTCATGAGAAAAATACTATTTTGATAAAAAAAATACACAAATTGTCTCATTATAACCATAAATGTTTTGCTACTGGGATGTTTTCCTTAGTAATTCCAAAATACATGAGATACTATTCTATCCTATTCTATCCTGGACTAAAAAACTGTAACATTGTTGATATGTAATTATTACTCTGCATGACTTGGGATATCATCCTGGCTATAGTTATATTGTATAAAAACATACTTAACAATACAATAGCTATATATCAGTAACATTTTCAGTTAGGCTAGGTTATGTTATGTTTCTATCACATTCTGACTATTGTCTATATGACATGCGTAAGAAGTAGAAATAATATAATAGTTACATGATGCTTATATCTTGATAAAATTCATATACATGCATTACAGCCAGGGATTTCATTAAAATCATAAGCATAGTTTACATATTGTTTAGTAAAATATATACTCAGAAAAATGGGAACGAAATTATTTTTTGTTATCCAATGGAATTAACTTTTTAGGGTTTTCATTATAATTCAGAAAAAAAGTAAAAAAAAAAAGGAAACAAAAATATTCCATACCTGATATCCTTGAGTGCTTCGAGTTTAGCAAATATGACCGTAGTTTCTGATGACGACATTGTAAGTATTCATTCACGAACAAAATATATACAAACTTCTTCACATTCCCACTTTTACAAGTATTATCACTTTTCGCCTACCCTTTCTTTAAATTAAGATGGCTTTAACTTGTCCACTTTGTTTGGTAGAGTACTTGAACACTTGCCCTGGCCTTAACACAAACACGACAGTTGCTTTCTCTAATAAACAACAAATGATTATTACAGAGATGAGTAGGGAGATTGCCAATGAGCCTGTTTTTGGTGGTCGCAATTTTTCTCTGGTTTCGGCGCGCCACCTTAGCGGAGGGCCCTCGAAGCAGTTCCACGTTTTTGATTGGTCGTATATATATAGTAATACTACGCGTGTTAATCTGGAGCTGTGTTTTGGCGCGTCGACGCGCCACCTGAACGAGACTCTCGAAGCAGTTCCACGTTTTTGATTGGTCGAATGAATTCGTGTGTTCCTCGAGATCCACGATTTTAAACCGCGTGAACACTCAAATAGGGAGACTTGTATCCACCTTTTTTTTACAGGATATTGCATAAACCGTAGTAATAAGGTAGTCAATACCCTTAATATCCATATGAAGCTCTGAAAATCATAGAGTAAGCAAATAAAACTTAAAAAAAAACCTCGAACGTGGGTAACTACAGAAATATAAGTTTGCTAATTGATATACCACAATGACTCGATAACACACGTGCTTGCTGCTGAGTTAACGTCCGAGAGTCTCGGGTTCAAAACTCACATATTACCACTTTTTTTTTAATTATCAACTATGCTTATTGGTTCATCTAATTAACTGAACTTTCATGAAATACATGATAATGTTAATCTACAAATATTGTATTATATTACATCGTATACATGCAATAAATTGGTACATGAATCAACGAACGTTTCTGCTTCCCGAGAGCCTACCTGTGACAAACATCTATGTTACGCTGTTTCATATTTTAATAGCATAAATAATATTTAGACGGATAAAGAAGGCATTACGGAAAATTACCAAAAACAAAAATGCACTTATAAATCTCGGGCATAAAAATAACGATGAGCATATAAAAATGAACCAATTATTTTCTATAGTGAGATGAAACGAATAATGTATCTGGTTAGGGATTTTTTTTCATTTAATTTTTACCATTCAAGGCTATGTAAAGGTAACATTTTTAATACATCGAATTATCAGAAAATTATGTCGAGGTATAATTTTAATTCTGAATTATTTTTTACATCAGAACATACTGTTTATATTTTTTTATTGTTAATAAAATTGTTTATATTGTTAGGTTAGGTTTCATTAGGTTAGTTTAGCTTAGAATTCCAATGCTGTGACCACGGTCTTACATACAGGTCTTGAAACTTGCGTGGTGGGGGTACACCGCTTAAAATAATGAAAAAAGTTTCCCGTCATGGCCACTAGTGGCGTGAGCGGTAAAGTAAGGTTGTATGCGAGAGAGACAGAATCGTTCTGTCATCTCTTTCTAACCTTCATAACCGTATTGCTTGTTTCAATGACATATTTGTACAATGTACGCGAGAATTGGATCATATTTGATGGAAAATGGTTGTTGCACTATGTTTTCTCGAAAATAAACAAGTTCCCTTCGACTCAAATAAACCTCGAAGATGCTTGGAAAATGAATGTGAATTATTTTCACACCCTTTCAGATGAAGTAATGTTTGGTGTAGTGGAATTATGCACGATTCATGATTGTAATACTTTAGGTTCGAACCCAAGTTCTTTTTTCCCTCATATTCCGATATTGGTTTTAAATAAAAATAAGTATGAGCAATTATGCTTCAATAAATTTTTTGTTTCTATTGATATACTAGTTCTATCACGAAAGCGAGTATCAGCAGTGATACTTTACTTGGTTTTTAATTGATCTTCAATTTATTCCAAGATTCTGAAATATTACACCGATTACTCAAGAATACTGAAGCACGTCTAACCTGGTCTAACCCTGCTCAGATCTACCGGAAATCATTCCTTCCTTTCCTTATGGCTGACTCTACCGGAAATCCTCCAAAATTTAGAGGTTGTGTTGTCAAACCTTACCTTACCGCAGCGCCAACTAGTTGCAGCGTCAGGAAACAAAAATATTTAGCGTAAGCTTCATCCCCCACCACGCTGAAATTGGAAGAGTTTCAAGACCTGTATGTAAGACCGTGGCTGTGACACCCCAAGGTATTAGTATTTTTTTTTTAAAAAAACATTAGCTTGCAGGCAGTGTTGTAAACAATCTAGATTATTTAATCTGAAACATTCATCTAGATTAATTTATACGATCTTTTGATCTGATGTAGATCCTTTTTCAAGCGATAATCTTTAATCTGATTTAGATCAAACATAGGAATGATCTTTAATCTAAAATGAATATTAAGATTATTATACTATAATAGAGAGGATACGTATAACATTTAAAAAGAATAACCAAAGGTACACGATGATTTAGTTAATACCGATTTAAAGGAATTGACGAATCATAGACAATTTTATTTATAGGAATATTTGCGATTGATCAATTCCTTTAGATTGGTACTGAAAATAGGATTAATGGCCAATTTTTTTACCTTCGGATAAAATTTATCCTGTGCATAAATCCGTAGCTAACCAATCATTTTCATATTTTTTAAGTTTATCCGCAGGATAAGTTTTATCCGAAGATGAAGAAATTGGCCACAAAGTTTTTCGACATGGTATAAACTTTTGTATCAAGGTTTGGCATAAGTAACGTAACCAATAATGTGTAGTTCTTAAGAATAAACTGACGTGATAGGTAAAGTCAGTATGTGTTCTAAAACTGGCTGCCAACATTAGTCTATCTCTTTTTTTTTTTGTTATTTATAAAACAAAGATGCTCAGTAAGTTTGGGAATGCATCCAGCGTTTATCAATGGATGCGTTCAGCAGAAACACCGCTTTGGGAGCAAATACATTTGATTGGTCGAATCTCACAAGTGTTTCAAGATTAACGATCAAATGACCAATCAAATGTATTTGCTCTCTCTCAGCAGGTTTCTGCTGAACATACCCAATCACGTTGATTTATTTTTATAAGCTTTGCACCATTCGTTAACTCTACCCTGCCTTTATATGCGTTGGATAGAACGTATGAGACCGGTTATAAAATTCAAATATTGAAAATGAGTATCAACCGCAATTGACGGTCATCAGCGGAGTATCATTATTTCATTGTGATTTGCAAATACAATAGCGAGTATTAGTCAGTACCTAAACGTGCAATTATGGCAGATGCCATTCTAGAAGAAGAAGAAGTAGATAATGTGCAGGTACAAGAAGGCGTAAAAGTACCATATATCCTTCGAGGTGAATATTTTTGTATATTAGAAAAAACGGACACGAAAATTAAGGCAAAATGCAAAATTTGTATGGATGGAAAAGGTTCTTTGTCTGGCGATATCCGGTCAACCGGAAATTTTATCAGACATTTAAAGGTAAGTCTATACTCAAAATGTATTATTATAAAAACTATAAACTTTGTAATTGTATCTGCTGTTACATACCAGGCAGCTACAATTTCTTAAGATCTTGGAGAACGTGAAATCATTTTAGGGTTCATAAGTTAATGTTGTAATAAATCTTGATGTTATCTGTATTCTTGTGCAGAGCCATTTAAGAGCATTACAAATATGATTTATGCATTATTGTTAAGTGGATTATGCTTAACTTTTCATACATATATTGCAGCAAATGCATGAGTGGCACTACCTACAACAAATATTTAAATCATAAGAATAATCTAAAGACACAAATGAAAACGTCGAAACACAAAGATCACTTTCCATCCAGTGTAAAGGCGTGGGTAAAAGGTTTCCATTCTGCAGTATCAAAAATAAAGGTATGTATAATTTTCTTATTAAATGTTCCTGTAGAAAAAATTCCATGTAATCTCAATGTTATAAAACCTTTTACGACAGCATAAAGCTTGCAAATGTATTCCTTATAAATATCTAAACAAATTGGAAACTGCAACATTAGCATTTTTAACTGGATCAGTGTGGTGGAGGTCGATTCGACCCAGGCCAACCACATGCTTAAGTTGTAAAAAAGAGCCCTACACTGATTCAGTTTAGAAAGTATTTAATTTAATTGAGCATATTAAACATGTGTAATATACATTATAAGTAGCAAGTGTTTAGTGAATGAATCATCTGTCATCATACCGACTAGTTAAACTAAATTAGAGTACTCTATTTCATGAATTATTGATGGGTATTTTTCAGTTGTTATATAAACCTTACTTCATAGGATAATCTTAATAATAGGTTGATATCTCACTACAATATTATCTTAAAAATCATGTTTCTTACAGCTATTGCAGTTGGTAGCATCTTACATTATAGAAGAAGTAAGACCTGTGGTTACCGTAGAAAAGCCAGCATTTAGGAGCCTTATTAAACAGCTTTCGGGATTGACACCTCCAAGTAGACAGACTGTAACTAATTACTGCAATGAATTACAGGAATCAAAAAAGACTGCTCTGAAACTAGAGTTGCAAGCAGCAAAATACTGCTGTACCACTGCTGACATTTGGAGTCATCACAATCGAAGCTTCATGGGAGTAACAGGCCATATCATAGATAAGGATAATCTTCAACGAAAATCGTATTTGCTTGCATGTCGTAGAATGAAGTTTTCTCATAACTTCTTAGATATAGCTAAAACTCTGTTGGATATTCATGAGGAATATGATCTTCAAGCTTCAAAACTTGTTGCGACAGTGACTGATAACGCTTCTAATTTTGGAAAAGCTTTTCGAATCTTCCAAATGCCTTGCGCAGTAAATTCAGACGATGAAGAGTTTTTAGACGGTCCGTTGCAATCGGAAATGGAGATAGTTCCATTACCCAATAATCTTCGCGATTTTGTAAGTGAAGATTATACTGGCATTATGGAGGATGCCAACCAGTATTTACCAGAGCATTTCAAATGTTGTTCGCATACATTGAATTTGATAGCAACAACTAATGCTGCCAAAGCCCTAGAAGATCGAAATTATAAGCGAGCCTACCAATCAGCATTTAGCAAATCATTTAGCCTGTGGAATTTGTGTAGCCGATCTACGAACGCTGTTGATATTGTTGAGGAAACTTGTTCTGTTAAACTTTCTATACCATGTCCAACTAGATGGAATTCTACATATGATAGTTTGTCTAAGCTCTTGTCTATAAAACAATACCTTCCAAGTCTCTGTGAAAAGCTAAAAGTGCCTAAGTTCAAAGTTGCAGACATAGAATTCTTAACAGAACATTTGGCAGTAACAAAACCTCTTGCTTTGGCAATAGATATTCTTCAAGGAGAAAAAAATTGTTTTTTTTGGCATTGTGTTGCCCACTGTTGTGCAGTTGCAACAATCACTGGCACAAAATACACATTTAACATATTGTACTGCGCTTAATGAAGCATTGTTAGATGGCTTGAGAGAACGTTTCGGATATGTAATGGATTTTCATAACACAGCGAGTAAGCCATTTATTTTAGCAACGATAACTCATCCAAAATTTAAACTGCGGTGGATATCAGCATTGTTAGAAAATGAGCAATCTCATGCAGAACAAATATGTCGAAATTTGCTTTTTAAACAAGCCGAAGTAATACGTGAATCTTTGCAATCGAGAGAAAACTCCGGGTCTGAAGAAAATATGACGCTCTCCTCCGATGATGATACTAAGTTTTTTAAATTTATGACTTTTCAAAAATCAGAAAGTGTGAGTAATAACAATAGTTCGCACATGGAATGTCTCACTTACCTTGACGAAAGAAGTAAGGATATCCAAGTTTTAACGAAATATCCAATAGTTAAGGAAATGTTTCTACAATACAATACTATAATTCCGTCGTCCGCACCTGTTGAAAGGGCGTTTAGTGTTGGTGGTCAACTTTTAACCCCCAGACGTAATAAGTTAACAGATGAAACATTTGAAAGGCTTCTTTTTTGCAAATACAACAGTGGGGTTGGTAATATTTCATAAATTAGATAACTATCGAATATTACAAATTTAATTTTAATTGCATTTGGGGATTATAAGCATAATAAAATTAATAGAAGATAGTTTCTTTATTTACGTCTTATGATTGATGATACTGTTTTGGTAACGCGAAAGCAGAAAATTGTAACCAGTGATTGTAATAGTGATTCTTTTTTAAATAAACATTGCATAGAACCTAATATTCATTCTTCTGATGAAATACAAAATCTACAATTCAATTAAACTTTATTTCTACATTTTGCAAACTGCTATATTGATTTTTTGTGGCGATAGTGGCAGAATCCTTTCTACATTGGGATGTATTTGGTGGTATTTTTTTTTGTCATGGTTCGATTCTATAAACCAATCGTAACATCGAAAAAAAGTAGAGGATTTAATTCTAATTGACTTATGACTAATTTCTTCACCTTGAGATAATATTTATCCTGCGGATAAACTCCTAAAACATTAAAATGATTGGTTAGCTAGGGATTTATCCGCAGGATAAATTTTATCCGAAACTGAAGAAACTGGCCATTAGGGTCATTCTACAATGGGACGTTGTCGGTAGACATTTGTCGTAAGTCATTTTTATATACCAATCAAAATGATTTTTCCACTTTTTTCGTTGCTATGGTTGGCTTGTACAAGCGACTTGCGACAAACGTCTACTGACAACGTCTCATTGTAAAACGACTCTTATAGAAATGACTTTCGACAAACGTCTGCCGACAACGTCCCATTATAGAATAACCTTAATAAGTAGAAAACTCCCCACAGCATTAGGTGCATGCCAATTATTCAATTTGTGCCGACTTTTATTGACACGAAGTCTCGCTATTCGCTGGCTCCAACGGAGTATTTGCGAAACAACCAATGATATCGCTTGCGTTGACATAAGTCTACACAAGTGCGTAATCAGAAACCACAGATTGTTGTGTCTCGATTAAGGCCCGTGCACAGTTGATACTTTCTCCGGAGCACAAAAGACGCTATAAAGAACAGACCTAAAGCTGTGAAAGCTTCCTATATCTTAATTTTTTAATCCTTGGTTTGATCTATGATCTAGATGACCAATTGCGTAATCTTAAATCTAGATTAAAAAATGATAATATCATCTGTATCTGATCTAGATACATTTTGTGGATCAAAATCTTGATCTGCACTAGATTATCTATTTTTTAATCTTGCACAACACTGCTTGCAGGTTTGACCCCTTAATGTTTCGGGTCCCCAAAGTATTCCGTGGACATATTTATATACATATGTATAAAATAATTGTGTGGGTTTTTTACGCTTTTCATTTTTTTTACCCGATATTAATAAGTGCAATTTTTTGGGACATTTTTTACTACTTTTCTATTCGGCTGAATAATATTTAAACTATCAAAAAGTGAAACAGCCTGCCATACGTGCGAGTGTTATCAACATTTTTTTTTAATCGACACATTAAAACAAAAAATGAAATCGAGAAATTTATCTATGTTAGAAATGCAAAAAGCGTTAAGCGAATGAAACGAGATTTTTTTTCATTGCTGTCAATTTTTCTCTTACGTCTTCATGACAGTCCATATCGCAATAAGTGAGGCTGCTTATTTGTACCAGCTATGGATTACTGTTTGTTAAGAACACGCATTGGGCGCGTTGGCAACGATTCAGCTTCGTAATCGTAAGATGCCGCGTTCGCGTCTAAAGACGCGAAGACTTTTTTTTCTTCATTTCTTTTTTGTTTAATTTTTTTTAACCCGGTATTGCATGACTCGCATGGGAGGGCGAAGTTCAAAAATAATGCAGTTCTAAACAAACCACACGCGAAATAAAATAAGTGTAGTTCAAGACATTGCATATGCAGTTTTATAACAAATACTTTATGCAATGACATGTGCGCCTTGCTAGAGACTTCATTATTTTCCATTTGTCAACTAAAACACATAAAAATCGGGAATGAATTATAGCAATCGTAGAAAAGTAATAGTGAACGGAACCTTTTCAAGAATATGCCGCGAACCCATGAAGGCATACAATGTTGCAAACAAACTGAAAACATTCCCGCGGCTTCTGCTATCCTTTTTCAGTTCTTTCTTCTAGTTTGAGAGTGTCAGTTCGCTCTGCGTTTTCAAATATAGAGTGAATGAATATAAGCGTTTCAAGTATGGAACACGAAAATAAGAAAAAGGTAAGGCAGTATGATTTTAAGAGTATAAAAAAATTTATTGTTTAATTTTTTTTCGAAATGGTGGCGTACCCAACAAACCCTCTTGTTTAAAACAGTGTTCTCCGGCCAGATAGATCACTCCTTGGAAGTTTAACCCGAAACAAAAAACCAAATATTTTTCAGTTATGCATAAGAATAGCTAGAGAAATACGTAGGGAAATTAAAAAAGTACGTCTAAAATCAAAGTTCTGATTAGACCTTCTGCAGCTATTCTTATATAGAATTGAAAATTATTTGGATTTTTGTTTCAGGTCAAACCTCCAAAAAGTAATTCGTCCAGCCGCAGAACACTGTTATGAACAAAAGGTTTTGTTCGATAAGATGCGAAGTCACCATTTTGGAAAAAAAAATTGTAGTATACTCTTAAAATCATGTACACTGAGCGTCATTAATAGGTCCACCTTGTAGTGCAGTGAGGTAAGAGAGGAGACTGGGCGGTGCCTGCTCACGTACCTCTGCCTGTGCGTGTAACGCAGAGAGCACTACGGTGCGAGCGAGATGCCAGAGCGTCGCTCGGTGCATCCTTGTTGCACAGCACGAGTGTAAGCGAGACGGCAATACGGCCCCTCACTCGCAATAGGGAGCTTGGTGGGGCAACTCCTCCTACGTTGTCGACCAGGCTAGCTAGCGCCACAGACCACTTATTGGAGACACGGCGCTCCCGTGCTTTCGACTGTTAGCACAAGCAGCAGCGCCACCTTATCGGTGGGTCGTATAAGTAACGCGATATATATAGGTATACAGGGGTATATATAGGTATACTGGGATATATATATAGGCACACACGTGTATATATAGATATACACGTGTATTTATACTCACCGTTCTATACGCATCGCCCTGAAAGTTTTATAAGGTATTTTTAAAAGCACCTGCAATTATGAAAAACAAGTATGACCCTCGTGAAACATCCTAAAACGTTAATATGTGGTGCAAAAGAAAATATAAACAATTAATATGGTCAAACGATTGGTCTCATTTTACCATAATTGCAAGTACCTGAAATAAAATAAATGCATAGTTATTTATGGTATAAAAAGTTGTTTATTGAATAAAAATAAGATCTATTACTACAGTCGCACTTATAGTAACACTTGCATTAAAATCATTAGCAGACGCAGTGATGGTACTACATTTTTCCTTAGTATTGCCTTCGCAGTATGAGGTACATGGACTTTCAAGGAAAAATGTAGTTTACACAAATGATAATTTTTATTTAAAAGCTATGAATCGATGTGCCTCAGCATGGGGTTGCACATTGCTTCTACCCAGGCCTTTGATAGCTCCAAGTCTTTTGCGAAGCAATGTGTTCCTACTTGTAGGCACACCGATGTACAACCAGGAACACATCTAAAAGACGAAATGGGTTTCTTCAAAGGAGATATTATGAAGGTCTAAGATATGAAAATAGAAGAGAAATTAGAGGAAAGAAAACAGAGTAGACAAATAAGAATAGAAAAGTAAGAAAGTATGAAATAAGATTAGCCTGGAAAGATGAGTGGCGTAGCTTTCGTCTCGTTGTCGTAATTCTTGTAAATCGTCGTCCACAAAAGTTCCACCAAGTAAATAGTCTGGATGTTGAACACAATCACACTCTAAGAAAAACCTCTGCACTGCAATTGCACTGAACACACTTTAAAATTCACCAGCGTAAATTTGTAGATACGAAGCCGTCGCCGAATCGGAAGACAGTGACGCACAGGGACTTGTTTATACAACAAACTTATTTTTTCCAAGATGGGGACGACGCATTGTTGCGCATGCGCACGTTACCGCCGCGCCATCTTATCGGTAGGTCGTATAAGTTCTCTATGTTTTACTATAGCCCATTTGGAGTGTCACCCCCCTGGCTAGCGCCAATGTCCCACCGTCGGGAAGTTAGCGCGGGAAAATAAAAATTTGTATGTTTATTATGCTTAAAAAATTGCTCCTTAAATGCTCCACATGTTTCCGTAATTGCTCCACCGCTACTATGCAGTGATTAATAAATATTCATTAAAACATAAAATTTTTATTTTTATTGAAATTCCAAATAACCGAGCAGATTTTCATATGAGTTTCATGATGAATTAATTGCTCCCGATTTGCTCCCAATTGCTCCACAATTAGTTTTTTATTTAATTAAAGTATCTTTAAATAATAAGTAAAATTTGATTTTCACTTAGCTCGATGGCAAACGTGAACATTATGATTGGTTTGCGAACACACCTATGACAACTCCGTTCTCAGATCAGCCGAGAGTGCGCGAACATCGTTGCCTCGGTTCATTTTCGAACACACTTGGTCAATTCAGGATTGGTCAATTCCTTTAGATCAGTATTAACTAAAGCGGTTTAAGACCACCTCCGTGAACTTGGCCGGCACATTTTGACTTTTTTAACTTTTTCTTTTGCAGATCGTTTGTAGGTCGTTTGTAGGTATTTGTTGGATTAATTAAAACATTTGTTGGTTAACGGTTTATTAAAAAAATCAAAAATAAAAAAGTACGTGAAGTTGGCCGTAATTTTTTTATTTTTTCATCTATCTTTGTTTTTCACGTGGCCAATCGATGCGGAATCGTTTGTAGGTCACAAATAATCCAATTAGTATATTTGTTGGATCGTTATTTCAATAAAATAAGCAAAAAACGTATTCGGTGCATTGTACGCAGCGGTCATATGACCACGGGAAGTTGGCCGTAATTTTTTTATTTTTTCATCTATCTTTGTTTTTATCGTGGCCAATCGATGTGGAATCGTTTGTTAGTCCCGAATAAACTAATAAAAACATTTGTTAGGTTAAGTTAGGTTAGATTAGCTAAGAATTCCAATGCTGTCACACCCCAAGTTATTAGTTTTTTTTTTTTTTAACATTAGCTTGCAGTTTTGACCTCTTAATTATATTTCCGGCTATCTTCACATCGCATATTCCATGCGTTACCCCCACTCCCGGCCAGCGAGACGGTAGATAGTTTTTCGCTATTTTAAGCAAAATCGTCATCTAATAAATGTTTTAATTAGTTTATTCGGTACCTACAAACGATTCCGCATCGATTGGCCACGTGAAAAACAAAGATAGATGAAAAAATAAAAAAATTACGGCCAACTTTACGTACTTTTTTATTTTTGATTTTTTAAATAAACCGTTAACCAACAAATGTTTTAATTAATCCAACAAATACCCACAAACGACCTACAAACGATCTGCAAAAGAAAAAGTTAAAAAAGTCAAAATGTGCCGGCCAAGTTCACGGAGGTGGTCTTAAACCGCTTTAGTTAATACTGATCTAAAGGAATTGACCAATCCTGAATTGACCAAGTGACCAAGGCAACGATGTTCGCGCACTCTCGGCTGATCTGAGAACGGAGTTGTCATAGGTGTGTTCGCAAACCAATCATAATGTTCACGTTTGCCATCGAGCTAAGTGAAAATCAAATTTTACTTATTATTTAAAGATACTTTAATTAAATAAAAAACTAATTGTGGAGCAATTGGGAGCAAATCGGGAGCAATTAATTCATCAAGAAAATCATATAAAAAAATATGCTCGGTTATTTGGAATTTCAATAAAAATAAAAATTTTCTGTTTTAATGAATATTTATTAATCACTGCATAGTAGCGGTGGAGCAATTACGGAAACATATGGAGCATTTAAGGAGCAATTTTTTAAGCATTATAAACATACAAATTTTTATTTTCCCGCGCTAACTTCCCGACGGTAAGCGTCACCTATTGTTTTCTCATTAAGATTTCTGAAATCGATAACCATACGCCATCGTTTGTTACCTGCCGAGTCTGGCTTCTTAGGGACTATCCAGACTGGCGAATTATAGGATGAATTGGAAGGCTCTATAATTTCTCCGACAAGCAACTCTTTGATCTGCCTTTGGATTTCCTCTTTATGGATAGGGGGGTATCTGTATTGCTTTGTATTAACAGGAATATCGTCCCTAGTTGGGATCTTATGTTTTACAACATTTGTTCCCTTCAACTTATCGCCTGGCAAATGAAATTGGTATGGGAATTTTGCAACTGTCCTAATTATGCTAAGGTTTTCTTCCTTGTTTAATTCTTTCAAGTGAAGAATTTTTATAAGCCTATCTACCCTTTCCTGTGGTGAGTCTTTCTCTGTGCTCCTACCGAGTCTATTTGCTGCGTTCGTTTCTATCTCTTCTATCTCTACGGATGGGATACTAACTTCCTTTTCATCTTTGTCGGCATTAATGACATAAATCCACGCAGTGCCATTGCGGTTTGTAACCAATGCCTCCCCTGCATATACATTCTTCCCCAAGGGAAGGCCTAGGCATGTATCCTTCACTTAACTCGGTACCGATTATCCTGACTCCCACTTTCACCTTACTCCTTCCTGCTATTTTTATTGACCCCTCTGTAAATAGTGGAATATTAATAAGACCATTTCTAATTTTTAGGACGTTATCTTCAAAAGACAAGATGGCGTTTTCTTCCCTGAGAAATTGCATTCCTAAAATGCCATGCTGTTTTAAAGGAAAATTTGCTCCAACAACTTGAAATTTACAAGAGATGGAGAAGAACCTGATTTCAACTTCCCCGAGAGTCTCACTTGTTCCCGAAGTAATCCCTGAGAGTATGTATCTTTTATTCTTATCTATCTCCGCTCCTTGCTTTAAACAATTTTCTTTTATTAGGTTAATATCAGCACCGGAGTCAACTAATAGTCACAGCTTTTCCATATTAATCAAGTCGTCGCTGGTGATCGTCACACAGGGTGGTGCAATTCGACTGGATTTGCTAAGATTTATTACGGCATTGGGTTGATTTGAAGAAGGGTTCCTAGCAGTAGCAAATTGAGATTTCACGTTTTAGTGGTCATCACCCGTCGTGGTATTGTCATTACGTTTATCGAAAGAGTCACGCGTTCTATTCCTACAATCTCGTGAGTTATGACCAGTTTTCTTGCAATAGATGCAGTAGTCAGGTTTCGTATTACTATAGCACTCTCTTTTAAAGTGCCCTTTCTTTCCACACGCGAAACAAACTGTAGTCCCCTTATCTAAACGTTTGAGGTTTCGATCTGTCCTCAATGATTTACTTATTCGTATGAATGCTTATTGAGCTGTACGGCCAGTATTCATATTTCTAAATGAACTGCTACTCTGGCTATGATCCCGTTCCTTATAGTCCTTGCTAACTTCAAAAAGAGAATTTCGCTGGTTTAGTTCAACTTCCTGCTCTATGGCTAACTCAATCGCGTTCGTGAGTGTAGATGGATTACGGAGTGACACTCTTTCCGCTAGTTCACCCCTAAGACCTCGAACGAAGCTATCTCGCGCGTTTTCCTGAGTGCTAACTAACAATATTTCTCCACCTCCCGAGGGATAATCTTCTTCGATTCTTGCTGTCATTCCCTGTGTAATTTCCTTTATTCGAGCGACGTAATCCATGATAGCTTCCCCCTTTTTCTGATATACTCTAGACAGAAGTCCTGCCATTGCAAAACCGTTCTACGTGGTGCGAAAGCTCTTCTCAATCCATCGAGTATTTCTTCGAGGGTTGATTTGGTATTGCCCATAATATATTTGCTTGCTTTTCCTTGGATACGCGATTTAATCAATTGAGTCAAGTATAATTTCTTCGAAGGATGAATCAAGAGAGCCGTTTGCTTACAAAGTTCTACGAAGCTATCTACAGGCATGTTTTCTCCATTATAAATCGGTATTAAGCTTGTAGCTTCTTTAGCTTCTATGTATTGAGCATGACGTGTTTCCTCTATGTTATTTGAATCCTTATTTGCCGGTATAGAAGAATTTAGCGAACCGTACTCTGTGGCAGTAGAAGAACTTTCGCCTATACCCACGTTTCTCTCTATAGGAACGCTTTCCCATTGTGTTGTCGAACTCGACACTGTTGCTTCTAATTAATAAATTTCTACTTTAATTCCTAGATGCTCTCTGAACGGAAGGACACCTATTTGATTTTACGGCTGCGGCCTTCTCTTTAGGATACCAGTATTTACTGCGCGATCCAGGGAAACCGCAGAAAACCTGGATAGTATCCCGATGTCCACTCCACTTATTCTAGGTATTATATTTAAGACTTACAATGATTCTGTCCTTGCAATACCAGCATATACCTATTTTAATTACATGCACACTATAACTTCACTTATTTCACACGATTGCCCTTTTATCACTTCACTAACACACTTGGATGCTGTCCGTGACGTGTGGATTGGTCCTGGGTCCTCCTTAGAAAGTCCTGGATGTCCTCGTAGATATGAATCTCTCGTGGATAATTGAACCTCGAAGGATGCAGCTATCCCACCGCTGTCACCAAAATTTTTATTATGTGACGTCCTGATCGTCGCCACTGTCGTTTTCGCGGCAGATTCGACTGCGTGAATCTGGCGAGGTGGGTTCGTTAGCCACTAAAGCTCTGATGAGCGCTCCAACGGTGTTCAATCCTCTGTAGATATGTTGATTTCTGGTACGATGATGTTATGGGATTTCAACTGAATAAAGGCTTTAGAAATAAAAATGCAGGTGCTTTTGGAGAGCACTATAACTAACTTTATTTACTTTAATTATAACGTGATTTAGTCTAAATCAATCTATCTTAACTGAATCTAGCTAATTGACTCTACGATATAGAACTCGAAGTATACCCTTCAAGACCAGAAATCGAATTGGTCTTCTGGATCCCAAGGGATACAGTCCTTCATACTTCTCATGCATGTGTATGTACACCCTTTGTGGAGGCCCAGCGTGTGGCGCCTTGCTGTCCGGGCCCAAGATCGAGGGCCTTGTCTTACGCACAAAGGACTCATGCACACCCTATCCTTAGTTTATTTGGGGAAGCACATGGACAGCGTCATCCCTTAACCGAACATTCCGCTAGCCCGTCGATACTCTCAAGTGACTTGATTTATTGTCAAGAGTGAAAGTTCTTGAGAAACTCACTCTGTTAGGATAGCAATAAACAAATGGCCCATGCCTGCATTCTTTGTAGCCCATATGTTTATGCACGTATAGCGGCTAGAAAGCCTTCTCCGAATTCTTTAGAATATACCTTATTTATGCGTTAATGACAGACTGAGTATTTGAAAGCATTGAATTCTGATTTGGAGACAGAAATCGTGATTCCATTTTAATCCCTTATTTGAATTCGCCGCTCAATTCTAGTGAGATTATTTATCACTAGGCCGCGACATAACACATGTATGAACTGTTGAACAATCATTGGTTAGATTGTGTAAAAAATAGTAGGCCAAACCAACAAGAGTTTGTGTGTTACATGTAAAGGCAGGATTAGCCAAAACTTAAAAAGAGCCATAGCTGATCTATTAATTATGGCTTTAGGTTTGGCCTACTATTTTTTACACAATCTAACCAATGATTGTTCAACAGTTCATACATGTTTACCTAGTAATAAAACCTTTCTGAAGATGATCCCAATGAGAGTCGAAACGTAAAAGAAATACGCATTGTTGTTTTTTCTTAATTTTACCTGGGCTGCGTAAAGTCAACATCTGGAAAGAAAATTTAAGGTGTATCTTGGCTTGGCTTATAGTACAGACAGAGATGAGTAGGGAGTGCTACGTTTCACTCTTTATAATTATCAATGACAAAACACATTATATTATTTTTCGTGTGTTCCTCGAGATCCACGATTTTAAACCGTGTGAACACTCAAATAGGGAGACTTGTATCCACCTTTTTTTTTACAGGATATTGCATAAACCGTAGTAATAAGGTAGTCAATACCCTTAATATCCATATGAAGCTTTGGAAATAATAGAGTAAGCAAATCAAACTTTAAAAAAAAACCTCGAACGTGGGTAACTACAGAAATATAAGTTTGCTAAATAATATACCACAATGACTCGATGGCACACGTGTTTGCTGCTGAGTTATCGTCCGAGAGTCTCGGGTTCGAAACTCACGTCTTACCTCTTTTTTTTTTTTTTTTAATTATCCACTATGCTTATTGGTTTACCTATTTAACTGAAATTTCATGAAATACATGATAATATTAATCTACAAATATTGTATTATATTACATCGTATACATCCAATAAATTGGTACATGAATCAGCGAACGTTTCTTCTTCCCGAGAGCCTACCTGTGACAAACACTTATGTTACGCTGTTTCATGTTTTAATAGCATAAATAATATTTAGGCGGATAAAGAAGGCATTACGGAAAATTACCAAAAACAAAAATGCACTTATAAATCTCGGGCATAAAAATAATGATGAGCATATAAAAATGAACCAATTATTTTTTATAGTGAGATGAAACGAATAATGTATCTGGTTAGGGATTTTTTTTTCATTTAATTTTTACCATTCAAGGCTATGTAAAGGTAACATTTTTAATACATCGAGTTATCAGAAAATTATGTCGAGGTATAATTTTAATTCTGAATTATTTTTTACATCAGAACATACTGATAATTCGAGATATTAAAAATACAATTATCTTTCCGTAGGTTTGAATAAAAAAAAATTACTAAATTGAATCAGGCTACTCAAACATGTATGAAACTAACAATTTCTAAGCAGATACACTATTTGTCTCATCTGACCATAAATTTGGCTATCGCATACTTTGGAGTCGATTTCTTTTACGAACACGCTTATTCGAGGTCTTATGGCTGTTTGGGGTCCGACCTCAAAGTTTTTCCAGCGTAATTGTTACGTCCTATGCGTGAGCGACCGTACGCGGGAGCGTCAGGGAGCTAGCATAGGTGTTGCGATCAAAGATCACGTAAAAGGTATTGGGTTCTTGCCACTTTAAGGTGCTAAAGCACGCCTATTTGCATTTATGTCTCTTGGTCGATAGTTAAGGTAAGGATCACAAGCAGATACTAAATATACTGAATCGGAAAACTCGCTTCTTCTACGTGAGTGTGGTTGATGCTACTGGCTAATGAGTTTATTTGGGTTTAGGAGATAATAGGTTCAGGGTTTTGAAATCAAGAGAAGAAAATATGGTTTAACTAAATATAATGAAAGAATAGGTTCGAATACAAGTACTGTCAGAATTAGAGGCTGTAGAGGATCCGTTTATCTACTAACGTAGCGAAATCCGAGTAACACTATAGGTGTGATCGTCAACTTGTGTGAATTACAATGGTATATAAGGATGTGTTAAGGTGTAAGAATGTGAGCTACTTACCGGTGGCTGAGCAGAGGAAGAGAGAGAGACGGTCCTCGGTACTCGTCGATAGTGAAATAGATGTGGTTGAACGGGAAATTCTTGGTCCAGCCCTAAGGCGGACACTCGCCTAGACGAATGCTTTACAAAATGCCAAGAAATGAGTTCTTTTCGCGTGGACGCCCGGCACTGAAGTGATACACTTTTCGCTTGAGTCATAAGGCAAGCTAGATCAAAATAGGCCCTAAGGTATTTGATCGGCACAACACTTGACTGACGCGGACAATCGGCTCAAGACTCTAGAAGGGATACTGCTCTACCAGAGGATTGATCAGTAACTGAGAATGATCGGCATTGGAGTTCGTAAGGAAGATTTCGGTTTGGGAGGGGATCGAATGCAATGTCAGGGTATTTCAGGGAATTTGGATACGTGTTATGGCGTGATCGGGACAGTCGTGTCCGTTCGTTCAATAGGATTCATATTACAGGCCCTCGATCACGGATTCTTCCTCGGATTAGTGCATGGTCAGGATTATCTTGGTGGTGAGGTGGGTGCGAAGGTGGCGGGTAGGAATCCTGCTGTGCGCGGTATTCGCGGTGTTATAATTAAAAATGCTCTCTAAGCATCTTATCCCTACATATTCTGTTCGCGTTGCTACGCGTGCCGTTCTTGTTCTTCGTTTTCCTGTGCTCTCTCTCCGTTCCTGCTCATCCACCGACGATATCGCAGTGTTGTTGTGGTTTCTGGAAATGTGTGAGAGTATGAGACGTCGTGCGCAGTATAATATAAAATGCTGACGTCCCTTAGTTATCTTATATATAAAAATCTCGTGTCACATATATATATTGTGACGAAAATTCTTTCCTCGAATTATGACCGAATTCAACTACTCGAACCGTTCGTAGCAAAACAGCTGATTTTCCGTCGACAAATTATAAACCCCTATCCCCCTGGAATACGATACCGAAAAAGACCGATTGGGCGCCAGACGCACCTTTGCGTCACGATACAAAATCTGCAAAATAATTCCAGAAGGGACGGAGAAAGTGCCACCGACCAGCACAGATAATTCGCGAGATGGTAGAGGGGAAGGGATCACCGAGGTGTTGGTAAGGGACTTGATTAGGAGAATGAGAACCTCGGAATAGAAAACAATAACAGGTGTCCTTTTATTCAGGACGATCGAGAATTTCAACAATTAACAAATAATAATTTCGAAACAAGTCAAATAAAGGTAACTAATAACAATTTAGGCAAATCAACAAAATCTAAAGTAATTCTTTTACGGAACTTTCGAATACGATACGTGAACTCCCGTGAAGCGGGACACACGCGACGCTACGTGAAGTCTCGGGAAGCGAGACGAACACGATACACTACACGCGTTCTCGTGAAGCGAGAACTCGCGGATTCTGTCTGTTAGGTCTCCAGGGTCACGAGACTTTTACGCTAAGAAAATATTACAAAATCAAGAAATAACAATTCAACAGAGAAATTTAGGCGATACACAGAATCTTTTCCACGTTAGCGATACCGAAATCATCCATAGGCGGAGGCCCTGGGAAAAACGCGAACGCGAAAACGATAGGAAAGTTAACTGTATGGAAAAGATTTCGTGACTCGTTACAAGATGCTTACCGGTACTATTGAAACTATTGACGATACTAAATTCGCACCCGACCACGGTGGTAACTCAGACAAGAATGTTCGACAAGTCAAATTCACTGTAGGGCTGGGACTCGCGTCCCCACCAGCAATCAAAAGTAGTGCCCTTAGATAGCCAATTAGATCCTCGGGAGGATTTACAATACTCGTATTACTACGCCGTTACAAAAGTCATGCCGTTGGACTATTCCTCGATAAAAACACACGATATAATACACGAGTGACATCTGTGGCTCAATCGCCTTACCCCTACGAGACGGACTTCGATAATATTCGGTAGATGCCGGAGCCTTCCTTTGAGAAACGATACATAGTACTCGGAAGGACGGCGTAAAATAAAAGTTCCAATCGCGGACTAAACGCAACACTTTGACGTCCAGGTCGTAAGTTCGCTAGCCACGCGGAACGTAGTCACAGCCTCGCTGCCGTAGCTCGGGGTGTCCAGTGGCCTCTGGCGGCGATGAGATTCCTGCCCTGTCCTCGGCGATAGTGGCTGAGATCCTGATGACTTCGGTAGGTCTGGTCGTTTCTGCCTCCTATGGCAAGCCAGTTACGGTGCCTCCACGCAGGGCCCGTTGATCTTCAGCACGAGGAGTCTCGCGGAACTCGGGACCTCCTCGTCCTCGTTACTAGTCCCATTGCTAGGGACTATCGGTACTGACGATATCAATTGATAGGATGGAGTCCATGGCGCTGTCCTTTTGGGTTGACCCTCCGTCTTCTTTGTCGGGTAGGGTCCCTTATAGGGTGGAGTCGTCAGGTCGACACGGCAGCTCTCCACGTTCCTCGGCATAAAATCTGCTTATCCTCCTTCGTTGGCTTCCAGCTGTCCGGATGGCTCGGTTCCGGTGAAGTGGGCGTGACGTATGAAATATTTGTATACGAAAATATTAACTTAATGTTCCCTAATGCCTATGACCCTGGAGCTCTTGGCCGGTTGCGTAACATTTTATTGGAAAGAGGGACGTAAATGCGTCCCGAAATTGAAAAACGAAAGTAACTAATCCGGGACCTTTGTGACGTCCCAAAAATAACGTCACAATATATATTATATATATCGTGTATATATATACATATAAACGTGACTAACAGTAAGTTCCAGGACGGTGGTCATCCACAATGGCTAGCATTAAAAATTTTTTGAAAAATTCGGTGTGGATGCCGCTTTATGGTCCTGGAACTTTACGATTCCCAGAAAAAAATTTCCAAGACTGTCTTGGAAGTAACAAAAGTCCTGGAACTTGCCAATACGTATCGAAAAAAGTCCTGGAACTTAGCGAATGATATATTTATATTAATATATATCGTGCATATATAAATATATATTAACTAGCTGATCCGGCAAACGTTGTTCTGCCATAGAAATTATTTCTAGTGAATATTTTGGTTGTTAAATAAAAAATAACGAATATATTGTAAGTGTGTGGGGATGGGATCTATGACAGAAAGAAGAATAGAGCGCTGTAGACGATGACCGCCGATAAAAATAAAAAAAACACCAATCATTCATTTTCTCAATTCAATGTATATCATTAACGTAACGGACATATTCATTGTTTGATCTCGTAAAAGTTAAATGTAAAGTGAAAAAAAAACGGTTAAATTATTTGGATATTGTTCATAAAAAAAATACTAAAATCGCGTATAAGATTATCGCGTATTAAGAAATGGAAGGGTGGGGGTAGGAGTGTGAAAATTTGGAGTTATAGGTATTTTCTGATGCCAAATAAAAAAGAATACAAAAAAAAATTTTTGTCAAAAAAAATACAAAAAATTTTTCTGGATACGGACACCCTAATCACCTAGCGGTATGAAATATACTTTACGACCGATTCTCATACCTACCAAATATGCATACAAAATTTCATGAAAATCGGTCGAGTCGTTTCGGAGGAGTTCGACCACAAACACCGTGACACGAGATTTTTATATATTAGAAGACATATAATTTATGATTTACAATAATTAACCCATGTTCGTCGAGGATCGGTTACATCTATCGTCGTCTCTGACATTTGCTAATGGGGTACTCAGTGGTGCTGAAGGGGGGGAGGGCAATGGGGTTGCGTTGCGCCGGACGTAACATAATGACTGTTTTGAGGCCCATAAAGGTGACTCTCACACCGAATTTGTTTATATTTTTTTATTGTTAATAAAATTATTTATATTGTTAGGTTAGGTTAGGTTGTAACCGTTTCACGTGATAGCAATGCTAAGAGGTTCCCCTTCACTTCGGTAGGCCCACTCTTGATTCACATTCTACCATTACACAGCGTAGGTGTAATCGCCCTATTGGGTTCACTCTCTTGTAGACTAGCTTTAACTTGTCCACCCCAATCGCAGCTCTTTACCGTCTTATCATCCTGAAACCCCTTTAATTGTTCCAGAATAATTAAGACCGACGATCCACCGGTTCGTTGCTTCTTCCGGTCGCCAGCTCGTTTTACCTGATCTACGAGCAAGGTGGTTTTGGAGATGAGCAAGTCTCGGTATCTATGCTTGAGTTCTTTTTGATCAATGATGTCCGTCAGGACTACCACTATGCACTAATTTTTCTTTTTATTTTCAGGTTTCCAGTCTTCTAGATCCAGCTCCACCGTCAACAGATGAGGTAAGTTAAATCTCTTTAATGATTTAGCCACAGGTAAGTGATATGCTATTTTCTTTAAAAAATAGATTCTCCCATAGGAATTATCCCAAAACTCAACCACAATCCCTGTCTTCCTTATAGTAATTAAACCACAAGATGATTTCCAATCGTAATTAAACTATGGAAAGATGTTTCCTCCTGTTGATGTTGCTGCTGTAGAATATTTCCACCTTCCAATAGTTGACTTCCAGCTTCCCACTACAAGGACCTTCGCCTCTATGAGATTAAACTGAAAATTTTTATTTATTTTTTTTATCTGGGTACGGGACGACAAATTGTTTAAATAAATAAAGGCACTTGATTTATTTGTCAACACAACACAAGCTATTCTTTATTTAATAATAAGATGAAGATTTACAACACTGTATCAGGTATACTTCGCGAAATATATAAGATTTTCGAACGTTAGCAAGCTATAGACGATGTAGCCCTTCGGCGCGCTTCCCGAGACTAAGGGCTCATTCAGACCGAAAGCAGCGGGAAGCGAGAAGCGAGCAGCGGATTCTTAGCTGTGAAAATACATTTTCTGCCTTTTTATGTTAGCTTGTCGTATGAAAGCATTAAGAAATAAGTTATTTACCTTAATTACGTATATAGAGTCAAGTATACTACATTGAAAATAGTAATACATCATTTCTCTTAAAACATAACTTCATTACTAAGCAGATTCCAATGCTTGGACTGCGATTTTGGAAAGCTGAACAACGTTCAACTTTTCGTAGCAGCGACAAAGAAAAAGATGATGGCAACTCTACTTCACGTCATAGTTCATGTTTGAAATAAATTTTGGATTCGGCATCAGACGAAATGTGTATAGCCCGTGGTATAGCCTCGTGTATGTTACATGCATGTAGTCTCCATTGGTACAATTTAACATCACGACCAATCACAATATGCCTGTGCGTATGTACGTTGGAATGAGGTACCACTCTATTGTAAAGTTTCAAGCTGCTTGCTGCTCGCTTCTCGCTTCCCGCTGCTTTCGGTCTGAATGAGCCCTAAGACTGAAGGCCTTCACACACAAAACGACGTAACGACTTAAGACGTAAGCGTAAGGAAACCAACCAATCAGAATTGGATACTGTCCCCTTGGAGGGGGATGTACTAGATTCTGATTGGTTGGTTTCCTTACGCTTACGTCTTAAGTCGTTACGTCGTTTTGTGTGTGAAGGCCTTGAGGAGCCTTCGGCGCTCCGCTATTTATACCCATGTAGGGGTACCCCTATTGCGCCTCCACTACTTATTTTAAATTACACTAAACAACTTATCCTTTATTAATATCTTATAGAATAGTTTAGTATAATAACATGTTAAGAGTTTGGAGTATATCAAGAACCTATGTTTCTACATAATACTTATGTTTATAATCTTATGTGTTCTCTACAACCAGGTTTAATCAATAAACTTATCAACATTAATCAATATTAACATTTGTTAATTAACCTTTCTGATCATAACCTGATTGTTACTTTCCCCGTACACTCTTTAATTTAGGAAATCCCACAAAACTTTTAGTTAACCATATTTGCTGATTACATAATATCTTATAACTTAATCCTTTATTATTCTGACAAATATCTGAGATCTAACTTTCGTCTTAAACTCTTATCCTATGAGATACGCAGTTCCTTTGTAACGGAAAATTTCTAACCGTCATTTCTAGGAATTCCTCATCCCACCGGACAACAAAACTTTATCATTATCTTGGTTACCTTAATTTTCTTGCATGCATTATCTACCTATTATCATTCCTCATTACTTATGACACAAGTTAGCTTCAGCATTACCATAACCTCGATAATTTATGTTTCTGAGTCTACACAACTTCAAGAAAACTTATAATTGTATTTTGATCCTTTGTCAGAACATGCCCTTTCAACTTTTGAGCATTACATGACCCTTTTTTATCATACCATCCTCTTAGTTTATGTTTCTACAGATTTTTGTAAATAAACAATATAATGCATAAAATCTTATGATTAATTTGTGCTGGCTAAATTTAATCACCTGTTTGATACTTATTATTTATGAATCACCTTTTGTTCCAGAGCATTTCGTTATTGCGCATCAACTTCGACACATTGTGTGCTTTCCAACAAGCACGCATTTTATTACACTGTGTCACACGACTGAACACAGTGTCAGGGTGCTCGTTGGAACAACCTTTAGTTCCTAAAAAGAACCACCAGAGCGCGCTCACATCATTTATACGTGTAGTATGCACTTGATTTTCGTTCTTAAACAATTGAACGTTTAATTATGAATCGATAGCATTCATTGCAAGGTAGCATAGTGAATTACAAATAATAAACAATATCTAGCAGTAAGTATTGTTCCAACTTTTAAAATACTTAATAATTTTAGAGAAACTTTCTGCAGCGTGCATTCTTCATAACTTATGTATTAATGAAAAGGATAATTTTGATATGGACGAAAATGACGATCAGTTCCACATAGATAATGCAGCCAACTTTTTTCAAGAAAATGTTAATGACGAGATTCCGACAGATCGTAGGATGCAATTATTTAGAGAACTATTTCCTGAAAATTAAATTGGGGTAACTTACCTTGTGTGGACACAACAAATGTAATTGAAACAACAAAAATATATGATAAATCATTGTACATCTGGAATTGTAAAATAAACTTTTTTTTATTAAAATACGAAGAGCAATTACATTTACTATAAACGGTTTGACAACAATATTTTGGTATTTATTTATGTAAATATAATTATAAGGTAACGATGAAAATATCTATTGCTGGATTTCTATTATTCTTTAAAGGTAAGTTGGACGATACAGTGTGATGAGCAGTGGCATTTCTGTCTTTTCCAAAAATTTCTTCCATTTGATCATAAAATTCGAATGACATAGCACCTCTTCCTGATTTTGAATTATTATCAAGACATTCCTTATACTTTTTTATAAGCGAATTCATCTTCCACCTTACTTGATCACTTGACATCTGAAAAAACAAAAAGAAATATTGACTCAAGCAAAATATTTTATATTTAATATTAATATTGCATGTCTTTCAAAATTAAATGAATTTAATTCGAGTGCAATTTTTTACCTCAATATTCAAGTCTTTCAATCCTTCAGATATCGCAGTCCATAATTTTGTTTTCTTCTTTGGGTGATCCAGCATATTCAAGTTTGCCTCATATAAGGAGAAGAGAGCAAGCGTTCCATTTTTACTCCAAACAGCACCTGTTGAATATGAGTAAATAAGTAAATTAATTATATATGCATGTGAGACAAATTTTATTAATATAAATTATCAATGATTTCATATAACAATGAAATAGAATAATCCACTTTATATTTGTGTGCATAACTTACTTCTTGTTTCTGAAGATATCATGTTGTATTTTTCCTTCCTTCCTTTCCTTATGGCTGCCTCCTCCAATGAGGAGATGTGCCAGAAGTTGTATTTTTCTACTTTCTTTTTTGGTACCATACATAGAACAATAAATTTCCATGATTGCTGGCAGCCCTGACGCACTAAGCACGCTAAAACTCACCTATCGGCCGTGTCCAGCTGTGTCGAATAGTGTGACATTGTGTCGTTGGAACACTCTGTGCTATACTCTGTGTCACACTGTGTCCTCTGTGTTTTTTGTTGGAAAGCACCCATTGTCTCTCACACAGAACTTCTCAATCCTGCTTAACACCTAAGGTAATTTATACATGTCTTGTTTATTACATCCATACACACCTTACATGAATCTTAAATTCTAATTTAGACATGCCTAGTGCGCTTTTTGTTATCACCACTCAGATCCTTATATTTTATAATTATCTAAGTCTTTAACTTTCCTATCCCTTATCCACATCTTATCATACCTACCATGAACCTTTACCTTGTAATTTTCTCTTAAATGTAAATTTTCTGTGAATTTCACAATTTAAGCTTTCTGACACTGTCTTTTTATTTTCTGTTTTCATTTTAACCTTAATTACATGGCAGCACCCTCGTATGAGTTCCATACTCTATCCAAATCTCTCACCTCTATTCTTTTGTGTACCATCCCTTGTGTTTTAAAATTACAGGTATTTGGCTATCGGTAGCAAGGTTTCGTTAGGTTAGTTTAGCTTAGAATTCCAATGCAGTGACACCCCAAGGTATTAGTTTTTTTTTTAAACATTAGCTTGCAGGTTTGGGTCCCCAAAGTATACCGTGGACATATTTATATACATATGTTGTAACAAAAATGTTACAATAAACTCCTCCCCGTCACCTGGCTCGAGGGCACCACTGGCCCCGAGCACGAATATTGCGTATATTATAGAAAAGTATTGTTAATTGCGTTTATTTAGTGTTTTAGGTTTACTGTACTTAGAGTTAAGATCCCCTCCCTACACCCTTCCCTCCCTGTCCGCTTCCCCGTAGGGCACTGGCTCGAACACCATCATCGAGGACCACCACCGAGGACATCACCCTGAACCAGCTACGAGGAGTCAGCATCCCTGGATGGACCGCGAGAGTGGCTACGTCGCCAAGGCAGCGGAAGGCAGGGATGGCATTGGCAGGGAGAACAGCTGATCGAGATGTCCGTGGGATGGATGCCCATCAACCCGACACCGTCGCCACCAATATGCAGCCCCGGTGCAGTCCCGTCACACGGGCAGGAAAACGTCCCGTGTGACAGCGACGGAGCCCTCTCCCTCCGAGACCGCAGATGTGCCCGGGAGAAGTTTGACAGGCCTGGAGGCCGCCATCTTGACCGGCGCGCGCAGCCAGCCCGCGCGCCGGCGAAGCCAGCACCGTGTTGCCGCCACGAGGCCCTGGAAGGCCCAGCGGCACTGCAAGTTTGAAACGGACCAATGCCCTGCCATGCCGGAACTGCCAACCAATGCCAGAGCGCGTAGCCCTCTCAGCTGAGAAGCCACCACCAATCCCCGAGGCCCTGGAGGCCCACGAGGACCGGAAGAGCACCAAACTTCGGCACTTCGAGCCAGGTTACCGTGCGAAAAGGATTGCGAGTTTGTGAGAGTGAGAGTGGAAGCGTGTCCTTAATTTTGGATTATTGTGTGTGTTGCGGACATTGTTGCGTGAGTACTATTGCGTATGCTTGAGTTTTCCCTAGTTGCCATCCCTTCCCTAGCACCCCCTTTTCCCTCATTTGCGTAGTAGAAACCGTAGATTCCCTTCTGGATTTAGCGAGCCGTCCCCACGTGGACCGGCATTTTTGAGTAGCGTATGATTTGAGTTTTAGCCTGGCCTTTCGCCAACCGCGTGCGGCCAGTGGTATATTGCGTGCGTTCGAATTTAGTGTCCTGTACCCTTTTTGGAAAACCCCCGTGCCCTTTCCCTTCCCCGCCCAATTTTGGATATTGCAAAGTCCGAGGTATTAAAGTAGCCATTATTGCGTTCGGGAACCTTCCTCCCTGAGACCCCCCTTGCCTCCCCCCCTGCTAGCCGTGCCATTTCGCGTTAGAGTAAACATTCGAGGACCTTCTGAGGTCGCTCGACGGTGCTACGCCGTATAAGTAGCTGGCGCCCATTTGTTGTTTCCGAGATAGTTAGTGCCGGTAAGCCCTCCTGTCCCTCCTGCCCCGTCGCCAATACCCTGCTTCCCCGTTCCCTGATTCCCCTCGCCCACCAGTCCGTTTAAAGGTCCCTTCTGACACCGCGTGCTCCTGCGTGAGCCCCGCGTGTGATCGTTTTGATTTCGTGTTATAGTTTTGTCTGGCGTATTCCGAGCAATATAGCTTGCCAGCATATTAAATCCTGATTTCTTGTCTATTCTTTCTTGTACTGACTTTTATATTATTCATTATATTCTTTTCTATTTTACACCGAGTCCACTTCTTTTGCGTTCCTCCCACCCCGTAGTTTTTGAGATAGCTGTTCTTGCGAGACCCTGGGCCATTTACGTGGTCCAGTACGTCACAATGTATAAAATAATTGTGTGGGTTTTTTATGCTTTTCATTTTTTTTACCCGATATTAATAAGTGCAATTTTTTGGGACTTTTTTACTACTTTTCTATTCGGCTGAATAATATTTAAACTATCAAAAAATGGAACAGCCTGCCATATGTGCAAGTGTTATCAAAATTTTTTTTTAATCAGACCACGCTGCAACCACGGCACATTAAAACAAAAAATGAAATGGAAAAATTTATCTATGTTAGAAATGCAAAAGCGTTGAACGTTAAGCGAATGAAACGATATTTTTTTCCATTGCTGTCAATTTTTCTCTTACATCTTTATGAGAGTCCGTGTGGCAACAAGTGAGTCTGCTAACTTCCACCAGGTATGGATCATCATGTATGAAGAACATGCATTGGGCGCGTTGGCAACGATTCAGTTTTGTAATCGTAAGGTGCCGCGTTCGCGTCTAGGGACGAAAACTTTTTTTTTTCTTCATTTCTTTTTTGTTTAATTTTTTTAAGAGGTAATGCCACTCCAACGGCTCAAAAAAATAAAAAATTGTGGTCAATTATTATTAAAAAATAGCATATGTAATATAAAGTCTATTTAGATGAATTTATTGTACATTAAACGTCATTAATGTTGTCCAGCTTGTTGATGCAGTGCGGTGAGGTAAGAGAGAAGAGTGGACAGTGACTGTTTGACGGACGTATGTACCAGGATAGGTGCGTGAAACGCAGCTAGCGCTATGGTGCGATCGAGACACGAAAGCGTCGTACGATGCGTCCTGTTCGAACACATGAGTGGGAGTGAGACGGCAATCCATGAGTCCCACTGAGTCGTACGTAGGAACTTGGTGGGACATTGGCGCTAGCTAGCCTGGTCGACAACGTAGGAGAAGTTGCCCCACCAAGCTCCCTATTGCGAGTGAGGGGCCGTATTGCCGTCTCGCTTACACTCGTGCTGTGCAATGTTATGCGCCCAAATTCTGGGTTCACGGGTTTGACTGCCGGAAAGGGTTTTCGGGAGTCAGGTACTTTGGGATTCGTTGCCCGAGTAAAAAGTTGGAACTTAACTCTCGATAACAAGTAAAAGATTTTTCTTAACACGTGCATGAAAAAGGCCCTTTTTCATGCATTTAAAGTGAATGGAAAGTTGCTCATTTCGAGCGTGCGGGAGAGAATGATTCCCTCCCGCTCTTCAAAATTTTAAAAATTTTGTTAATTTTATTTATTTTCTTCAATATACCATTGTGCTTGGAGTTGGGAAAAGAGTTGTGCACGATTCAAAATGCGCAACTTCCCATTTACTCTAAATACATAAAAAAGGGCCTTTACCTGCACTTGTCAAAAAAAGCACAGTGTGCAACTAGGGGAGGAGGACAAAATCTCGCCCTCGCTAGAAATAGCCCTTTTCCCCCCCTAGTTGCACAATATACTATAGTAGTTATATACCACTATTGGCCGTCACAACAAACCCCCACCACTGTCCCCCATGAGTCATGGACCGCGCCGCGCTCTGACCCCCCGCACCGCACTATGGCGTCACCTCCTCACCCAGGTGGTCGGCTCTCACCACCACAAACCTATGCAGTGTTCCCCCACCACGCTGCCCTGGTCCTAAGGCCCAAAACTCAGTAGCAGCGGTGTTGTAAGTCCCCAGGGGCATATCACGGTCGGTAATTATGCATTGACCGCCGGTCGGTAACTTTTTAATTATCCTAAGGAGATAAGTGTACCCGTGGTAAAATAGAACACCGTATTTTGTAAGACACATTATGTATATTATAAAGCTGTAGTGCGTGATACATTTTCGATTATTACCGTATTGTTGACGCGAATTCGCTTTAAGTCGTAAAAACGTATTCTGATTAATTGGTAAGGCCTGGTCCCCCCGTTTCCCAAGCCGCGTGACTTTAAGAATGTTATGCTCAAGACATTCTCCGAACAATGACGTACTCATGGTTCAGATCGCCTCTGAAGAATGTCTTTATCTCAGTGAGAATCCCTGCAGGTGTGCGATGGCGTCGTATAACACTCATTTCCAATGATGAACATCGTGCAGCTGAAAAGATATAGGGAGAATGAGGTGTAGGAGACAAAATATATTATAAGCATATTGCAAGATACATCAATCATACAGGTTTATTAAGAAAATAAGTGTTATGCATGGCTGTTCTGGTCCTCCATGGTGCTCCGCACGAAGGAGAGGTACTCGTGGTTATACAGGGAGAGCAGCTCCACTAATAATTGGTAAAGTACCGGTGACCACAGGCCTTTCTTCTCCAGAGTCTGTCGAAGATCGCCCAATATGCTGTCCCTGGAGGAGGTGTCATCTCCGCGACGGTCGAGTTCCGCAATCAGCGTGTCTTTACAGTTGTTAGCACTGTCGGTAATTGCGCGTAGCCTGGTTATTTGAACGGTCACGCAGCGCAAGACCCTCTGGAGATTGAGGTAGGACACCCTCTTCATCACAACAGTAGGTGTGTAGGCCCTAGCTCTTTTAACACCAGAGCCGTTGTTGTCCGTAGACACAGGTATTGCCGGCTTGATAATAATTGCCCGCTCACCGTATGAGTACGTGAAGACTATCTCATGAGTGGTCATGAGAATAGGATTGCTAAAAGCCTCGGGTACCTCCTTGATGTTATCCTCGGCGGTGAAGAACTTGTCGATGACGGGGAAGTGGTCGGTGATGATGGACCATTCGGTAGGTTCAAACTCCACGCCGGAATAATCTTGATTAACGATGCGTATGACAGTTGATAAGCTTCCCGAACGATTTAGAGAGAGGCCGGTGATCACTTGCTTCGAAAACGATCGGCTTAGACCGTACACAGCTGGCAGCAGTACTTGCTTCTTGTACATGATTGTAGTAAATGGTATTATACGATCGGTACGAGGGTCTGAGCAGTACTGTCTAAGGCAATATCTAAAAAACAGGTCATCGAAATATTGGCGAACATGTCCCCCACCATCACCATAGCCACACCCCGTTTTCATAGGATGCAGCGAACAAAGAGCTTATGGCCATGATACTGCTGATATCGCAGAATGTATCAAAGATGACGAGATGCTGATATCCTATAGCGAGTGATTCACGTGAATCACTGTACTGCTGGGTGCATCTGCATCAGCGTTAAGATGATCCTGTGAAAAAGAAAACACGCAGCTGGGACACGCGCGAGCAGGCAGCGATGTACAGTCTAAGAAAAGCAGTAGAATCATTACAGTGAACAATTTACCGACAGCCACCGTAGAAAAAAGAAATGGCTCACTACGACGACGACGACGACAATGACTTTTTGAGGCATAGACGTATGCAGTGGGCGAAGACACGAACCCTCTATCGGTACGCAAATCCCGAGTACGATCCAAAGAAAGAGGCTGTGCGGGAGTGGTTGAGATTGGGACATTTAACGGGTGTACCGCTAGCCTCAATATACATGACGAAACCGGGAGCACTGAACATTGAAGACCTAGGCGCCGATAACCCCGACATGGTCTGTCGTAAGGGCTGGCCGTCGGGTGTAAGACCCGTGATACTACCTGAACTGTCTATAGCAACGATACTGGATAAAGGACACCATGATTTCACACGCTGTAGCGTAACGCTGGGTTTTATCTGCGATCAGCGTTCTAACGATAGCCCTTACGCGCAGCGCATATGTACCAATGAGTGGTTGGCGAAACATGAATGGTGCATGTCCGACGATAGTAATCCCAAATGCCGCATCACGTATCGGCGCCCTATGACCAAATCAGAGCTAACGATATTGAGGAAAAGGTGGGGCAGACCCACACCGGAAGAACTACCGCGTCGTGCACCTATGCGTCTGGAGTCGCAGGCCTGGTTAGCGGCATTCAATCATCTTGAGAGATTACGCGAAAGTTGCGTCACACTGTGGTGCCTGAGGGCTATGCGTGCATACGAGACAGCGCTACGTACTCTGGAGAAACGATGCAGTTTGACAGAGTTTATTGGGTGCGTTACCCTGACGACGCGGGATGGTCCACCGCTCCTACACTACAAGGAATGCCGAACAAGCGTGGTCAGCATGCCTCACGGTCTTTACGCGTACCTGGAGGCACTCGACGATGCGTGGGAAACCTATACACCCCACGATGTTTACAACGATGCGGAGGGGGAACACGCTGAAGGATCGAGCAATTTGGCGTACTACGCAATGGACACACGAACAGCATCCCGACGCAACATACGGCATATACGGTGTATGGCAATTTTTCGCGACGAGAGCTGCGAAACACTACTGCGGGATGACCGTGGCGGAAAAGATATCGGCGTACAGCTTATCGGTGGTGATATCGACGAGTTCGATGCTGTAAAGGATTGGTATGATCTTTTGGTACCAGTCGATTGTAATTGATAAATATAAATGAAGTAAAAAAAAATACCTATGTACACGGCGTAGTATGATTCGTATCTCTAACCCTACACTACGACGATGAGATGCTGATGCAACCTCGAACGGTGCGCGTCAGCAGATCGCTGCAGCTTCCGACGCAACACCTCTATACAGGGTTTTTTTATCCGTATTATGGATACGTAATATTTCGCGATCGGCGAACGAGCGATCAATAATATGTAATTCATTTTTACGATTAAAACGCTTCTATCCGATTTTTGACGAATAACGCTTCAATAAGAAAGTCGTGCCATTTTTTGCTGATTCAGATGTATCGCATGGTATTGTTTTAAAATTAATATCGCCGTGACTGTAAGACGTCCGCGGACTGGACGTACCCTGTTTTAGTTCGTATCACGACGTCTTGGCAGATAGTCTGATAACTTACATCGATCACCAGCTCTAAGCAAAGAAAAAAAAAATGTCATCTTTGGGGAATATTCGCGATTGTATCCTCGATTTCGTCAGGACACGTCGTTTGAATAACCCTAGAAACCCGAGATTATTCTCACCGGAGTGGTGTCGCGAGTTAAGATATTTCGGTTTCGCACGTTAACGCGTAGATTAAAAAGTGTGTTTGCCCATTGTTCTCTGCGCGTGCTAGCAAGGGGTCATGAAAGAGGATACTTCAAGAACGATCCGTACATACCGTCGCTAGCCGCAGAGTGTATCAACAAACGCGGAGTGCGCGATAGCCATATCACCAGGGCTATTATAACTGATCATCTGTTTCACGAAGGTATGTATCTGTCGCTTGCCAGCAATAGCGCCTACACAAATTGCCTTTTTTTAAAAAAAAAAAAATAAATAAAATCAAATTTTACAAGAATTGACGCGCTTTCATCACGAAGTCGTCCCCGAGGAGGAGGAGCAGTTGCTCCTAGGGTGCCTCGATTGTATAGAGGATGTTTACTCGGAGCCCCGCACCAGCACGGCGACAGTGATGCAGCGTGCTAACGGTAAAACATACTTTTTAAAAAAAAAAGATTACGGCTAATTTACGTTTTATTTAAAAAAAAAAGTGGCAGGTCCATCGACAGCGCTGGATATACAGTCGATGGAGGAAGAAGAAGAAGAAGAGGCCGAAGAATCGTTCCACGATACGTGGGGTATGCGTTAAAACAGCATCGGAAACAAAAGGGGGAAAAAAAATGCAATCTGCTTCATAATTTTCTTTACAGATGAGATCATGTCAATAGCATCGCCCGTTAGCGACCACAGTGGCCATGACAATGGTGATGAGGATGACCACTCCACAATATCCAGCGCTTCTAACGAGAGCTATCAATGTAATAATTATAAATTTACAGATATCATTGAAAACTCATCTGTGTGAAAATAAAAAGTAAAAAAAAAAGTTGTAGATCCGTTGGAGGCTGCTGGTTACAATGACCGCATTGCACCGGGTAACGCACGGCCGCTGCAGGAGCACGACGACGACGACGACGACATGGAAGAACCGATACTGTGGGTTCTCAGGAACGGCGTGTACGAGGCAGCGGATGCCGACGAAGCGGCCGATGCATTAGCGGTGCTCGATGAGGCCCCGGGCGCCGCGGATACCCTCGAAGAAGGTAGCGTTGAAAGAGATATTCTTTAACATTTAAAGCCTTCTTTGGCGAAACTGCTAACTTAAAAAAATGTAGGATATGATGAAAACCTGGTAGGCGCTGTATTCTCATACATCGGGTCGATGTTTAATCCTCGTGAGGAATGAGAAGTCAGTATGAGCCAAATACTCTTTCTTTTTTTTTTGATTAATAAAAAAAAATAATTAAAAAACTCTTTTTCCAAACTCTAGATACGGGCGCGCAATATCAGATCGGCGGGGGACCCCTTCTTCGGTCGCAGATTGATGACGCCGAAGACACCGACAACGAGGAAGTCAGCGATAGCGATGTGTTACCGCCAGGGCATAGGTTTACCGTACAAGCCGAAATGACGCGTCACATAAATCGGTTTCGATTAGACGGCCGCGAAATAACAATGGCTATCAGGCCACCGCCCCAAGATCCTGATACGAATACCGTATCTTGGCTGCAGGGCGCAGTCCGAGATATACACGCGTACCTTACAAGCTCGTGTACCGCGCAAGATTATATAGGCCTGACGATTAAATCAGACAGTTTTGCGTGCGGGGCCGCGTGGCTGTCGTACAGACCGGCTCGAGACTTTCTTGAAAACGACGTGTGGAAGGTGATATCATCCGTCGCACAGAGCGCCCAGACGTTCCAGATAGACAGATCTTTTGTCATAGAGTCGTGTATAGTCGAAGTACCGAGGGGTACAGGTCGCGTGCAATTAGCGCACGAGTTTGTAAACAAAAACTCTATACTTACCATAATAAACACCGATAATCTCTGTCTACCTAGATCGCTCGCTGTGGCGATGGTATACGCTGAACGCGGGGAAGCACGCTCCGGGGAACTACATGAAAGATGGAACACAGTACGGCGTCAACGGGGTAAATTTCAAAAACAATTAGCTCTCGAACTTGTGACAAACGCCCGTGTAGACATACCGTCTGATGGTTGTGGTATTCCGGAAATTGATAAATTCCAAAGGTATCTTGCTCCGGATGGCATAGCCATTGTTGTTTACGAGTTCGACAGTATAGACAACGGTGAGAAACCAGTGTACGACGGATCGCAGATAGTCGATAGCGCGTACGGTTCAGGAAAACCACGGCAAACTCTCCGCATCCTGTATTATAATAATTCTCAGCATTATCAGCCTATTTTAAATATGCGGGGGGCGGTCGGTAGTCGGGGTTTTTGTATACCATGTAACAGGTCTTACACGCGAGAGGCAGAGCATAAGTGCTCCAACAAATGCGCTAGATGCTTCGGAAAACCGCCCTGCGATTCGGTTCTCCCCACATTGTATTGTCGCGAGTGCCATAGGTACTTTTTTGGTCAAATCTGTTTCGATAATCATATAAATACGCTGATTAGTAAACAGAAGGGCAGAGAAAAGAGCGTGTGTCAGACCGTTCGCAGCTGTCCGCAGTGTCTTAGACCTCTTCAAGGAGCGTCTCGTAAGCACTCTTGCGATAAGGTGTATTGTAGCGTCTGCAGGAGTGTTAATGACGTTGGACATCGGTGTTACGTCAGACCGGTAAAAAAGACTACCGCTGAAAAAAATATTTTGTACATCTTCTACGATTTTGAAATACAGTAGATACAGATGCTGCCTGGTGACGACGCGGTGCGTATCCACACACCAAACTTGTGCGTCGTTCAGCAAGTGTGTACCGCATGCATAAATGGTACAGATCTCGCGATGGTATGCCCGTCTTGCGGTGTACACGAGTACATCTTCGAAGAGGACCCTGTAAGGCAGTTTGTAGATTTCGCGTGCGACCCTAAAAGAAAATCGTTTCAGCGTGTGATCTGCGTGGCGCATAATGCCAAGGGTTTCGACGCGCAGTTTGTACTACGGTACATCGTGAAGCGTAGAAGAAAAAGTCTAAAGCCGCCGATGCTGCTACTCAGCGGTACGAGCATCATAATGATGAAGACGGGCCGTGTAACTTTCATAGACAGTCTTAATTATTTTCATATGCCGCTGAGTGCACTACCGAAAGCCTTCGGCCTCGCGGATGCGGCCGGTTTGAAACAAAAGGGTGTCTTCCCGCATCTGTTCAATACACCTGAGAATCAGCAGTATATCGGTCCGTTACCAGCGCTCGAGTTTTATTCACCCGATACGATGTCGTCGGTTCAACGTAATCAGTTTTTAGCATGGTACAACGAGCAGTGCTCTGCGGGATACGTGTTTAACTTTCGAACCGAGTTTATAGATTACTGTAGATCAGACGTTACCATTCTCAGGCAGGCTTGCGTTTCTTTCCGCGAAATGTTTCTTCAACATGGCAACGTTTGCCCTTTCTCGGAGAGCACCACCATAGCCTCGGCGTGTTCGAGAGTTTTTCGGAAAAACTTTTTCCGGGACGAGCAGACAGCTATTTTACCACCGGGTGGGTACCGATACGGTGACAAACAATCGCGTAAGGCCGTCTTGTGGCTTCTTTCGCTGGACCATCGTTTGGGTTGTGTCATAGTTCACGCGGGGCGCACTCGGGAGTATCGCCTGCCGGAGGGTACACCCGTCGACGGCTACTACACTGACACCGACACAGGCCTACGGCACGTATTCCAGTTTCAGGGTTGTTTCTGGCACGGTTGCCCAAAATGCTATCGTATAAACAGAGATAGTCGTCTACACACGGGCGGCTCCATGGACGCTCGCTTCGAGAGAACGCAGGCTACGAACGATAAGATTCGGTATTTAGGTTACGAGCTGACGGAAATTTGGGAGTGCGAATTCGACCGCTGGATAAACGATTCTGAACAGGCCACTTTATACAGATCGCTGAATGAGAACCCGCTGGTATCGCAAGCACCGCTCGAACCCCGCGATGCTTTCTTCGGTGGCCGTACAGGGAATACCGTTAGTTTTTACGAAGTCGAGGGGTCTGAGAGGATACACTACGTAGATGTGTGCTCGCTCTACCCCTTCATTTCGAAAACGGGGAAATTCCCTGTAGGTCACCCTACAGTGTACGTGGGCGACGACTGTCGCGAACTAACGGGTGATCGCAACAACATCGATAACGTGGAGGGCTTGATTAAGTGTGTGGTGTTACCACCGCGAGATCTGTATCATCCCGTGTTACCGGTGCGTATGCACGGTAAATTGCTTTTCGCACTGTGTCGTTCCTGTGCAGAGTCAACGCTGCAGGGCTCGTGCCCTCACGAGAATCACGCGGATAGAGTATTCGAAGGGACCTGGGTCGTGGACGAGGTCAAGCGCGCCGTACGTAAGGGGTATGAAATAACGCTGATACACGAAATATGGCAGTATGAGATTACCCAGTACGATCCGACGACACGGACGGGCGGTCACTTTGCCGATTACATAAACACGTTCCTAAAGATTAAGCAGGAAGCTAGCGGCTGGCCGCGCGAGTGTGGCGACGACGACGAGGCCAAAAAACTGTATATAGAGGAGTACGATCGGGTCGAGGGTATTCGTCTGGACCCTGGAAATATAAAATCAAATCCCGGTCTGCGGTCAGTCGCAAAATTATGTTTGAATTCCTTTTGGGGCAAGTTTGGGCAACGCGAAAATCTGCCAAAGACGGAAATTGTAACGACTCGTCAAAAGCTCGTGAGTCTGCTTACGGGTCCGGAGGTCGAGATTACAGGTATTCTGCCCGTAGATGACGAGCTGCTTTACGTCGGTACGCGTAGTACGAACGACGCGTTGATACCCACGGCATACACAAACGTTGTTATAGCTGCGTATACCACGGCTCAAGCTCGCCTTAAGTTATATGACTATCTCGAGAAATTAGATAGACACGTACTATATTACGACACCGACTCGTGTATATACGTATCAGGTGGACGGCACGCCGATAACGCCTACGAGCCACCGCTCGGCAGTCTTTTGGGCTATTTAACGGATGAGCTGGAGTCGTACGGTGTTGGTAGCTATATCACGTCTTTTGTCTCGGGAGGCCCGAAATTTTATGCGTACCGAGTGCGTAAGCCAGACGGTTCTTACGCTGAGGTCTGTAAGGTCAAAGGTATCACGATCGACTACGCGACGAGTCTGGCCATTAATTACAACTGGATACGCTCTTATGTAACAGGAGAGACCAGTGAGCCTGTCGTTTTACACTATGACGCGATACGGCGTACACCGTTTCACGACGTAGTGACGCGTCTGGAATCAAAAACGTGTAAACCGACAGAGCTTCAAAAGCGGCGACGCGACGGTCGTTTCGGCTCTTTGCCCTACGGATTTATGTAATTAATATTACAAACAAAACCTGTATAAATGTATATACATCGCCTGTACAATAATAATAATAAAACATATTTATTTGAAAAAACAAAAAAAAACCTCTTTATCGATCTATTCCCGACGGCTCCATCAACCCGACCATGTTATTTATTTTTTCAGCGACGCTTCGGACATGCTAGCCGTGCGCTATGGCTAGCTATGCGGTTGACACACATACATGCCGACTATTAGCTCACAGGTGCACGATGAGCTCACTATGCGTTCTCTTTCACTATGCAGAGTGGCAGGAGGGGTACAGGGAGTACGGGAGCACTATAGAGTTTCACGAGGGACTGCCGCAAAACACAGATTACGGCAACGACCCACGCCCGAAACTCGTCATCATCGACGATCTCATGAGGGAATCGTCCAATAACACGGTGGTCGACCTTTTTACCAAAGGCAGCCATCATAAGAACATCAGCGTTATCTTCATTACGCAGAATCTCTTTCATCAGGGGCCCGGGCAGCGCGATATCTCGTTGAACGCCAACTACATCGTTGTGTTTAAAAATCTGCGCGACAGAGCGCAGATACAACATCTGGCGAGACAGGTGTTTCCTGAAAATCCGCGCTTCGTGCAGGAAGTCTACCGCGATGCCACCGCCGAACCGCACGGTTATTTACTACTCGATTTGAAGCAATCGACGCCCGATAACTGCCGCTTTCGCACGTGCGTGTTTCCTTCGGACCCGTTCCACTACGTGTACGTACCGCGAAAGGGTATAAAGGGCGGGTACGCCGATCGAGACGTACCAGTCATTCGGTTGTAATGGTATCCAGCGCACGCTGCTCTATAGGGCGGAAGCACGCCACAGTGTTGAAGGCTATTTGCCACCTGGACAGCAAACAACGCAGCGCCTTGTTACTACCGCATCAGATCGATTTACACGGGGCATGGGCTGTTGCTCTAGTCGAAATACAGATCCCTATGACCTTTCTTCACGTGCCCGCAGCGCTAAAAGACTGGGATCACGTGGGCATTGTCACCACCCGCACCAAACCGCGGAAGAACCACAAAGAACCGATAGTGGGTCTTATGATAACGGGTTCTAACGTGACGCACGGTGTTTATGACGACGTAAAGACACTCGTTGACGAAATAAACGCTACCAGGGCTATGAAAGGCCGTCTGCATTTAGAGCTCTGTAGAGGCGGTTACGCTAGCGTATCGCTCGTCTCTACCGATAACGATCTAGACGACCCACACGAACTGAGACTCTGCCGGTCTCTGGCGCGCATCCTAGGTTTTCCGGAATCGGTCGTGGTATCGAAAGCACAGCCCGTTGTGATGGCCGATCAGCCGATTAGCCTGATCAACGCCCTACCTAAGATGCTTTTTGTTTACACCGATGTCTGCGAGCCGTATATCACCGGAGACGTCCAAACACCCTTGCTTCGTGTGGTTCCCCTGCAAACGGATAACAAATACGCTTACGCAGCCATGAAAGTACTCTCGTTTTCACCGTTAAAGTATATACCGCTGCTCCGCACGACTTTTCAAACGATCGACATCGATTTAAGAGATCAACTAGGCGAACCTATACCATTCGAATCAGGGACGCTCTCCGTAACACTACACTTTAAACGGCTAGACTGATGGCTCATTACACCGACTACTACGAGTCGCAGATCGGTGGGGGATATTCCACGAAATTTCGGGTATTCGCGGGGTCGCCTTATCAGCGAGGACATGGTATTGGTAGCTTTCTCGGTGGTCTGTTTCGGCGTGTGTTACCTTTGCTATCGAGAGGAGCCCGAGCCGTCGGTAAGGAGGCGGTGCGCGCGGGCATGAATATCTTGACGGACGTCAGCGAGCGCGGCGCTCCGCTGAAACAGGCGTTTTGCACCAGGGCCACCGAATCGGGTATGAATCTTAAACGTAAGGCGGAGGCGAAAATTGACGAGCTTATGAAAGGATCGGGCTATAAAGCTGTAAAACGACCACGCGGCGCCCACTCTATCATCGGCGTCGCTGGAAGGAGCATCGCCTCAAGAACTGCTAACAAGTGTAAGAGACGTACGGGGAAGAAGGCTGCTCCGCGTCGAAAAAAAAGTAGTAAAAAAAATAAAGTCAAAAACCAAGAAACCCAAAAATCGTCGTAGGATCGCTAGTAAGAAAGTAAAGCGTAGTGTACTGGACATCTTCTCCTAAACGCTACCTCTATCATGGCCTTTCTACACGCGCACTCCTGCGAGTGTATGAAATCGGAGCTCGAGCTCTTTACACTGCCACCGACACAGACCACTATAGAGAGCGCGCAGTGGGTACACTACAAGCCCATCTCATCGCTGACCGATGACTCGCCCATTGAATTTGTCGTGCCGGGTAACGGCGACGAGTACCTCGATCTAGCACACACCATGCTGAGTTTACGCGTGCAGCTACGATCCAAGGATGCGTTAGCCCCTGACGCTCTGAGCAAAGCAGCCCCTGTTAACAATCTGCTACACTCGCTGTTCAATCAGGTGGACGTGTTTCTTAATCAGAAACTCGTATCACCGCCTAATAACGCGTACGCTTACAGAGCCTACATAGAGACGCTATTAAATTATGGGCCAGCCGCTAAGGGGTCCCACCTCTCGAACGTGCTCTGGTACGACGACACGCCCGGTCATATGGACGATACAGCGGGCAAGAATATGGGTCTCGTGAATAGGCAGGCGTTCGTCGGTAAAGACAAGACTGTCGATCTGATCGGTCATTTACACTGCGATGTGTTTAACCAGGAAAAATTTTTATTAAATGGTGTTGAGCTCCGTTTACGCCTCGTACGCACGAGAGACGGTTTCTCCCTCATGGATCCAAAGAGCGAGTGTTCTTTACATATAACGGAGGCCACGCTCCTCGTTAGACGCGCCAAAATAAGCCCCGGTATTCTAATTGCTCATTCTAAAATGCTATCAAAGACAACTGCAAAGTATCCGCTTACGCGTGTAGAGGTCAAGGCGCTGACGATGCATGCCGGCTTGCACGGTGGTACTATGGACAACGTGACTCTCGGCCAATTACCTAAGCGTATTATAATAGGTTTCGTCGATAACAAGGCATTCAATGGCAACTATCAACTCAACCCGTTCAATTTTAAAAACTATTGTATTAATTTCCTATCGCTGTACGTCGACGGTGTTCAAGTACCCTCGAAAGCACTGCAGACCGATTTCGGTAAAGCCGGTCTTTACGTGGACGCGTATCATACCCTCTTCAGTGGCACGGGTATACACTTCCTCAACGAGGGTAATTCGATATCTACGAACGCTTACGCAGACGGCTACTGCCTGTTCGTTTTCGATCTTACACCTGATCTCTCGGCAAATAGCAACACCCACTGGAACCTGATCAAGCACGGTAGTGTACGAATTGAGGTACGCTTCGACGAACCGCTGGCCACCACCGTGAACTGTATCGTTTACGCTGAGTACGATAACGTTCTGGAGATCGACGCTTCGCGTCAAATCGTCGTAGATTACGGCGGCTAAACAATCGAAGAAAATACATAGGTCAGCAATTTGGGGTATGCGTCATCGTCTTTTTGTGCACTCGGTATCGCCTGTGATCGTCAGCATCGCCGTTAGTTTCTCGTTGAACGCCTTCGAGTTAGCACCGCAGCGATGGATTTCGTGATCGAGATTGAGTACTTCAAAGACTCCGAGGGACGTCTGGCGCCGAAGGAGATCGGCGTCGTGGCTGTGGAAAGAAAATACATAGGCCACTGGATCGTTTCACCGCCCTGCGATTTCAACGAATTACCACCGACGATCAGAAGCGAGAACAACACCATGACCCGCTATCGACACGGTCTAGAGTGGTTCGACGGTGGTGTGACGTACAAACAGTTATACAACAATCTCCGAAATATTGCCGGTATTTCGCGGAGCATATACACGCGAGGTCCGGAGAGCGTACTTTTTCTGCAGACCGTTATGGCAAGGGAGGCTATAAATTTGGATGAAACCCCCGATAACTCACCATACGAGGACTTCCCACCGAATCGTGACCATTACGAGTGCATCGTTCACGCGTGTAAGGAGAGCCGAGGATCGTTCACCTGCGCTCTGAACAACGCATTGCGTCTTGAATTCTGGCTTCGAAATAACTGACCGCATATATGAACACGCTAGACCTTTACCTTGGCCTTCGCGGTATATCGGAGCATACGACGGGTGTCTACGCAGCTGATAGAATACCCCGAAGCTGGTCGAAACCCGCTGCGATTATCGCCAACACGGACGACCATACGAAGCCAGGAGCACATTGGATTGCCATGTACGTGGACGCTGACGGAGACGGTTACTACTTTGACAGCTACGGCTTACCACCGCTGAATCATCACCACGCGTCGAGACTCCGACGGAACTGTCGATCTTTCCGATGGAACACCCAGCAGCTTCAGAGCGAGACGTCAACGGTGTGCGGCCAATTCTGTATGATGTTTCTACACTACCTCTCCTCCGGCTTCGGGATGCATGCCTTCCAGAATGTGTTTAGTGCTGATTTGCGGAAAAACGATAGAATTGCCCGAGAGTACTACGACGCTTTTGTGCGCAAGAAGCGTTTGGCTGATCGCCGGTATGCGCAAGATAATAAGATCTACGGAGGTGGCGGTGGTAGGATACAATATTCCCGGTGTAAATCCGGATACATGTGTTAAGGCTTGGTTCATTAAAGAGCTTTCCTGTTTACAATTGTTTTTTATTAGTAGTAGTAGATTATTTAACAATGTACTGCTATATAAAAAATTAAAAATAGTATAAGTATAGTATAAGTAGTAATAGTATAAATAATAATAATAATAATAATAAGTAATGTTAATAATAGGCAAGTATAATATAGTATAAGCAGTAATAGTATAAATAATAATAATAAGTAATGTTAATAATATGCAAGTATAATATAGTATAAGCAGTTGTAATAGTAATAAGTAGTAATAGTATAATTAATATGTAACGTTAATAATAATAATATGTTATTGTGTAATTTGTGTATATGTGTGTAAGCGTCCTTATTACTCGCCGAGTACGACCCGCCCGACTCCCCAGCGCAGCAGGCTGTCCCTATTGTGTGTGTAATAGAATACACACCCGGGACATGAACCGGGTGCGTATTCCAGCATGACCCGCTGACCGCAGCGCTCGCACCGCCCATCATGAAACTCTATACTGTTGTCTAGCAGTAGGTAGTGCATCGGGTGTGGCCTGTATTCCACCTGTATGTCCGTGGGTAGCGTGTGCACGCAATCTATGCACAGCTCGAAGTACCCACGGACATACAAGTAGCCATACAGGCAAACCCCCACATGCATGGCGTCGTAGAAGGGATCCCCCAGGGCAGGAGTCGGTGAATCCCTGTCTGCCTCCTCCTCTCCGAACGCGTCGTCGTTCCTCTCGCAGCTTGACCGCGGCGCCATTTCTAGAACCAGGTGTGAAAAAAAAAACAAGCGTAAGACTAAGAAATACAAAAAAGTACATATATATATATATATACATATACATAGCTCACAATTTATATTCGGGGTGGGGGAGGAACTTCTGCAGCCCCCTGCCTTAATAGATCCTCCCGGTTATCACAAAAGTAGCTTATGCAGGCTAGGCAATCTACGGGTGCATACGCGTGCAGCACACACCGAGCACAGCGTACACAGATGCCCGCACGCAGATGTATTGTGGGGTCAATCTGTAGGTAGTGTATTACATGAGGCGTAAACTGGGCCCTGTGCTCGGCGATCTGCTCACGCATGCACCCGTAGCATAGCCCCTCCTCCACACCCCGCACGTAAACACACCCGAACAAGCACTGCCCTTCGTGGAAGGGGGCGAAGAACGCATTGAGGGGCGGCGGTATTCCGTCAAGCAGCGGCCCCCCAAACGGTCCTTCTGCCCCCTCGGGCGGCGTATCCGGGCGCCTTGGTGCCATAATCTGTAATATTTAAGTTTTTAATAATAAAATATGTTTAAGGCAAACCCTGTAGACTTAAAATTATTACACTTACCGGTCTAGTTAGTTTTATGTCGGATATCTGATGTCCGTCTGATATAGTTGATAGGTTGATGTCTGTCTAGAAGTAAAGGAAAAGATAACGACTATAAAAAACTTTTTTAAAATCAAATAATATACTAAATAAATATATACGCTGTTATACGTACCACTCTTTGTTTTTTTTATACCCTATAGGCTGTGTGTCTACCCTATAGACGACAGGCTGACGACTCGTCTAGAAATAAACGAAAAGATAACAGATATACAAAAACTTTTTTTTTTTTTTTTTTAAATCAAATATCATACTAAATAAATATATACGCTATTATACATACCACTTTTTAAAAAATACGCGCTGCGTATGTGCTCTCGACTTTTCTTTTACTTCACTATCACTATCACTTCACTCGTCGCTTCTTTTTTTTTACTCTTGCTGTATGGGCCCTTGTCACCACGGTAATGACAGGATGCTGCGAGGGCGGCTCACAGGTAACCATCTTTTTCCCCACCATGGCCCTTATTTTTTGCATAGTTGCACATAAGAGATATCCGTAGTAGGGGTTTACGCTGGCCGAGATTTCATAGGGCTGGTCAAGACAGTGGTACCCCCTCTACGCCAGCCGTATTTGCGCATCCTTCGCTACATTGAGCGAAAGAAGGGCACCATCATTCCAACAGTTACGTGGTATGTGGAGGATTCACCCCAAGCAAAGTATTAGGGGTTGCATAGCCACCCGTCACTAGCTAAAGGTATCGAAAAAACGCATCGCCAATACGTGCGATACTTGTATAATATAAGGTATTTCTTAAAAAAAAAAGAACCGTGTTCTATTTTACCACGGGGACACTTATCTCCTTAGGGTAATTAAAAAAGTTACCGACCGGTGGTCAATGCATAATTACCGACCGTGGTACGCCCCCTGGGGCCATGCAACGCTGCTACTAAGTTTTGGGCCTTAGGACCAGAGCCGCATGGTGGGGAGCTCGGCATAGGGTAGCGGCGGGGAGAGCCACCCAAATGGGTGAGGGGGTGGCGCCGTAGTGCGGTGCGGGGGCACAGCGCGGCGCGCTCCATGACTCATGGGGGCCAGTGGTGGGGGTTTGTTGTGACGGCCAATAGTGGTATATCGATGGAGATCGGTAGATTTTCCCGGTGTTTAGAGAACGGGGAAAACGAAGAGACCATATTTACGTGGCCGCACTAGCGGGAAGCAAAAATTCAAATTTCATTTCCCTCTCATTTAAAATTAACAACGAAAAAGTACTCCATGAAGCCATTTTTCCTTCCCTAGAAGCCCTAAGATTGTGTTACGTACATAACATTATTATAATTGTTCGTTTTTATATTTTTTTCCGTAATTTCCGGGTGAAATAAGCTGTTTCACATTTTTCTCATTTTTCAGACGCTTTTAGGGTGTCTGAAAGTTTTGTAGTTCGCTTTCCGGCCACCCATTAAGTCTAATGCTATGCTAGTGGCGCTACTATCGCCATCACTTCGAAATTACAAAAATAAGTTTTAACTATTTATAAGGCATTATATATATATATATATAAGTTTTAACTATTTATTTGATGGCATTCCGAAAATATCTGCATACACGGACAGAAAATCATGGGACACAGTGATTCTATATATTCGAAGCTGTTCAATTTCGAGGTCGTCTGTGCATTTTTCCGGCGTGTTTAGATCGTCGTTCTACGCCATAGTATAGCATCAATATCACACTGTGTCCCATGATTTTCTGTCCGTGTATGCAGATATTTTCGGAATGCCATCAAAATTGTGTCTCAACTCCTTATTGCAGTGTTTGCGATATCACTTCTTTTTGTTGACAACTTGCAGGCTTATATGAGAGTCACTCGATCTCTAAACACGCAACTTTACATTGAAAATGTTTTTTGGGGGTAACTACTTACTATATTTGAAACAAGATAAGTTACGTTAGAATACACTATTAGAATTTAACCGTAAACGTGGTGAGTACGAAATCACGAGGCTGGAGGTTAGTACTTCGACTAAGTTACCGAGGTAACACTTCACTCGTAGCTCTCTTACTTCGTCTGACGTGCCGACAGGCCGTCTGCTTTTTATATCTTAATTATGGAATTTTTTAGAGATACAATAACCAATGATTGTTTCTATATTTCGCCATGGAGTTGGTGATGTATCTCCTTTGTTTCCATAATATTGCCGAGCGGAATGTGCCGCGTCGCAGCGTGGCCATTCCGTCGATTCTGACGTAGGCGCGTTTCCAAATCTATATTATGTTTTACAACATGCCTACCCCCATAGAAAAAGGAAAGATCCATTCTCATGGACTTTTCTTTTAGTCTTCCAATTGCTTCGTAGGTCGTTGTACTGTTTTCCTGCCTCGTAATTTTGCTTACATAAAATTTTTGCTGACAGCGAGTTCAGTCACCCGAATGTTTTGTAAATTATACATTTGTTTTACTACCCGTGTACATCGGTTTTATTACAATCGAGTCTTAAATTACGGTGTGACTTGATTTGTATTTGGGGAAGAGTTTCCTATAACTATTACACTAGGTGGAGTAGTTTCTCCGGAAGTGATTAAGTTTCCCTTTTTTCTTAGGAAATAAATTACTATAATTAGTATAAAAATAGTGATACAACAAATTGTCCCTATGGAATAGGATATAGGTGATGATATGATATCTATGAAGGTATCGATATTATCCCCTTTTAAGTTATTTTCTATTTCCGATAATTTTTTGCTTAGTGCATTTAGTTCGCTAGGATCCTTTATGAGACTTCTTAGCTTAGGTTGTATATAATTAGTATTAGATGCGATATAGGGTACAAAGTTGTCAGTAATAAGTGTTAGGTTTAGAGGAGGTAAATAGTTTAAAGTTACTTCTAACTTATATTTTCCGTCGGTTTCTAGAGTGAAACCTTCGGCTGTTAGTTTACATTTTCCTTTTATTTCGATTATACCAGAGCCTTGCATAACTACCCTTTTTGGATTTTCATTATTACATGATACCATCATTTGTTCTGGTTGGTCCGCTACATATAGCCAAGAGTTGGGGTTCTCCATTTCAATTAGGAGTGTGTTTTCAATTTTGATTTGCCTTGTTTCGCATGATAGGGGGTACGACGATAGATTTGTAAAAAGTTGGGTTTCGCAGGAACCGTATGGTCTAATTTTGAATACTGGGTGTCTTGCTTCACACAGGTATTGACCCATAATTTTCTTACAGTTGTCCAATTCGGTTCGCGTCATCCTGATGAATGTTAGCATTTCGTGTCCCACTATTGCGTAGTTCTCTTCCGCCTTTATATAAGTGTACGTGCCATTTTTCATGTGGACAGGCAGAGAGTGTATTCGGTTTACGTGGTACTCTTGGGATGATATCAGCGGTATTTTGATTATTGTAACGATGAAGCTACCTTCGCTATAGGCCTCTATTTCTGAAATCTCTTTGAGGTATCTTGCGTTTTTGGGTATCAAGGCTATTGGATAGTTTAACCCTTGAGGTAGGTGCTCTAAAGATTCTTTCAGTAGTTTAATTATTTTTGGATATGATACTATCCCTGGATATAAGACTCCCTTTTGGATTCCCACCAGATATTCTACAAGATCCTGAACACATCCATGGAACATTTCGATGTATAACGAAAGGATAATAAAATGCTCATCGAGTTCTTCTCGGAAAGATTCCAGTCTGAATCCTTCGTCCATTTGTTGTTTGATATGAGATGTGAGGTTGAACAGCATCATCTCGTTGTGTTCAGCGTTAGCTGCGGTTTCATTTATCATCCGCAAATTTGCTTTGGTGATTTGCACTTGATTTTTTAGAGCGGTTTTTAACGCGCTTCCTTCTTTATTAAGAGTCATTATTTGCTCATTTATTAGTTTGGCATCCTCGGCATCCATTGTACCGAACAAAGATTTGGCTAAAGATCCTAGTCCGTCAATAAGTCCTCTTTTCCTTTTTGATGGAGGTTCAAGTGTGGTCTCTTTAACGTATTCTAATTTAGCTTCTATTTCTTGGAGACGAACCTTAGAAGAAGTGCTGAAGGCCTTGCATATTCTTTGTAATTCTAAAGTGGTAGTTCCACACATTTTTTTTTGTTTTCGATAAGTAATGCTTGATGTTAGCTTCTCTTTCGAATATGGGGCTTAGGTCAGTGTGAATGACCAACTTCCAAGTGTCCTTATAGTTCACGACGTTTCCCATTTTTTCGAAGTATATCCCTGGAGTGGTATCGAATTCCCTTATCGTCAATTGCTGAGCTGGTGCGTTTTGGATTAGGGTCGTCCCGAACCATAGCGCGGTGAACCTGCAACATGTGCAGTTTGGCATTGTACGAAAGGTAAGTAGAGAATTGCCATTCAGCTGTTTGTGACGTATTAGTTTTGTAGCTATATAAAGCGTGAATTAGCTGTGACTAAGCATTAAACGTTGAAATATGTGCCCTAATACTTCAATTATTTCACGGGTGTCGGAAGAGGCTCCTTTCCCAACTGGGGTAAGGGTTCTTTCGGAGGCGGAAAGGACCGCCATCCTTTTGCGGAGGGCTGAGGTGGCTCTCCGAAATAGAATTGAGAGGGCGCTAACTATTTCGTTGGCCGGAGTGAGTATTTGAACTTTCATTTTTTTTTTTGAAATTGCTTGTCCTTGCATTTATTCATTGTCTGTTTCCCCTTTTTCCTTTTCTAGCTCGAATTCATCAATATTCGCGAAATGCGAATGCGGAGGCGAGTCCGGGCGGACCTTCGTTCCCTGGTGGACTGGCACTGGGGAGAGGGAAGTGTTACGGAGCCAGACCTCTTCTGCCTCCGAAAGCTGTTCGGAGAGGAGGACTACGAACCAGAGAGTTGGTTCTAGTCCAAATTTGTAAAAAAAAATTTTTTTTTTTGAATAAATTGTATTGTTTTAATTTATCTAAGTTGGTTTTGTCCTCACTCCAATCCTCTGCACACCCCTTTCCTTTTAACTTAAGCGAGGAAATGCTTAAGGCGGTTCACATGAACCTTTAGTAATTTCTTATTTACTTTTATAGTGTAGTTTACTTTAGAGTTCTTTTCTAGTATTTCATAAGGTCCCGTCCATTTAGCAGAGAGCTTCTTGGAACGTCCGCTTCGTAATGCCTCGTCGAATAGGAGGACTCTATCGCCGATTTCGAATTCGCTCATTTCGGTCTTCTTGTCGTAGTAGTCCTTTGATTTTTCTTTAGCCACAATGAGATTATCTCTAGCGACTTGGTTTGCGGCTCTGAGTCGTTCTCGTAATTCAAATGCGAAGTCGTCGTAATTGTATGTGGGTTTTGGTTCCCTTTTGAATGTGCTAGGCAGTAAGGCTTGCCTGCCATATATTAATTTGAATGGAGTAAATCCTGTAGCAGTATGCGGAGTAGTATTATAAGTAAACATGGCGTAAGGGAGCCATTCATCCCAGTCTTCTTGATCTGGACTGATGAAATTCCGTAAATATTCCGCCAGTGTCCGATGAGAGCGTTCTAGAGCTCCGTTAGATTCTGGATGGTAAGCGGAAGTCTGTATTTTCTCTATTTTCAAAAGCTTACAAGTATTTTTGAACATTTCGCTCAGGAAATTAGTTCCTTGATCCGTTAATATCTTCTCAGGTATTCCATGTTTGCAAATGATTTTTGTGACGAATTCTTTGGCTATAGTCCTGGCTTCTTGATTTGGTATTGGTATGGCTTTGCTAAATTTTGTGAGACTATCTTGGAAAGTTAATATATATTTGTTTCTTTGATGGGTTTCTACTAATGGTCCAACGATATCCAGTGCACATTTTTCGAAACGTTGTGCTGGAGTGTCAGTAATTACCATTGGTGCTTTAATCCGCTTTCCTAATTTGTTCGTTTGGAATTTTTCACATTTCGATATAAAGTCTTCTACGTCTCGGCGTAATCCCGGCCAGTCGTGGCTCAGTCGGATTCGCTCAATCGTTCGAGATACCCCTTGGTGACCTCCAATAGGAGTATCATGGTATTCGTAAATAATATGTTGTCGTTCTTCTTCTGAGTATTCTCGATCAGGTTTCTCTTTTGGAACAATTTCTTCTGTTTTTCCTTTGCTCCTGGTAGTGATGCATATCCTGCTTAGAGCGTCTGCGTTTACATTGGCTTTTCCTGCCTTATATGCGATCTCGTAATCGTATTCTTCCAGCTTCAACCGCCATCTCATCAGACGGGAGCCTGGATCTTTTATACTAAAGAGCCAAGTTAGTGGCTTATGGTCCGTTACTATTTTAAAATGGGTACCATATAAGTACGGTCTGAAATGGTTGACAGACCATACGATAGCGAGTAATTCCTTTTCCGTCGTGCTGTAATTTTTCTCGGCTTTATTCAGTGTACGGCTAGCATAAGCTATTGGCAAATCTTTGCCTACTGGTCCTTGAGACAATATCCCACCGCTGCCACCAATTGTTGTGCGCCCAAATTCTGGGTTCACGGGTTTGACTGCCGGCTAAGGGAATAGGCGTGATTTTAAACATTGATGTTCCCTTCTGGTAATCGGTCTCTACGGACTCACATTGCAATTCTTGAACGGTTACAGTAGGAGTGTCAAGTTTTACCACTCGCTCGGTCGTATTTAGGACGCTGACCAAGCATTCTTCAGATTCTGGTTGAGTAATACAACCACCTAATATTACACCAGGTATTAGTTCAGTTCTTTCAATAATTCCTTCCTTTTTATCTTTCGTTATAGCTTTTATTATTGTTTCTGATCTCGGCCTTAGCGAGATTTTCTTAATTGAGTTTTCTAACTTCCAGGTTATTCCGTATAACTCGAGGCATTTGCCTGCTCGGATAATTACTTGATGCTTCACGAGGAAGTCGTTTCCCAATATTCCATCAGTTGCTATGGGAAAATCATTTCTTACCACACGCATGAGGTGCGTAATGCACGCGTCTCGTATGCGAATGGTTAGCAATATCTTGCATAATGTAGTTACTTCGGTATTTCCGATTCCCTTTAAGGTTAATACTTCATCTTGGGCTAGTGCATGTTTGTGCACCTTCCCTATTTTAATTAGACTGACTTCTGCTCCGGAGTCGACTAACATCATAGATTTTGAGTCGGCTATTTCTACTGCTTCTATTTTGACGAGGTTTATTCCTCCTATGTTTTCTTTGATATGGTTTACGCCGTATGATTCTATTGGTTTTGATTCGTTTTCTGGATTTTTATTGTTCACGTTCCTATTTTCTTTTGTTGAGTTTCTGCCTCGCGTGAAGAATTCATTTCTTCCGGGCCTAGAGTTTCCTGGACGTAAATGCTTATTCTTTGTCCAACATTCTTGTTCTTTATGTCCCAATTTGTGACAGAAATTACATTTTATTTGTAGTTTGTTTATCTCTCTAGAAATGCTAGGAGTGGGTAGGCTTCTTCGCGGTGCTACTGTCTTAGAGTAACAATCTCTAGAAAAATGTCCTATTCGATTGCATTTGCTGCAAGTAGGGGGCATAGTCCTCCTTGTATTTTCCTGTCCAGAATAACGTTTAGCTATAATGGAGTCACGAGTTCCGCTACTTTTTTCTTCCTCTATTGCTCCAGTAATTGCCGCCTGGAGTGTTTCATAATGATTTGCTTTGACTATCATTCGAATTCTATCGTGTAATCCCTGTTCAAATATACCTAGGGCTTGATTTCTGTGTGGCTATTTCTTGAAGACGTTGAAGCCTTTATTAACTCTGTAAGCAAATTTTCTACCCTCTGTCCATATGTTTTTACATCTTCATGGGGTTTTTGTTTACTGGCGTTAAACTCTAGTTGCAATGAGGTTGCTGATCTTGATTGACCATACAATGACTCTAATTCGTTTTTTAATTCTTCAAAAGAGAGAATGCTCTTGTGTCTAAGTGCTTGATTTGCTTTGCCTTCTAATTTAGTCTTTAATATTGCTAAGACTATGTTATCATGATCTGCAGGGTTGCTCTGTTCAAGTACATACGTGCATACATCCAAAAATTCTGGCAATGTTTCGGGTTTTTCCCCGTTAAATACTTTAAGTGTCCCTCTGGCTTCCTTTAATGTCATATAAGTAGTTGGAGTTCTTCTCCTATTAGGCCTTATTGGTGCCGGAACACGGGCTTCTAAATCTGCGACCTGTTCTCGCAGTCTTGCTATTTCTTGATCTATTGCGGATTCGTTTATTACGAATGATTCAATAGGCGGTCTAGGGGATTCCCTTATGGGTGCCGCTTGTTCCTGCTCTGGCTGAGCCATATTATCAAGTAGAGAGTAATTTGTTGACTCGTGTGCCCACTGTCTATTTAGGTTGACGTTGTCGTTTCCTAGCCTTTCTAAAGCAGGTAAGAGATTTCTTTGAGCTGAAGGAAGGGGTGTCCTGCTGGGACCCTCTCTTCGGTTTATTTGGAGGTTTTCTCCGACTACTGGCTCTGAGTGGCGGTTTAAATATGAATCTACTGATCGCGAACCTGTCTGCCCTAACACGGAGTCGCGATTAGGATCGTTTTGTGGCATTAGGAGACATTTGCAGTTATGCTAGGCTCGGTTTATAATGGTTTGCTTAATGCTGAGTTAGTATTATCTTAACTTACAGTAACACGTAGTTCTGCATTCTTTGTTGAAATCTGAGCTGCCAATGGAGATGTCGTCTTTCTGCTTGCCGTAGGTCGTGAGTCGTTGCTCTGGCCTCTTGGCGTTGAACCCTGGTTCCTCTTTGGGAAGTTGGATCCGTTTTTCTTGTTCCACTTAGGTTTTGTTTATTCCTTTTCACTTAGGTTTCGTTTTTTCTTGTTTCACTTAGGTTTTGTTTTTGTTGTTTCACTTAGGTTTCGTTTAATAGCGCGCACGTAAATCTTGTTTTACTTTATACTTGGATTTTGAGAGTCTCGATCGCGTTTGGTTATTTTACCGAAACACTTTGGCAATCCCACCGCTGCCACCAATTGTTGTGCGCCCAAATTCTGGGTTCACGGGTTTGACTGCCGGAAAGGGTTTTCGGGAGTCAGGTACTTTGGGATTCGTTGCCCGAGTAAAAAGTTGGAACTTAACTCTCGATAACAAGTAAAAGATTTATTTGAAACAAGATAAGTTACGTTAGAATACACTATTAGAATTTAACCGTAAACGTGGTGAGTACGAAATCACGAGGCTGGAGGTTAGTACTTCGACTAAGTTACCGAGGTAACACTTCACTCGTAGCTCTCTTACTTCGTCTGACGTGCCGACAGGCCGTCTGCTTTTTATATCTTAATTATGGAATTTTTTAGAGATACAATAACCAATGATTGTTTCTATATTTCGCCATGGAGTTGGTGATGTATCTCCTTTGTTTCCATAATATTGGCGAGCGGAATGTGCCGCGTCGCAGCGTGGCCATTCCGTCGCTTCTGACGTAGGCGCGTTTCCAAATCTATATTATGGTTTACAACAGCAACAAGGATGCACCGAGCGACGCTCTGGCATCTCGCTCGCACCGTAGTGCTCTCTGCGTTGCATGCACAGGCAAGACACGTGAGCAGGCACCGCCCAGTCTCCTCTCTTACCTCACTGCACTACAAGGTGGACCTATTAATAACGCTCAGTGTACATGATTTTAAGAGTATACTACAATTTTTTTTTCAAAATGGTGACTTCGCATCTTATTCAACAAAACCTGTTGTTCATAACAGTGTTCTGCGGCTTGACGAATTACTTTTTGGAGGTTTGACCTGAAACAAAAATCCAAATAATTTTCAATTCTATATAAGAATAGCTGCAGAAGGTCTAATTAAGTCCTTTGAATAAGAACTTTGATTTTAGACGTGCTTTTTTAATTTCTATTGTTATACATAACTGAAAAATATTTGGTTTTTTGTTTCGGGTTAAACTTCCAAGGAGTGATTTGTCTGGCCGGAGAACACTGTTTTAAACAAGAGGGTTTGTTGGGTACGCCACTATTTCGAAAAAAGATGAAATAACAAATTTTTGTATACTCTTAAAATCATGTATAATAAATTCATTTTAACAGACTTTATATTGCACATGATATTTTCTAATAATAATTGTTCCTAATTTTATATATTTTTTTGAGCTGCTAAAGTGCCATTACTCCTTGATGATCCGGCGTTGAATCGATCGAATGGGGGTGCAAATGATGTAAGATCGGGTCAGCTTTCATGTATAAAATTCCTATTCGTTCATACAAAACTGTAGTATTAGCTTTATTGTATTTCTACAAATATACACCAAAGTAGTAATAATTTGTGTTGATTGTTTAGCCGAGTGCACCGATCTTCATTGAACAGTAGACATTATGATGGTTACACTAATTTTGCAATTGATAATGCGGTAAAGCTTACAATGCCCGTCTATATGTTTGATGAATATTATAAGTGCATTCGTTTTCGGGGGGCACCACGAGAAGGCAATCAACATCACCCCCCATATCTAGTAAACATAATAAATGAACGAAGCGCAGCTTGAAAAGCCTCCGAGAGACCCCGGGGAACGACTTTGTGAACAAATCTACATTGGAACGCAGATAAAAGAGCCTCTGACAGAAGTCAGGGTACGTTCCATTATTTTATTACTAATGATTAGATAGAAACACACGAGTCGCAGCTTAAAAAGCCTCTGGCATTAATGCCCAGGAACGAGTTCGTGAATTAGGCTTGATCATATCGCAACTCAGAGAATCTCTGACAAGAGTCAGGAACGATAAATCAAATACCTTTAATTTTGTTTAATTTTTTACATTTATAATCAATATTACCTGTTCTTTTTACACGGTCTGCTCGATTATTGAACTTTGTTTGTGCGAACAACTTCACTTTAATCAAGAAGTGCAATAGCTTTACACGATGCTCTCGGCACTCGTGATGTTCGTCAAACCAGTCAGAATGCAGCTGGCTAGTTTCTTGTATAATCTCTCCTGCAAGATTATTTAAGATGCCGTTGCACACCCAGTGTTTCTTCCACAATCGACCAAAAGCCTCAAGTTGAACGCCCACTATACTTTCAAACTTTTGAGTTGGTCGACTAAGCCATGTCACCGTTGGAGCTTCATCTTGATGTTCGTACTCCCGAAGTTCGGTGTACATCTCAGTAGAAGAACGTTCGTCCATTGGTGTTTTCAAGATGTCGTTGCGACAATTGTCGCACGGATACTTGCGCATTTGGCGCTGAGCTACGTATCCTGCGAAAAAGTTGACAGCATTCTGCTCGTAAACAGATCGCGTGCTTTCATGAAGTTCCTTGGATTCCATCACTGTTTCGACCTGTTCACTTTCATACTGCAACATCTCTGCAGCCTCTTGGACCTTGATCATTTCGTCGTCTCTGTCATGTTCGAGGGGGTTTTCGAACATTCCCTCTGATCGGTCGAACACTCTGGCTACCACTGTGCCTGGCTGAATCAAAGCAGCAGCTTCGGGACATTCTACGTTCCCTCTGCTACCACCCCGATGTATCCAGTGGAGAGTATATGTCTCAATGACAATCGAACCATTCTCGCTGTCGGATTCGGATTATGGCCTTCGCGTTGTCGCAGTTTGGCGAACAAATGCTCGACCGAATCCTGATTACATAAGGCTGCAGCTAATTCGAATTGGGGCTGTTTGTTTTTTACCGTTCGATACGACTCGAATATCGCATTTACCGAAAGCGGTAGACCTTTTATGCATGGCACTTTCTTCATTTCTTTTTTCCTAGCATCAGCAACAGTCCAGCTGGCAGACCACTGAACGAAATCGCGAAGGATTTTTTCAATCTCCGGATTTCTGTCAGCAAGGGGACGTTCCGTTGGATTTCCGCTGAAAAGCCTATACGCGTTGCACGCGTCTATGACTTTATTCATACGTTCCGCCAAAGCAGCGGTGACTTGCCACGTATTACTCTTCAACCCTTTCGGATCATTACCCGCGGTTAATATGGCTGCGGAAAATTTATGGCTCAACATTTGAAAGGCACGTTTGACATTCATCGCCTCGAAGGATGACGGATGCAAATGCGCTTTCGTGATGTGGGAGAACAGATTAGAAGTGCTGCAGCAATTATCATACTCCCACGCATCGACAAAGTCCTGATAATTGACCATTACCTCTCCCTTGCAATATAACACCTTATGCGTACGGAGAGTGCTCAACAGTCGTTTAATAAGGTGCGGGAAATCGAAAGAAGCGAAGAATTGTTTTTCTCCAATCGTAAAAAAAGGCTTTTCCGCTGATACTTTGAGGTACGAGCCAAAAAGACTTTGATTCGATGGACCCTGGTCACAAGTTATAAGCACTACTTCAGCTCCTGCAGCGGACAATCTGCATAAACATTCTTTTAGCAATTCGTAAATATGGAAAGCCTTCATTCCGGTTCCCGTAAGAAAATATGCTAACGGTTGACGCCAAGGATTTTTTGCATTGATGCTATCGACGCAAAATAAAAAGACGTATGGAGCACGTTCGTCTTTGCGGCCAAGAGAACCGAGGTCGACAAGGCTCTCGTACAATCAAACTTCTCAGAATATTCTTTGAATGTTTTAATTGTCATTTCGTCGAATTTCAACGCGCACACACGATTTTCGGGCGGGAGAATCGAGATTTTATCGGCTAATTTTCCGAAAATGAAATCGCAAAATCCGGGTTTAATATCAACTTCCGAAATCCAGTTGCGTACGCTACTCTCCGAAGGAAATGAGCAGCCTGCATTCCTCAAACGCGTATACGCCGATGCAGAGTAGTAATATAGCTGCTTCGCAAGGTCTTTTTCCTCTTCGGAGTAATGAGCCTTCTTGCGATGCAACTGGAGGCTTACCATCGTCCTGGCCGCGGGTTCTCTGCACTTGAGCCGATCGAGGAAGTCATCGATAGACTCTTTTTTAGCTTTACTCGTGAGGCGCGCGTTTTTTGTCGAAGCTCGTCGCAGTTTTAGCTGCAGTAATGCAATCTTTTTGCGGCTCACAGACTCTTTTCGTTTTAGAGCTGTTTTACATTTTTTATGATTTGCAATCTGTTTATTAAGACGACCGGTCATTTTTTCAGAGATTCTACAATAGAAGGTTCGCAGGATGGGACAGTCGAATGCGCCGGCGGTTCGACCTTTGCCCACGCACAATTTTCATCCTCAGATTCAGAAAAGTTTACTGCGACTCCTATATGTGCGAACATGCTTCGTACCTGAAAACTCCGCCATCGCGGCAGTACTGGTAGATGCGCCAGTAGCTGTATTGACAGCCGAAGTGAATAGAGTATCACTTAATTGATCACCGGATTTATCACGAGTTACTAAATCCGAATCGATTGAACGCAGTGGTTCTAGAGACGTGATTAAACTTGCCGGAGTCTCGTCTCTTTCCAATGTCACATGCAGTTCTCCGACTTCCTTTGTGACATGTGCGTCTGATGTTTCCGGCCAAACATCTTCATCCTCGATGAACATCTTTGGAACCGCATCATGAGTCAAACGGCGCTTCGGACCAATGAAACAGCTCGGTTCAAAGTGTTCTTCGTATAGTCCGCAAACTCGAAGAGTAGATGCTGATAACCCTTTCAATCGCTTATTACCTAGAACGCAATGAAAGAACATGTTCAATGATCAATATAATTGCATCTTAGAAATTTTGCAACAATTATAACTAGTAATAATCAAACAGCAGTGCAACTGCGACAGTTTAAAAATAAAAAAAAATGAGCATGAGTCCTGCATGGCAGATTCGAATTAAACAGCTGCAAGTTTGTAGAAATCACTATTATCTAACATGAAGTTTTTTTTTTCATGAATGTCTACTTCTTTTCAAGGCGCCGCAGATTCTTTAATCATGCATTTTAATATTTAATTATACATTGATAGTACACAAAAATTCGTGAATCAACGAAATATTTTGTTTTATTTCAGACTAACAGTTCAGACACTACAATGCACGCCAGATAGTAATTCTGTAGTCCAAGCACTGCATATGACCCCTTATAAAACATATTTCAAACCGATTTTTAATTTAAACATTATAAATTTTGTATACACATAAAAAATATTTGTTAATGTCTAGAAAAAAATGGAAATCATACATTCAAAGGTTTTCTTTAAAGAAATTTCAAAAAATCCATTTTCAAAAAATTCATGTCATGCGCTCGTGTACTACACCTCCCACCGCACGCCGCCGCGCCTATCCCTTCCATGCTCGCACGCGATCCCCGATCGCCGCTCGCCGAGCTGCATCGCGACAGAATAGTTTCGACGTGCGACCAAAATGGTAAGTCTTGTTTCCTTTTAATAACACATCGTTCCTCCCTTTCCTTAACGACTTCATCTTCTAGAGAGGAGATGTATCAGTTTAAAAAGTATATTGCAATACAAAAACCTCATCGCGGGATATAGTGAAATTTTAGGATACCTACAAAGTTTAATGCAATTCGTTTGGTTTATTTTACAGAGTAAGAAAGAAACACTGGAGAGCGAGACAGAGAAGTTGGCGGCTCTCTTGCAACAGAGCGATATGACGTAAGTTTAAAAAAACATGTTCGTGATTAATGTATATACAGGGTGTCCCAGAACTACCTGACCAACGGGGTATAGCGGTGTTCGGGAGGCTTCACTGATCACGAATATGACCTTCCTTTTGTCCGGAAGGTCATAGTTTTTAAATGAGAGCAGGTCAAAGTTGACCAATCAGAGGGAGGCGTCAAGAGAAACGTAGGCGCCTGCGAACTCTGAGTTTTCTTCCCTCGCTTTTGTTTTTCGGTGGCTACGGGCAGGATGACGTCAGCCAAAGACATGCTTATGGGATGTCACTCGCTGAGAACGGAGATTCTCAGTTGAAAACTCAAGCAATTAATGAAAACTGCAATGTCCTATGATAATGCCACATGACTTACACAGATATCTCTGTGACGTCTTACGTATATTATCTTGATTTTGCTTTTCTTTTATGGATCTCCAGCGATTCGTGCTACATCCCGTTGACGACTTTTCATATGCATAAAGCATATTCCCTAAGAATTTATTATTCCCTGTACGATATGCAACTTTATTGCAAATATCGTTAGTCTTGCAATAATAACATTAATTGTAAAATCAAGCTAGAGAAGCATGGAAGGTATTTAATACTGACATAGTATGGGCTCGGAGAGAGAAAATAATAGATACGTGTAACGCTTTTATCGGCCACGCCAAGTTGCGTAATACTTGTAGGTGACAGATTTTGGATTTGCCTACTACAAAAGATCTGTATTATATCGTACAGGGAATAATAAAATCATAGGGAATATGCTTTATGCATATGAAAAGTCGTCAACGGGATGTAGCACGAATCGCTGGAGATCAATAAAAGAAAAGCAAAATCAAGATAATATACGTAAGACGTCACAGAGATATCTGTGTAAGTCATGTGGCATTATCATAGGACATTGCAGTTTTCATTAATTGCTTGAGTTTTCAACTGAGAACCTCCGTTCTCAGCGAGTGACATCCCATAAGTATGTCTTTGGCTGACGTCATCCTGCCCGTAGCCACCGAAAAACAAAAGCGAGGGAAGAAAACTCAGAGTTCGCACGCGCCTACGTTTCTCTTGACGCCTCCCTCTGATTGGTCAACTTTGACCTGCTCCCATTTAAAAACTATGACCTTCCGGACAAAAAGAAGGTCATATTCGTGATCAGTGAAGCCTCCCGAACACCGCTATACCCCGTTGGTCAGGTAGTTCTGGGACACCCTGTATATTATTTTAGACATTCCATTTCAAATTATTTGTATTAACGTGTTTTTGTATTGTTTGTAGAAGCGGGAAGCAGCACTAAGCGCCGGAAACATCCGCAAAACTACCGGCAGCAGAATCGTCAAAGAAAAATGAAGCAAAACCCGCAACAGAACCAGAAGCAAAGCCGGGAAATAGTTCAGGACAAGGTGGCGGTAGTACGTATAAATTTTGTATGAACAATTAGTAACTACGAGACACTTTCTTTAAATACTATTATATGTATATTTTGCTCTATTTTCAGATGGGAAACAAAAACCCAATTGGCGGTGGAGCCGAAAGCAGAGGCAGGAGGCCACCGGTAGAGAACAGGCCCCGTACCGTGGCCGCGGAGGGCGAAACCGCCACCCCAATAATCCCCCACCCGCCGAAGCGTCAGAGCGCGCATTGCGCGTCATGATTAATACGATCCTCGATAGGTTGTAGGAATTAGCTAAATAAATTAATATATTTTACTAACTATAATGTGTTCCCTTTATTCTCCCTCTCCGCCTATAGAGATAGTACTTTTGATAATAGACCCTTTATCTGTAGACTGGATCTTTCAGAGAACATGCAAAATTTTGTGTGTGTAAAGTTGAACTTATATTAACGAAATTTTCTAACTACTGACAGCGAACTTTTAAATACTGTATTAGACGCTGTGTAAAGTTCACTCTAATAAGATTCAGTGTACAGACAAAAGGTATGCTAGATAAGTGTACACATAGAAAGTTCATATTAACAACTCACCTGTATTTTTGATCCATATTGCCAGTCGAGGATCGTCTTTCTTAGGAAACCTGTACAGTCTGGACTTGGTCGTTAATTTTCCGTTTGCACATCCTCTGTACGCACAGAAATCATACTGTCTTTCCTTTTTCTTATTTTCGTATTCCATACTTCAAACGCTTATACTCATTCACTCTATATTTGAAAACGCAGAGCGAACTGACACTCTCAAACTAGAAGAAAGAACTGAAAAAGGCTAGCAGAACCCGCGGGAATGTTTGCTTGCAACATTGTATGCCTTCATGGGCTCGCGGCATATTCTTGAAAACGTTCCGTTCACTATTACTTTTCTACGATTGCTATAATTCATTCCCGATTTTTATGTGTTTTATTTGACAAATGAAAAACAATGAAGTCTCTAGCAAGGCGCACATGTCATTGCATAAAGTATTTGTTATAAAACTGCATATGCAATGTCTTGAACTACACATATTTTATTTCGCGTGTGGTTTGTTTAGGTCTGCATTATTTTTGAACTTCGCCCTCCCATGCGAGTCATGCAATACCGGGTTAAAAAAAATTAAACAAAAAAGAAATGAAGAAAAAAAAAAGTTTTCGTCCCTAGACGCGAACGCGGCACCTTACGATTACAAAGCTGAATCGTTGCCAACGAGCCCAATGCATGTTCTTCATACATGATGATCCATAGCTGGTGGAAGTTAGCAGACTCACTTGTTGCCACACGGACTCTCATAAAGATGTAAGAGAAAAATTGACAGCAATGGAAAAAAATCTCGTTTCATTCGCTTAACGCTTAACGCTTTTGCATTTCTAACATAAATAAATTTCTCCATTTCAATTTTTGTTTTAATGTGCCGTGGTCGCAGCGTGGTCTGATTAAAAAAAAAATGTTGATAACACTCGCACGTATGGCAGGCTGTTCCACTTTTTGATAGTTTAAATATTATTCAGCCGAATAGAAAAGTAGTAAAAAATGTCCCAAAAAATTGCACTTATTAATATCGGGTAAAAAAAATGAAAAGCGTAAAAAACCACACAATTATTTTATACATATGTATATAAATATGTCACGGGATACTTTGGGGACCCAAACCTGCAAGCTAATGTTTTTTTAAAAAAAAAAACTAATACCTTGGGGTGTCACAGCATTGGAATTCTAAGCTAAACTAACCTAACGAAACCTAACCTAACCGAACAATATAAATAATTTTATTAACAATAAAAAAATATAAACAAATTCGGTGATTCATGTACCAATTTATTGGATGTATACGATGTAATATAATACAATATTTGTAGATTAATATTATCATGTATTTCATGAAATTTCAGTTAAATAGGTAAACCAATAAGCATAGTGGATACAGTGGAACCTCTCATAGCGTACACTCTCATAGCGTACGAGGGCGGAGCGTCGGGACGCAGTAGGTTGGTTGGAGGGGGATTGATTAGGGCCGTCGCACATACACTTCAGAAGGGTTTTATTTACAAAATCTCATACCGGCACGAGCGAACACGGGGTCTGCAGTCACGGCACTGCACGAGTGTCAAGGAAGGGGAATGGTGGGGATAGCAGTCGATCGACTACAGCCGGTTCTGGCTCGCGATTGGTACTTCAGATAGCGTACATTGTCTCCCTATTACGTACGCTATGAGAGGTTCCACTGTAACTAAAAAAAAAAAGAGGTAAGACGTGAGTTTCGAACCCGAGACTCTCGGACGTTAACTCAGCAGCAAACACGTGTGCCATCGAGTCATTGTGGTATATTATTTAGCAAACTTATATTTCTATAGTTACCCACGTTCGAGGTTTTTTTTTAAAGTTTGATTTGCTTACTCTATTATTTCCAAAGCTTCATATGGATATTAAGGGTATTGACTACCTTATTACTACGGTTTATGCAATATCCTGTAAAAAAAAAGGTGGATACAAGTCTCCCTATTTGAGTGTTCACCCGGTTTAAAATCGTGGATCTCGAGGAACACACGAATTCATTCGACCAATCAAAAACGTGGAACTAGTTCGAGAGTCTCGTTCAGGTGGCGCGTCGACGCGCCAAAATACAGCTCCAGATTATCACGCGTAGTATTACTATATATACACGACCAATCAAAAACGGGGAACTGCTTCGAGGGCCCTCCGCTAAGGTGGCGCGCCGAAACCAGAGAAAAATTGCGACCACCAAAACAGGCTCATTGGCAATCTCCCTACTCATCTCTGGTATAGACTACGCGATCCTTATTTCAAATTCTTTGAAAAAATGCCGCTCGAATAGACAAAGAGGGACTGAGATGGCGGCCAGTCCTGCCACCATAGGCAATTGTATGTCCCTAAATATACCGTTGTTATGTCGCGGCCTAGTGATAAATAATCTCACTAGAATTGAGCGGCGAATTTAAATGAGGGATTAAAATGGAATCACGATTTCTGTTTCCAAATCAGAATTCAATGCTTTCAAATACTCAGTCTGCCGTTAACGCATAAATAAGGTATATTCTAAACAATTCGGAGAAAGCTTTCTAGCCGCTACACGTGCATAAACCTATGGGCTACAAAGAATGCAGGCATGGGACATTTGTTTATTGCTATCCTAACCGAGTGAGTTTCTCAAGAACTTTCACTCCTGGCAATAAATCAAGTCACTTGAGAGGATCGACGGGCTAGCGGAATGTTCGGTTAAGGGATGACGCTGTCCATGTGCTTCCCCAAATAAACTAAGGATAGGGTGTGCATGAGTCCTTTGTGCGTAAGACAAGGCCCTCGAGCTTGGGCCCGGACAGCAAGGCGCCACACGCTGGGCCTCCACAAAGGGTGTACATACACATGAATGTGTACGAGGGCGGATGCATGCATGAGAAGTATGAAGGATTGTATCCCTTGGGATCCAGAAGGACAGTTCGATTTCTGGTCTTGAAGGGTGTACTTCGAGTCTATATCGTAGAGTCAATTAGCTAGATTCAGTTAAGATAGATTGATTTAGACTAAATCACATTATAATTAAAGTAAATAAAGTTAGTTATAGTGCTCTCCAAAAGCACCTGCATTTTTATTTCTAAAGCCTTTATTCAGTTGAAATCCCATAACATCATCGTACCAGAAATCAACATATCTACAGAGGATTGAACACCGTTGGAGTGCTCATCAGAGCTTCGATGGCTAACGAACCCACCTCGCCAGATTCACGCAGTCGAATCTGCCGCGAAAACTACAGTGGCGACGATCAGGACGTCACACCGTCCTTCTGGAAAAAAGAGCCGAGGTGTGACTGTGAAACATAGACGCCTTGGAGATTGAAGGAAGCCTTCATCAAGTCGTCCTTCATCCTTGAGATAAGGACGGACTATGAATACGGCTGTTAGTGTATCGGTGTGACACCCGACACTATTCATTGGGGCACGGAACAAGTGATCGGCGTCTCTTATTTACTTTCCCCACCTGGAATACATAATGCCATACAAACAATGGCGTCCGATCGTCCCTCCACTTTGCCTCACATTCAGCAAGCGAGCTAGCGGTCTAGAGGTATATAGAAGTCTGTGGGTTTAATAAGCGTCATAAGCAATCATACGATCGTAACCTCAAAATCTAATAACGAGATAATGTGTTTTTTTTACAACTCGTATCTTCAAAACGATTACGCACAGGATTGCAATTAAATTACGAAAAATTATAACAATTTTTGTACTTTAATGGTATTTGCAAATAAGACATTTTTCTGCCAAAATCCACACATTTTCTTGCAAATATCACTTATCACTGCCGGCACCGAGGACGATCCAGTCATTTACATTTATTTTTCGCACCAGTTATCGACAAACGTTCTAACTATTTTATTTGTAACCTACAAACGATTCCGAATCGATTAAGTACCAATTAAATAAACATTTATCATTAATTACGATTTTTGCGGTCAACTTCCCGTGGCCATATGACCGTCCCGCGTAAAATGCACCAAATACGTTTTTTGCTTATTTTATTGAAATAAAGATCCGACAAATATACTAACTGTGACCTACAAACGATTCCGCATCGATTGGCCACGTGAAAAAACAAAGATAGATAAAAAAATTAAAAAATTACGGCCAACTTAACGTACATTTTTATTTTTAATTTTTTAAATAAAACGTTAACCGACAAACGTTTTAATTAATCCTACAAATACCTACAAACGATCTGCAAACGATCTGCAAAAGAAGAAGTTCAAACAGTCAAAGTGCGCCGGCCAAGTTCACGGAGTTCCAAAAACAGGCCCATTGGCAATCTCCCTACTTATCTCTGCATATAGCATGGACCACAGTCTTACAGGACAGTCGCATCAGCCTAAGGGCTCATTTAGACCGAAAGCAGCGGGAAGCGAGCAGCGGAATCTTGGCCGCGAAACTACATTTTCTGCCTTTTTATAATAGGTAGTCATATGAAAGCATTAAGTAATAAGTTATTTACCTTAATTACGTATATAGAGTCAAGTATAATACATTGAAAATAGTAATACATAATTTTTCTTAAAACATAACTTCATTACTAAGCAGATTTCAATGCGTGGACTGCGATTTTTGAAAGTTCATTAACGTTCAATTTTCCGTAGCAGCGAGAAAGTAAAAAGGTGATGGCAACTCTACTTCATGTCATGGTTCATGTTTGAAATAAATTTTGAATTCGACATCAGACGAAGGGGGCGGCCGTAGCCCAGTGGTTAGGGTAGCGGATTCACGACCGAAAGGTTGGGGGTTCTCGTCCAGCTTCCAGCGGCATTCACCAATGGGTTTTCATATGAAAACTTAAGTGAGTATTTATACAGATTTCGCCCAACACTGTTCGGATTCGGTGTATGAACTTTGTAGGTCCTCACGCTGAGTTGAATAAGGCCCGTCTCGCCAGGTACATCGCCACCTATTGTCGAACTTCTAACCTTGGTTATTAGGACCAGTTACTGGCACCGTTGAGTAAATATACTATAGTAAATTTTTAGGGCACAAGTAGTTTCACTACACTATATCTTATTTATGTATAACGTGAAAAGGCAAGCGATGGGACCCGTCCATAATAACTCGGTTTTTAATAACTCTGGTCAAAACAACTCGATCACAACAACTCTGACCAAAACAACTCGGTACAAAAATAACTCCGATGAAAACAACTCGGGTCGAAATAACTCGGTACAAAAATAACTCCGGTCAGTTGTTGGGATAGTCAGATGTTGCGGTGTCTGTCAGTAAGTTAGTTCTGTATTATACATGCAGTTCCTGGCTTTCTGGCGCTGCGGTATTGTTGTTGTTTGCTGTGTGCTACTCACTACGTGTTGAATTTATTTCTGTTCTATTTGTTGCTTGGTGCTAGTTAAATAATTTGTCATAATGCCGCTGAAGTTTGTTGTGAGCCAGAAAAATAAGAAGCATCTACTCAGCAATGGGTTCACTTACGCTGTAAATCGTGTGGCCACTGATAAAGTGATTTGGAGATGTACATCATATTATCGTAATAAATGTCCTGGTCGTTGCCATACGTCAAGTCAAGATGATGATGGTGTGTTTTTTTTTTCGTTACGTTTTTTAATGTTTAATTCCATTAAGTTTTTAATTTCTGTTCGTTCTTTTGGTTTAGGTGATGTTTTGAATGAGATTGCGCACAATCATCCGCCTGAGTTAGCTGTTGCAGAAGCGAAAGCCGTTATGGGAAAAGTTCGCGAGAAAGCAGCGACATCGATGGAGTCAACACGTCGGGTTATTGCAAGTGTTTCGCGTGACGTTTCGGATGCTGTTGCTGGACAATTGCCTGCTGTTCGAAGTATTGCACGCACCATTCGTCGTGTTCGTCAAGTCGCAAAAAATATGCCTCCTGTGCCAACAACAGTTGCTGATTTGATAATACCTGATGATTACAAAGTTACGTCGAATAATAATTTATTCTTGTTATGTGATTCGCGTACTTTGGATTTGAATTGCAACGATTCGTTTTTGATTTTTACGACTGGTGCAAATTTAAATGTGTTAAGTAATTGCGAGACCTGGTTCTCTGATGGAACTTTTCGTACTGTTCCCGAACTGTTCTACCAATTATATTCGATTCATGGATTGGTTAGAGGTAATGTTGTGCCATTAGTGTATGTTCTGATGGCGGGAAAAACATGTAAAGTTTATCAGGCTGTGTTGCGTCAGTTATGCACTTTGGAGCCGCGTTTGTCTCCTCATGTGATTATGTGTGATTTTGAATCTGCGTATATGAAAGCTGTTTCAATCGTTTTTCCGCGTACCAGCATCAAAGGATGTTACTTTCATTTTTCTCAGTGTATGTGGAGGCACATTCAGTCGTGTGGATTGCAACTGCAGTACGGAAATGATGTGAATTATGAGTTGAATTTAAAAATGCTTTATGCAATTGCTTTTGTGCCTAATAATGATGTCGTGTTTGCGTTCGAGGAGCTATTAAAAACGCCGTTCTATGTTCAGCATAAAGATGAACTTGCTCCGTTACTTGATTACTATGAAGCCACTTGGGTTGGCGTAGAGCTTCGTCGTCGTGGTCGTCGTGCGCCGCGATACGATATTGTTATTTGGAACCACTATGATAGTGTATTGTCTGATTTACATAAAACCAACAATCATGTTGAAAGCTGGCACAAGAACTTGAATGCCGATGCTACTGCTTGTCATTTGTGTTTGTGGGATTTTATTAAGTTGTTACGTGATGAACAGTCTAGTACTGAGGTTAAGCTGGAGCAAATTTTTCGTGGCGATGACAGGCCTGTGAAAAAAGCTAAAATTGATAATCGTCATGGGCGATTGAAAGCTGCTGTCCAAAGCTATGATCGCGCTGATGTCATTAATTATTTGCGCGGTGTTGCGCACAATTTGTAATTAGTATGTCACAATTTCATTGTGATACGTGGTAATAAACTTTTCTTTATCATTGATATTTCTTTTTTTTTCTGTTTGAAGCCGTTTCCTCATTATCTCTCTTCCAATTTCCCTGTATTATTTTTTTGTTAATCATGTTACGCGGGGAATTTTCGCTTGCTATTTGGCCGGAGTTGTTTTGTCCGGAGGTATTTTTGCTTGCTATTTGGTTGGAGTTATTTTTGTACCGAGTTGTTTTGGCCGGAGTTGTTTTGTCCAGAGGTGTTGTTGTTTGAGTCGTTTTGGCCGAGTTATTTTGCCCTAATGCCGCAAGCGATATGACACAGGTGATGTTTTAATAAGTCTTTTCTTTATTTTTCAGGATCACGAGGATGTACACAAAACCATGCCGCGAGGTAAGTAGTTGCGAGTACGAATGTATATCTAACGCTACGCCTAGCCATGGCGCTAGTGTTTCTTGACACTGCGCGTTTCTAAAGGCTAGTTTCTAATGTTACATCCTTTTAGGTTGAACTCCATAGTTATCTTGTGGCGCTGCCTATGAGTGGGGATTTGTACTAAAAGAGACTGTAGTGCGCATGCGCAAATTGTGTGCGGGAAACGAACACCATTTGTTCCAAGTGACACTAATAACATTCTAAATAGAATTAATGATGGAAAAATTGTAGGATTTATCACATGTATCAAAGATTATATAATAGAAACGTATTTCAGTGTTATAATTCTTATTGCTTTCTATTGGGAATGTATATTTTCAGATTGTAGATCACATATGCAAGTGCACATAAATAAATATCAAATCATTTTCTTAAATAACTATGTGCTATTTGTTGTAGACCTTACCTTAATCTTTTAGGGTAGCTTCTCGTTTCTTTTTATTAATAATTTAGGTAAGATGATTATATGTTTAAAGGAAAATCGTGGATATGGTTCATCTGTCAGTTCCGAAGTACGTATACGAAGTACATGATGTCGGTCCATAGGCAAGGCACTGGGTTAAGAAGCCAGAGATCTGTGGTTCGAGACTCTCCAGCGGAAGTTTTTTTTCTTCTTTTGAACGTTACGATTTTTTTTTAAATACAACGTATTAAGGAGGTTGAAGCGCTTCACGCCGGTCAAATCAGTGCTCAATATTTGTTATCGTTTTTACGAAGTTTTATGAATTAATTGATTGCAGTGAAAAAATTCAGATAGAAAAATTCCCATAGAAAAATTCAGAGCGATGAATTTACAATAATATTATGTGACCAATATTACATAATACATTAAATTTACAAAAACGATTACTAAAATTTAACACTGATTTGACCGGCGTGAGCGCTACAACCTCCTCAAACGTTGTACGGGCTGCACGATGAAGGTAAAAAAAAATCGAACTAAATATAAATTTTTATTTTTATTTTATTTATTACTTTATTATAATAAAGGCATCAACAACGATAATCTACGGGCTTCCACATCACCCAAGAGGTGCCGTAGTCGATGCGTTCCCATTATTTAACGTAGCGGCTCCCCAGTAGGCCTATACCACGATCGACGATAATAACATCAGACAAATGACCCATTTAAATAATTAGCGTATTAGCAAATGACGATAACGTAAAAAATGGTTTGACTGAAAAATCTAAATAACATACGCTCTGTAGTAAGAAATAAATTTTGTTCATCGAAGATGAATACTAAAATTCTCGACTATATCTCTATTTAACTGGACTAATGCTGTGTTGTTTATCTCGATATAGGTATATTACATTATATGCATGCACTTGACCAGGTGCATTACTTATTTACAAATCTACACGTATACATAAGCAAATATACTATACATATTGTAACGCATTTCCGGACCTACGTTCTATCTCTCTGACCCCAACGTGGCATTCCACGGATCCCTTGGGCGCCAGGTGCATCCTTGCACCAGCCCGACGCATCGGGCCTTTAATTTTTAATCCGCGGCGCATCACTTCCGGGAGTCTTCTCGACCGGATCTTCCCGCTAGCTCCTATTCCAACGTGGTAGAGGGGAACGTGAGGGCGGCGAGTATCTACAGGAATCAGCCGGCTCTTTGGTAATAACTGACACGGTGGGATTTAATTCCAACAACGGCCTTTTATTTTGCCTAGGTAAACGAGTACAGTCGGGTGATGTATACGAGCGCGGCTCTATACAATTCTAATCCAAACGCGGTCGCGGAGGTCATCTCTGTTGACGGTGGACGGTTCAAATCTGCAACCGCCAGGACGCGTGGTGAGGCCCGCAGCCCCCCACTCCTCGTGCCCAGATGCACCGGCGGATGCGCTTCATCCCCGGCTACATGGCTTCGGGGCGGTCGCCTAACTGCACTTACCGAATCTTCCGGCGAACCGTACCTTCCTTCCTCGTCACTCGGGTGGTGGTGGCTGGCAATTTTCCTCCCCGGCTTCTATTCCTCTCCATCCGACTTGGTCCACACCACAGCCTGCTCCGAATCGCCGTCCGGGAAAAAGCCATGTTGTCCAACAGGTCCTGTAAATCTCACCCACTTTCACCACACTCAAACCAGAAAAATCGCGATATCTTATCCGCCGATTTTCGGTATTCCCGTTCCGCGGTTCACAACGAAATGGCCCCCTTTTCAGCCCCCCGGCCCGAGGATTCCCGAAGAATCCCGAGTTCACCCGAACTCCTGCAGGTGGAAAGCGCAACGTCCGCACGCCGCGCAGTCTACCCGTGCCGTCCAAATTCGGAGGCTTTCTGCCGTTTCTCGTCCCCGTGTTTGCGGGTCTCAGCACCGCTGGAGCGTTGGCCAGCGGTGCTGCGGGTATAGCCAAAGCCGTGAACGATGCGAATGCAAGCAAGGAACAACTGAAGGAAAGTCAGAGGCACAACGAGACGATGGAAGCCATCGCGTTAGGCAAAGGACTGTACATGAAACCCTACAAGAATGGACTAGGCTTTTATCTGAAACGAAAAACCTTGAAGTGAAACTACCACGCCGAGCGTTGACCGATGCGGATCTGCTAAAGTACGCGAAGATCATGAAGATTCCACATTTTCGCGGAGTCTTCATGCGGAACGCTATGCCGAAGGGTGGACTGTACAAGTACGAGTCGGCAATCGTCAATCTCGACGACGAAGATGGTCCAGGAATACACTGGGTCGCGTACAAGAAGCTGAACGATTGAGTCGTTTATTTCGACAGTTTCGGCAATCTTCGACCGCCGCTAGACCTTATCGGATATCTCGGTGTTGGTAGTGTAAAGTACAATTACGAGCGATATCAGGAGTACGATACTTTTGCGTGTGGACACTTGTGTCTAAAGTTCCTATGCGGACAATTAAATCGTAAAAACAAGTATCGTCTATATAAGCTTGCTATGTAATTTCGCAAGGTCAGTCGAGCGTTCGCAATCATGGAAGATTCATTCACTTTATCAAGCACCTCCTCCATACTGGAAGCCGAATACTTTCCTCCTATCGATCTTTCCCCGTACAAAAATTACGCTCTGGGGCTCATCGAGTTGCTGACCTTCAATTCCATTCCCAACGTGGACACTGATCACCACAAGCTCTACGTGGGTGATGAAGTCATCATTATAGCCACTGGTATCTACGAGATCGAAGATGTCGAAAACTACGTGCATAGCGCGTTGACGGACAAGAGCATCGTCATTCAGATTAAACCTAACAATAATACGCTGTGCAGCGAAATTAAGTGCAACCGTGACGTCAACTTTCGACCCAACGATTCCATAGGCCGCTTGTTGGGCTTCACTCAACGCGTTCTGGAAGCTAATAAACTACACACGTCCGACCTACCGATAACCATTCTCTAGGTGAACGCCTTACGAGTCGAATGCAACGTCACGACGGGCGCTTACATCAACGAACGTAAAGTGCACACCATACACGAATTCTTTGTGCCATCCGGATATAAGATCATAGAGGTGTCGTCGCACGTCATTTATCTACCGATCGCCACCAAGACGATAGATCACCTGCAGCTTCGAATAGTCGATCAAGACGGGGACCTGGTGAATTTTCAAGGAGAAGTCATAACGATCAGGCTGCACGTCAGATCCATGCGATAATGGGTATCGTCTATAATAGAAAAATCGTCAATGGTTATAATAGTAGACCGATATGCCAAAGAGGGATCAGTCGTCGACCGCTTCTCAAGACGCTAACACGTCGAAACGTCTTGTTTCTGGAAAATCTAGGATTGAAGGTCGCGAGAGGAAAGTAAAGCGTTCGTTCTGTTGCGTTCTTTTCATCTGCCGCGTACCATAAAGGAAGAAACGCTGAACATTCAGACACCGATCGTCTTCGATGAATCTATAGCACACTATGAAACGCATGCGCATCAACCTTACGCCTCGTCAACGTTCAACAACAGCGACGAGGTTCGAATCTCCGTTCAAAATCAAGATCTATGCTTACTAGTGAACGAAAGTTCGCTGCACGTGTATGGAAAGCTGGTCAAGGAAGATGGGTCCACGGCGACTGCGAGCACGACTCTGGGCAACAATGCCATATGCCATCTCTTCGAGGTGATTCGCTACGAAATGAATGCTATAGAGATCGATTGAAACAAGAACGTCGGTCCCACGAGTCTCATGAAGGGATATGTTTCCCTGAGTCCCGGTCAACGATCCCTGATGGAGAATGCCGGTTGGCTCGACGTCAGAGAACAAGAGAAGTTGACCAATGCGGACGGTTACTTCGACGTATCCATTCCGTTGAGTCTGATACTGGGTTTCGCCGAAGATTATCGCAAAATCGTCGTTAACGCTAAACACGAGTTGATTCTGACGAGAGCAAAGAGCGATGTCAATGCAATAGTGCAAACTGCTGCGGAAGAATGCAAAGTCGTAATTCACAAATTGGAATGGCTGATACCGTACGTAAAGGTGTCGGATCGACGAAAGATACAACTGCTGAAATTCATCGAGAGGGATGCACCCATCTCCGTGAGCTTTCGTACCTGGGAGCTGTACGAGTACCCTCTACTCCCCACCACTTCGAAACACGTGTGGACCGTCAAGACGTCGACTCAGTTGGAGAAACCACGATACGTGATACTGGGTTTTCAGACGAGCAGAAAGAACAAGAAAGATAAAAACGCTAGTCACTTTGACCACTGCAACGTCAGAGACGTTAAGCTCTTTTTGAACTCGCAATGTTATCCCTACGGAAATCTGAATCTCGACATTGCTCATAATCAGTTTGCTCTACTGTACGAGATGTATGTAAACTTTCAAGCTATGTACTATGGCAAGGACCCCGAGCCTTTGCTGAAGAAGAATGAATTTCTCAAGTATGCTCCATTGATCGTCGTAGATTACTCCAAACAAAACGAGTTCCTCAAACTCTGACCCGTCGATATTCGTCTGGAATTTGAGGCGCAAGATAATTTCCCTGGCGATACATCGGCATTCTGTCTGATCCTGCACGATTGCATAGTCGAATATAATCTGATCAGTGGTGGGGTTGGAGTGAAAAAATTGGTATAAAGACGCTGCAATCGTCTCTCCCTGCGCAGTTCATCAAAAAATGGAATTCGTCGTGGACATACAAGGTTTCAAGAAACCCTCGAACGAGTTTGTCCTGAAGGAGCTGTCCGTGATTGGAGTCGACAGCAATTTCTCCGAGCCTCCAACTTTTCTCTTCCAACCACCTTGTCCATGGAAACATCTACCGGCTAAATACAAAAGTATAAATTTGTGGTTGGAGTGTAACTTTCATGAAATATCCTGGAGCGCTGGGGACGTTGCTTACAATCAAGCTAGAAACATTCTTCGAGTCATCTTGCAAAATGCATCTAAGATCTATGTGAAAGTATTGGAGAAGAAAGTTTGGTTGGGAGCTTTCATTGGACGGACCGAGCACATCGTTTATCTCGGAGATCTGGGATGCCCTTCGTTGCAAAAATTGCGCAAAAACTCGCTTACTCGATGTACGAATCACCACAAAAATGCTCCACATTTTAATTGCTCAACTGAAAAAGTGAAATTGTTAAGGAACTGGTTGTCGGAATGTATTTTTTTCTATAATTATGAATAAAGACATAAGATATAATAACAAATTGTATATTTATTTAACACGTATACATAGTAGTATTAAGAGTACGATTACAAACATTGAAATTCAATCTGATTGTACTACCCACCGAGATAGCGCATGAGCAGTCGATCTTCGACGGCAGCTCGCACCATGTTTTGAAACAAACTGTTATCGTCTTTTAAAACTTTGGACATCCTTGCTGGTAGAAACGTCGAGAAGCTGTTTTCAATGTCAACGATTAATTGCATTCCATATTTCGTTTGGATCTTGCGAATACAACTAATCTTGTATTCCTTTTGGACCTCCAGTTCTGACAACTTTTTTGTTGGAAGATATGCATCCAAACGGCCCACTTTGTTGATATTCGAGAGATCCATGGCGCTCAATTAATATGCAATTTCTTCAAATGTATTATAAGATTTTTATGATCTCTTCTAGCTTAGATCAACTGTTTCACTTCCACGATATTCCTCAATAGTAACTGTAATCGAACTCTGAGCTCACGTTGTTTCCTCTTATTCGGTATCGATCGAAGTTTCGCAGCAGACTAACGAAGGTACGTTCAGCTCCTCCTTTTATAGGAAACTCTTAAGGGCTAAAACGGGGGATGAGGGGGTTACGCAAATTTCTAGGAATATAATCGCCTACAGAGATTCCTGGAATCGATGTCAAGGTCTATGCATCTTCCGGAATATTCCTTAACCCTCCTCCTCCGACGACGACGACGAAGTTGCGTCGCGCGCGCTTACGAGTAATTTGACACCTCGGGTGGATGGGGAACTGCATTATCGACGCACGACTCTGCGAGATAACGTTCGGTATTGCGCATTCGAACAACCGATACATAGATAATTCTAGAATGACTTTGAACTCGCCGGTGCTCTCGCACGAGGCTGGGGGATGGGGAAGCCTCTCAGTGGGATGAGGAGGCTGACGGGCGACCACTGCGAGATAACGTTCGAGGTCGAGTCGCCTGCCGTCCGACACCTGCATGGGAAGGGAGGATATCGTTTTTCCTGGAATCAACCTCGACGCAAAAGTCGCCGAAACAGCTTTTCGGCACTGCGCTCAAAGGGGATGCCTGCCTCTCTCTCTCTCTCTCTCTCTCTCTCTCTCTCTCTCCTCTCTCCTCTCTCGTCTCTCTCTCTCTCTCTCTCTCTCTCTCTCTTATTGCCGCCGGTGATTTGCGCAAATTTTGCCGTATTGAGTCGCACGGATTCCATTCAGGGTGCGTTAGAAAGCTGTTAGATTCAGCTTCCTCGAGCGGTGATAGTCCCACTGGGTGTTACACTTGTGCTAAGATTGCCAAGAGAAATTCTCAGTCGTTGGCCGCGACAGTGAGTGCCATAACCTCTCAACCTCCGAGCATTGAGGACCAACTTACTTCGCTAAGCTCACTTGTTGTCGCGTTAAACACTAAGATCGATAGTATGGATACTGCCCTACGTGATATTACTCTTATTAAGACACAGCTAACTAGCCTAAATGAGCTCAAAGTAGACGTACGCGGATGCATTAACAAACTGGATGCTCTGACAGACAAGATGAACTCCGTGGAGACGTCTATGGTTGGTTTGGCTCGTGCTCAAGACGACCTGTCAGGGCGTGTTACGGCAGTCGAGACCTGTGTGGCTGATCACTATAACGAACTTGCGACGAGAATATCATTGATGGAATCGGGTCCACTTGTGAATTCTGCCACTTCACAGGATCTCACGTTGGGGGTCCAACACCTGAGCGAGCGTGTTCGTGCTATTGAATATGAGAAACACAACAAGGACTTAACCATCTCTGGTCTGCCCGAACGGAGCAGTATGACTGATCGTGACTTAGCACTATCTGTTTTCTCCGCAATTGGTGTATCTGTTGATAATTCGCACATCTCTGAAATTTCGCGTATGCGCGTCGCGTCTACGACTGATAAACCTCGGATGCTATTTATTCGCCTCTCCTCTTCCGAAACTCGGAAAACAATTTTGAGCGCTAAACGCAACAAGGGTGTTCTTAAGGCCTGCGAAGTTAATTCTGCGTTTACTGACTCCAACGTATATGTCAATGAGTTCTTACCACCTGAATTGCATAAATTGTTACGTGCAACTAGAGAAGCGGCTAAAACAAGTGGCTACCGATATGTATGGGTGCGAAATGGGCTTATCAAGGTTAGGAAAGATAATGAGTCGCCAATTATTAATATTTCAACCTTACAAGATATTGAGAGCCTGCGGTGAAATAGTGCTACTCCACCATCTACACCTTCGCTGCCAGTCGTAGCGAATGACTCCTTACGCATCTGTCATGTCAATGCTCAATCGCTCGCAGCACATTTTGATGAATTTTCTGACTATTTCACTACTGAGCTCTATGACATGATACTTGTTTCTGAGTCATGGCTAAAGCCACATATTGATGATTGTGCTATCAAGTTGCCTGGCTTTTGTTTATTGCGTTGTGACAGGATTGGTAGATCTGGTGGTGGAGTGTGTATTTACTTCCGTGATGTGTATTCTGCCAAAATAGTGACCTCGTCGGCGGCTTTGAACACAACTCGACTTGAATTTCTCTTTGCTGAAATCTCAGGAATTAATAGCTCCAAACTACTTGTTGGCGTTGTTTACAGACCGCCAAAGATTGCGTTTTCCGACACTTTCGAGACACTTTTTTCGTCTATCTGCGTTGATTATACTCACACAGTGATTATGGGTGACTGGAACGCTGACTTGTCCTCCGTTAATCATGATAGCACTTATGTTCGCCGGCTATTTCAGTGCTTTAATCTCGATCTTGTCCCGTATTATTCTACACACCACACAGCTACATCCTCTACTTGGTTGGACTTATGCATAGTGGACTCGATTGATAGTGTTGCGGACCACGGGCAGCGTCCTCTCACCTTTCTCTCGGCCCACGATTTAATTTATATAAAATATAAAATTATGACTAAGTCAGTCTGTCGGCCATCTACGGTTACGTGTCGATATTGGCAAGGATTACTAAAACATGAATTTCTTGAACAGCTTAATAATTTAGACTGGACACCCCTTCTGGGCTGTAATAATGTTGAGGATAAGACAGTCCTTCTAAATGGACAGCTAGCTAATATCTTAGATGCGTTTGCTCCCTGGCGAAATATCCGTATTAAGCGACCTTCTGCGCCTTGGATAACTTGTCACCTGCGTAAATTAATACAATCTCGTAATCGCTTGCGTGCTGTAGCTAGGCGAACTCGCTCTACTTCTGCTCGTGAGGAGTATAGATGCCTCCGAAATCGTGTCAAAACCTCAATAAGAAATGCGAAAGCTGCATATTGCACCGCACGACTTTCTCAATTCAGAGACCCTAGGCAGATCTGGCCAGAATTGCGCCGCCTTGGCATTGTGCACAGCAAGCACTCGACGATTACTTGTGGGTCCCCTGAAGAGTTGAACGACCATTTCTGTTCAGTTTTCGGTACTTCTTGCCCACCTTGTCCCGAGACCTGGCTGGTATCTGAGGACTATGATGACGGCAAATTTTATTTCTCGCACATAACATTAGATAATCTCATTATGCAGCTCAAATTCTCTGATACACGTGTTGCTGGACTCGATGGTTTCCCTGGTTGTTACTTGAAACACTGCGCAGTATCTCTTGCTCCTGTGCTCTTGGATCTTTATAATACGTCGTTGCACACTTCAACCTTTCCAACTGCATGGAAAGTGTCGCTAGTTACGCCAGTGCCTAAGAATTCCTACCCATCGGAGCCCAGTGACTACAGGCCAATCTCTCTTCTCTGCGAATTGTCCAAAGTGCTTGAGAGGCTTGTTAGGAAGGATATGGTGGAATTTCTTACGCGAAGCGGTTTCCATGATCCCTCCCAGTTTGGTTTTGTAGCAGGGGGCTCTACTCAGGCTGCGTTGATTAAGGTCACAGATGATATACGCCTAGCAATTGATAACCGTAAGATAACTATTTTAGTCTTTTTTGATTTCTTCAAAGCCTTTGACACTGTTGACCACGGTCTACTTCTGAATAAGCTTAGCCTTCTGAAGTTCTCTCGACCTGTCCTAAGGTGGTTTTGGTCTTATCTGAGTGATAGAAAGCAGGCTGTGCGTACCTCCTCTGGTATCTCCACTTGGTCGGCAGTCACATCGGGGGTGCCTCAGGGTTCTATCTTAGGTCCTGCGCTTTTCTCTTTATATATCGCTGATCTCAATGCTCATATTCAAAACTGCTCTTTCATAAAGTACGCGGACGATCTACAGATATATTCTCACTTCTCTATTACTAATATAGATGAATGCGTCGCTAACGTCAATGATGACATTAAACGTATATGTCAGTGGGCCAGGACTAACAAATTACAGTTAAACCCATCCAAGACTAAGGCTATGATACTTGGGTCATCAAGGTATCTAAATACCCTCAACCTTACAAGTATTGCTCCCATCAATGTGGATGGTACCTCGGTTCCGTATGTCGACGGTGTAAAGAGTCTGGGCATCATTATCACACCGTCACTGAACTGGCGCGAATAGGTCACTGTCACCTGCAATAAGATCCACAAAACTCTATACCAACTGAGGTCCAGTGGACAATGTCTACCCAAATCTCTCAAAAAGATGCTGGTCCAGAGTCTGATACTGCCACTGATTGACTACTGTGCGCTAGTCTTCTTAGATATCACTGTTGAGGAGGATACCAGGCTGCAGAGAGCGCTGAATGGATGCGTCCGTTTTATTCTTGGCATTCGTAAATCGGAACATATCACTCCGCATTTTCGTGAACTGCAATGGCTGAAAGTTAACCAGCGTAGGTACTACTTCCTTGCGATTGTCATCCGCCAAGCTATCCTCTTACGAGTGCCTGGTTTCCTTGCTGGGAAACTATCCCTCAGGTTATCTAACCTAGAAGCAGGTCCCTCAACTAGAGGGCATTCTCTCGACTTGGTAGTTCCATTGTGCCGCACTACCATTTACCAGAAATCGGTGACTGTTGCTGGTGCCAGACTCTGGAACCGTCTACCTGCTCATATACGCGAGTGCCCTTCTCTTGTGACGTTTAAGGCCGCTCTGTATTCTTTCTTACTGGAGAATCAGATTAGTCAGAATCAGATTTAATTTATAACATACTATTATTATTATTATTATTATTATTATTATTATTATTATTATTATTCTTTATTATTATTATTATTACTACTACTACCACTACTACCAATACTACTGATATTATCATTATCATTATTATGATTATTATTATTATCTTCATTATCATCATCATCATTGTTAAATACCATTACTATCATTCATACCTATATTAACAGTTGTCATATTTGTACTTACGAGGTCTTAGACCTCAGGACAATAAATTACGTTCTCTCTCTGCAGGAATGCATCAGCGATGCTGCGCAATTCTGCGAGATAACGTTCGAGGTTAAGGTAGTAGTCTGGTAACTTGGATTGAAAAAATGTTTTTTTTTTGTTACTTATTTCGAAAGTAAAATAAGTTGAGAGTATATTGTAAAAATTTTAGACCGAAATTCGAAATATTAATGAAGTTATAATGAATATTTGAGAGCGTCTCGTAGTTGCAGTTTCAGTCGATGGTTCGTGGTCAAAACGTGGTTTTACATCGCTTCTAGGAATAGTTTCTTTGGTTGGAAAGTATTCTAACAAAGTTATAGATGTAATTGTAAAGTCGAAGGTGTGTAAAGCATGTGAAAAGTGGATAGGTAAAGAAGAAACTGATGAGTATTTGGAATGGTACGAAAATCACATGGATGACTGTACGGCAAATCATAAAGGTAGTTCAGGTAAAATGGAGGTTGATGGTGTTATAGAAATGTTTAAACGATCAGTCGAATGGTTCGGTGTGAAATATAAAAAATACATTGGTGACGGCGATTGTAAGACCTTTAAAAATTTATTAGAAGTTGATGTTTACAACGGAGATCCCGTGATCCAAAAAAGTGAGTGCGTTTTACATGTAAAAAAGCGTATGTACAGACGTGTCAAAGAAGCAAAGAAAGCACTTATACAGTTGCAAAAAGCCAGAAAAGAAGTTGAAGCTGCTGAAGAAAAAGAGGCTAAAACAAAAAGAAAATCTAAAGGAGAAGAAGAAGTAACGCAGAAAAAAAAACGCAAATTGAAACAGGATGCAGTAGATGGTGAGGGCATGAGAATCAAGAGTCTTTCATTAACTAATAAGTTAATGATAAAACTCAGTACATATTATGGGTTAGCAATTATGAGAAATGAAAACTCAATTGAAGAGATGAAGAAAGCCGTGTGGGCAACGTATTATCATTTGATTTCGACGGATGAAGAGCCCCAGCATTCCTACTGCCCGGAGGGTCCCGATTCGTGGTGCAAATATCAAAAGCTGAAAGTCGAAAACAATGAACATACGTTTGTTCACCCGCCTGCTTTTGATAAGGAAACTGCGAATGCTTTAAAACCTATTTACAAGGAACTGTCGTCGAATGATCTTTTAGAAAGATGTTTGGGTAGAAACACGCAGAATAACAACGAGGCGTTCAACCACTGCGTGTGGAATTTAGTACCAAAGCACATTTTTGTGGGTCAAAAGACAATTGAAATTGCTGCATGGACAGCGGCATGCACCTTCAATGAAGGGTTTTTACCTATTTTAAAAATTTTAGAGACTATGACAGTCACAATCGGCCCGCACGCTCTCGCATACGCTAAATTGTACAACAAGTCCCGAATCTCAAAAGCGGAAAATGACACGGCAAAGGCTTCTAAGATAGCCAGAATGAGTCGCAGGGCACAACAAGTTTCGGAGAATGATGCCTACGAAGAAGTTGAAGGCTTATTATACGCCCCAGGCATAGACGATTAATGTAAGTATGAGTTTTTTTCTTTAAATCTGTTCTTGAAACTTTGAACGCGTTTTTCTCGAAACAACGTTTTTTCGGTCGGCCCGAATGAAAAAACAATTTCTATCTGACCGATTGATCTGAAATTTTTACACGTTATTCTACACATGAGTAGTTCTCGTCGGGACTAGGATATTTTTTTCCCATCCCTAACTTTCCATTTTACAGCCCGATTTGTGCCTAAAAAAATCACTTTTATTTTTCAAAGTCCACCATTTTGTAATTTTCTGGTAAAATTTAATAATCCTAGTTCCAACGAGAACGACAATTCTATAGATTAATAATCAATTCGATTTTTATATTTCAGATGTCCTCAAGAGCCGAAATCATCGGGGCCAGCCACGTACCTTTTTTTTGAGGCGTCTACTTTGACCTTCAATAATAATAATAAAACGTTGCAAAATTAAGTAAAAAAAAATTTTTTTTCATCTTTTACATATCAATAATAACATACTACAAAAAAAAAACGCATTGAATTTTATTTTCCCATAAAAAAATATTCCTGATAAAGACGTAAAACAACGTGCTGTTACCAGACTACTACCTTAAACGGGCTGAGGGCTGACGTCCGAAACCTGCACGAACGTGCACAGGTCCGTCGAAGCTTCTGGAAGACTTTCCGGGGTGGGGGGCAAGGGGCTGTCTCAAAACGTCGCGCGAGAGGACCGCCAGCTCTGGGAGCAATCCTTCCCGACTTAGCGTGGACACGAACCGTCGAAGCTTTCAGAATGTTCTAGAAGGTTCTAGAATGTTCTAGAAGGTTCTCGATCGTGCATAATTCCTAGAATCCAACGCAACATTCCTGGAATGTGACGTAAAATTCCCGGAATCGAGCGAAAATTCTTGGAATCGAGGGGTCCTGATGACGTCACTTCCGGAAATCGTAGAGCTCACGATGGCAACTTAGCACGGACACCCACCTTCGAAGGCTCTGGAGTGTCGGTATTATGTCGGTGCAGTAATCTGTATCCAGAACCGGCCCTGCTATACTACTAATTTCATCCTCATCATCACAAAAAGTCATTAATCCGAGCAGTCTGGTCACCCTATTGATAATTAATTCCAATGGATTAGCCTTAGTAACGTGATTCGTGGTACAATTCAGGACCAACTGTACATTACCTAATGCATCCGGTTAAGACCGATTTTCGTCAGACTCTACAACCGTGAGCATATTCTTCAGAGTGCCCATAACATGCTCGACTTGTTCATTAGCACGGCAACTGCCCGTTGCTATCAAATGAAGGTTCACGTTGTGAGATTCATAAAACTCTCAAAAATCCCCACTCGCGAAGCACCTTCCCTGATCAGCGTTGATTTGAGAAGGAGCACCGAACAATGCAGCAACAAACCTAAGAGCTCCTATGGCGCTTGCAGAGTCAATACGCAAGGTATGCTGGAGAAGGACGAATTTTGTAAAGGCATCAATGATAACAAAAACGTATTCCCTAATATCGTTCCCTCCATTTACAAGGAAGGTACCTCAGGGGTCGTCCTCCAATTTCGTTCATTTTGAAATATGTTATTCTTCATAATAATCTAAGAGACACATGTTGTTTTTATCGGCGGAACAACGGTTTAGAGGGGGGGGGGGGGGGGGGTGAATACCTAAAACTGTATAAGGGTTGAACAGTGCGAAATGTATATAACAAGTTGATGAATTTATGATGCAAAAATGATAACTTCGGTTTCATATATTGGTGATATTTTGTTTATATGTATTTTCACTCTTAATATACTTTCAAGTAAGCAACTTAACAAAAAGGAATTTATTTATTAAAAAACGTTTAGAAAACTATACGTGTATAACAGAAATCAACTGTTAGTCTCACGACTACTACTCACCAGACACAGATCCGTAACTTTGATATAATAATTATGTAACAAAAAATAACGCGTTATGTCAAAATAACATCACTGGTGATGCACCAGTGATACATTATTTCTCACTCAATAAGGTCCCACAATAAGAAAAAAATTTCATAACAATTACGTAACAATACATAATAGTTATATAACAAATAAGTGTATCATTATAGAATGGTTCTGTCATTCAGTATAAATATCCTTACTCTATGTTACATATTACGTTCATCACACGAACGTAACAATAACGTAACACGTATATAATAGAGTTGCCGTGAAAATATTGGTCCTCAATAAACTGCACAAAAATATTTATTTTGCAACGGTGTACGCTGCACGAAATTTCGTGCTGGAATGTTATGATTCCAGCATACTCTGAACTCATCAAGAATGGACCATTTTGTGCTTGTTTTTTGGTGCACAAACTGTATACTTTCCGTACATTGTTGCAAAAAATAGTATATGATACGCGTGCCGGTTGGTGATTCCTACTCGTGTGACGTTTACCACCCTCGCTTCGCTCGAATCGATTCGAATTATTTACTGATATGATTGCTCGTTCGCTCGGGCGGCAAACGTCACACTCGTCCGGAATCTCATTTTTTGTGATGCTCTTTGAACTCAAGAAACTTTTGTGACAGAAGTTGATCTTCAGTTACCCTTGAAAAGCCATTTCAGCTTTCTGGGTGCATAACTTGTTCTGAGATCATCCAATTGAGGCACCTAGATGGGGCATGCGATACACTTCGCGATCTGCTCTTTCCTTTGGTAAGGACCATTAAATACATTTTCAGTGCCGTATATGAATTCTCAAGGTTACTGCGAAACCGACTTTTACATACATTTGCATGATTCCACCCTTTTTGAACAATTTGCAACCAGTCCCGAAAAAACTGACGTCATTCGAAAGGTAATTGAATTTTCTAGAACCTACTTTTTAATTTTTTAAAATAGGACATGGTTTGGCTGAAATTGGAAAAGAAATTACTGGTCCGCTTCAAATAGTAATTAGATTATAAAAATATATTAATAAAAAAAAAAACAGTTTTAGAGATTAGGTGCCCGCCAGTTTTTTACGATATTAATTGTTATTTTTAGTATTTTATTGCCCCCACTTTCAAATTAGGAGCACAAGCTTTAAATGTTAGGTCTGTCCGTTAATCCATAGCTCTTTTTCTTACATCCCTTCGCTAACGTTTTGCATTCGCGTTCTTTTCGTTGTTTTCCAAGACGAATCCATTCTTTTGCAGTTTGCTCAAAGTTTGTTTCTGTATACATAGTCAGAGAAATTATTGCACACCGAATCTGTAATTAGACATAAATGTCCAAGTCATATTTTGAATACATCAAAATTGTAAACCCTCCAAATTATGCAGTTCAAAATCTGTTGTATATATAATTTGATCACAAAAACAATGCTAATAATAATCGGCTTTAAAAAATTAAAAATACCTTTTGATAATTTCAACGATGGAAAGATCATAAATTCCGAAATTCTGTCCTACTCCTTTCCACGTAATTACATATGCAACCTGAGTCGAAAAAACTCTGATGAATACACGTTCAATCATTGCCTTTGCAGACTTTCCGCTGATTCGTTGAATAAAGGCTTTCTATAAAACGTATGAAAAGTAAGGTGTAATATATGCCGTCGAAATCTTTCAATATTTCTCTAAGATTGAAATGCTTACGAATTGCGATTTAGCTTCTTCTGAGCTTATAAGCAACTTATCGATGTTTTCGATGCTAGGTAGGTCGTTCAATGGCAGCAACTGTTTTATCAACCTCGTATCGGCGTTAACTTCATTCTCGTTTCGTCTCCGTTCTTATTTTTTAATTTTTTCATACAAGCCTTTGACATCGACTTGAAGAATAGCAATCATACGTATAATAATTTTACCTTGCTCTAAAATCCAGAATACTACGTTTAAATACTCAAGTAAAACAAAATCAAATATAATAGAACAATATCAGCGTACCTGTGCATAAACAAGAGCAGGATTGTTGCTCGGCCGCTATCGCTGTACCAGCTTCTTCAGAAGGGCGTTTTTTCCACCCGTTGCAGTTGATTTTTTTTCAGTCGAGTCTATGAATAAAGAAATTACTTTTATGAAATCTGAAGGAAAATTTGGTTAATAAAACTAACGTTTCCCTTCAGAGCTGAAACTTTTCTTGATCGTTACTGAGTCTTTCAGTAGATCATTTGGTTCGGCACCTTCGTTGACGAGTAATTCTAGAGAAATAAGCAAAACGTGGAAATATTTTACTGTTGATCATTGATGAAGTACACTGGGCCACAGAAATGGTGTCAACGGTAGACGCCGTGCGGTGAGGTAAGAGAGGAGATTTGGGCGGCGCCTGCTCGTCTATCTTGGCCTGTGCGTGCGACGCAGAGAGCACTACGGTGCGAGCGAGACGCCAGAGCGTCGCTCGGTGCGTCCTTGTTGCACAGCACTAGTGTGAGCGAGACGCCAACAAGGCCCCTCATTCGCAATAGGGAGCTTGGTGGGGGACCACTCGTGTTCGGGCGCACGCTTTCTCCCTCTCTCTCAGACTAACGCTCTATGACGAGGACAGCTAGTACCCCGCCAAGAATCGAGAAGGATCTATGGGACTTTCGGTAGTGGGAATGAGATAGACTTTTCGATTATCCGTCCTCGTCAAACAGCGTTAGTGAGACAAAGAGAGATATATGCGACGTGGTGGCTAGGAACAAGTGTCCAGCGTCTAACCCATAGCTACCGTGCGCCCTATTCGCGCAGCATGAGTGGGGGCGAGACGGCGATAGGTCGGGGGTGCACCGTAGCGATGTGATAGGTCCCAGAGACATTATTGCTAGGTTGCCTAGAGACGCATAGACTTTTCTAGAAATAATAGGTGCAATGGAAATGTAATGCCTAGCGATCGTCATTGTATCGAGCGAACTCTTAGTGCGCAGCCATGGTACGGCAACTTTGTGTTGAAACACGTGGTCGGATAGTTGGTTTGTGGCAAGCTGGTGTTCCCGTGGATGATATTGCCCAATTCATCGGGTGCAGTAAAAAAACTGTGGTCCGATAGATTGAGAGGTATCGTCGCGGTGGAGATCATGCTTTGCACGATCATCGGTCGGAAAATCGGAGGCCGCGAAAAACATCTGAGGCGGAAGATCGGCAGCTTATCGATGCTGTCAGCAACGACCCTTTCGCAGCAGTCTCCGAAATTTCCGGACGGGGTGACTTTAGTGCATCCGCAGAAACCGCCCGTCGTCGATTACGAGAGGCTGGGTATCGTTGTCGTCGTCCAGCCCGCAAATTTTCGTTGCTTCCCCGACATAGGGAAGATCGCGTCGCGTTCGCGTTGCAGGAGTTGCTGACGCCTCGTGAAACGTGGGAACTTACGATATGGACAGACGAAAAAGTCTTCCTGTCGTCTGCTGACCATCGTCTTCACGTATGGCGACCGACCGATAACCGGCTGGACCCGAGATACGTTGTTCCGCATGATTCCAGCGGACGTATATCGTGTGGAGTGTGGGGATGGGTCAGCGGTCACGTTATCGGCGAATTGGTGGAGATTTCTCCACGTATGGACTCTGCGGAGTATATTCGCGTACTTGAGGAAGTATTGCTTCCGAGTGTGCGCGCGGTATATTCTGCAGAAGCCATGCCAACAATTCGCTTAGTCCAAGATAACGCCGCGTGTCATACCTCACGCGAAACACGTAATTGGTTCTCGGCGCACCCCGAAATTCAGTTGGTGCAATGGCCTGCAAAGTCACCCGACCTAAACATTATTGAAAATGTTTGGGCCGCGATGGCTAAGAGATGGTCGCCCGGAAGGGAGAGGACGAGGGCATCGATTCTCAGCCATGTCCACAAAATTTGGGACGAGCTTCGGCACGATCCCACGTTTTTGGACAATTTGATCGGTTCGATCCCGAATCGGTTGAATCAAGTAATCGACCGCGGCGGTTTCTGGACGGACTATTGATGTCCGCATTAATGGTGCGCTCTGCTAGATTCGCTGATCGGTCCTTTTAAGGGCCACCAACAAATTCATATACGTGGGAAAACCATTTACAGACACCCCCTATTTTTCTACTACTTTTCTAGTGCGCTTCAAAAGGGCATAATCTTATAATGAAGTCATGAAACTTACGCCCTTCTACCTGCGCAATAGAAACGTAACTTCAACGCTTCATAATAGTATCATCTAGGCTAGCTAGCGTGCCAACTCTGGGACCTATCGCTGTCTCGCCCCCACTCATGCTGCGCGAATAGGGCGCACGGTAGCTATGGGTTAGACGCTGGACACTTGTTCCTAGCCACCACGTCGCATATATCTCTCTTTGTCTCACTAACGCTGTTTGACGAGGACGGATAATCGAAAAGTCTATCTCATTCCCACTACCGAAAGTCCCATAGATCCTTCTCGATTCTTGGCGGGGTACTAGCTGTCCTCGTCATAGAGCGTTAGTCTGAGAGAGAGGGAGAAAGCGTGCGCCCGAATACGAGCGGTCCCCCACCAAGCTCCCTATTGCGAATGAGGGGCCTTGTTGGCGTCTCGCTCACACTAGTGCTGTGCAACAAGGACGCACCGAGCGACGCTCTGGCGTCTCGCTCGCACCGTAGTGCTCTCTGCGTCGCACGCACAGGCCAAGATAGACGAGCAGGCGCCGCCCAAATCTCCTCTCTTACCTCACCGCACGGCGTCTACCGTTGACACCATTTCTGTGGCCCAGTGTACATAGTGTCGATTACGCTACCCATAATAACATTGAAATTAGCATCAAAGTTGTTTGTATGAATATCATCATTTAAAGGATCACCTGACAGGCCTTTCTCCAGAAATGGCGTGCCTTGCGATGCGGCTTCGAATATGTTACTATTATTAATAACAGTAGGCAGGCTCTTGAGATCAATCGCGAGATTAGGCGCTTCGAATTTCAATGATGGTTGCGGCTCTAAAACAAATATGGTGCGGGACAGTCTTGAGAAGCCCACGTGTAGAGAAGATACTCGGGAGAATAACGAAAATGGAAACCTCAACTTGGAATAGATCTTTAAATGTTGTTTCTTTTGTTCTACAGGTGAGAACTAAGGGAATAACCATACGTGTACATAGTGTAAATATCAACTTTTGTTCTACAGAGAAACGCAGATGAGTTTTTATTCTAACCTAAAACCGGAATAAGGAGAACCTATTACATATATTTGACTTAATTATCTCCTCAGTTCGATTTATTTCACACGCGACAACGGTTTGTCTAGTTCAACCCAGAATTTAATTCAACGTTAGACAAAATAAAATTTGTTTACCACAGTATTTTTCAACTTTAACATTACACAAACCTCACGAATCTTTATCTGTTTCAGTCTTCTTCGTTATCACACATGATACGTTCTTTGTTGTTTGTGGTGGCCACCAACATTCGCTATTTTCAGCTCTTACGTGCAGCCAACGTATGGGGACTTCGGAAACACTATCATCCTCTGTAAATCGTACGACCGCATACTCCATCTTGATTTTAGTAGGTGCAAGGTCTGCAATAATACTGGTAGCAACCCTGGCAGTGCTCAAATCGGCTGTAATTACCAATAAGTACTAAATTGATAATGAAATTCTATGATAGAAAAAAAAAACGGGCGCTCTAGGACTCAGTCATATTATTCTTACCACAGTACTTGTCGATCACGATGTCACTGAGTACCCAAGTCTCTTCATTAGGTTTGACTTTTTTCTTTATCAAAGTATTTAGATTCGTTGACGGACTTCCGTTTCCGGCGACGTGGTGAGAAGGTGTTTAAGTGACAGTGTGCAGAAGGCAAACGGTGCGTGAAGTAAGAGACGGGAAAGGGGCATAGAAAATATAGTGTTAGAAGAAGCAAGGAATAGGGAACATAGAGAATAAAGCGGAATAAATAAGTAGGATAAGGAAGGTAAGCTAAAAGGGGGACAGAAAAGGAGGCAGAAAGTGAGGTTAGGCGCGCAGAGGGACTGGGAAAGGCGGGAGGCAGGTAGCAAGAAAGAAGGACAGACAGGCGGAGACAGAAGGTAAGGAAGGAAACAGGTGAGGTTGATAAGACAGATAGAAAGGTAGAGGGCAGGCGGTCAGAATAGCGTGGGCCGGTAAGGAAGGGAGTAACGGGAGCTGGTAAGGAAGGAAGCGGATATGGAAGAAGAGGGCAGGGGCATGAAAAGGAATTTAACGCTCGAGAAAGTGCGGATAGGGAGGACAGCGAGTGAGGGAGATCTGTTGGGAGCAAATATGAGGAGAAAAAGGAAAGAAAGGGAGGCAGAAGGAGAGAAGAAGCAGACGGGGGAGTTGGAAGAGGCGGAGGCCTTCAAAAGGAGTAGGAAAGTGGAAAGATCTCCGGCAAAGGAATCAGGAACAAAAGAAATGGAAGAAATGATGAGGAGGATGGAAGATATAATGAGATCGGAGTGTGAAAGGATAAGAGAAAGGGTAGATGAGCTAGCGAGCGAAGGGAGGAAGGAGAGAGAGGTGATGAGGAAACAATGGGATGAAGAAAGAGTTGAGTTGAGGCAAAGGATCCAGGAGCTAGAGAGGAGGGTGGAAGGACTAGAAAAGGATAGTCTGGAAAAGGAGAAAAGGGAGAGAAATGGGGTAATTGGAGAAGAGAGGGCAGAGACAGGGGGAAGAAAGAAAGGGCTAGAGGAAAAAAGGATGAGAGAGATGGAGGTTAGATTGGATAGGAGAGAACGGGAAATAAGAAAGAACAACATAGTGATAAAAGGAGTGAAAATGGGAGAAGGGGAAGAATACACAAAGGAGGTAGACAGGATCTGGGGGATAATAGGGGTAGTAGGAGGTAGAAAGAAGATAAGAAGAGTAGGAGGGCAGGATAGGGAAAAAAGGGGAGTCGTATGGGTGGAGCTAGAAGGGCCGGACATGAAAAGGAAGGTAATGAGGGCAAAGAGTAAGCTGAAGGGAGAAAGAGAAAGGATAGAGGATGACCTGACGGTGGAGGAAAGGAGAGTAAAGTGGAAGATAGAGAGAGAAGCGCAGAAAGAAAGGGCACAGGGAAACAGGGTGCGAGTAGGGTACATGAAAATGTGGGTGAACGGGGTGGTGAAGATGTGGGACGAGGTGGGGGAGGATTGGGCGGTGAGGACGGGAAACGCGGAGCGGTGGAAAAGGAGAAAGGGGGAAAGAGGGTATTAAAGATGAGTAAGGAAAGGGAAAAGGAGAAGGAAGTGTATAAGGTGGGGTTCTGTAATGTGGCGGGGATAAAAAGAAAGGATGAGGATTTCTGGACAAGGTTAAGATCGTGGGACGTAGTAGTAATGCTAGAAACATGGGTTAATAAGAAAGGATGGGAAGGAATAAAAGAGAAGTACAAGAAAGGTTTTAAGTGGGAGGTGTAGGAAGCAGAAAGGAGTAAAGGAAAAGGCAGAGCAAGGGGAGGCATGGTGATAGGGGTCAGGGAAGGGATAGAACTGGGAAGAGCAGGGGAGTGCGGAGTGCAGGGGTGGTGGGAAAGAGAGGTAAAGCTAGGGAAGGAGTGGTGGTGGATAGTTGGGATTTACATAAATAAAGATTGTGACGAAAATTCTCTTCTCAAATCATAACTGAATTTGATTACTCGAGCCATTCGTAGCAAAACAGCTGATTTTCCGTCGACAAATTATAAACCTCTATCCCCCTGGAATACGATACCGAAAAAGACCGATTGGGCGCCAGACGCACCTTTGCGTCACGATACAAAATCTGTAAAATAATTCCAGAAGGGACGAAGAAAGTGCCACCAACCAGCACAGATAATTCGCGAGATGGTAGAGGGGAAAACAATAACAGGTGTCCTTTGATTTAGGACGATTGAGAATTTCAACAATTAACCAATAATAATTTCGAAACAAGTCAAATAAAGGTAAGTAATAACAATTTAGGCAAATCAGACGAAATCTAAATTAATCCTTTTTCGGAACGTTCGGATACGATACGTGAACTCCCGTGAAGCGGGACACACGCGACTCTACGTGAAGTCTCGGGAAGCGAGACAAACACGATACACTACACGCGTTCTCGTGAAGCGAGAACTCGCGGATTCTTTCTGTTAGGTCTCCAGGGTCACGAGACTTTTGCGCTAAGAAAAGATTACAAAATCAAGAAATAATAGTTCACTAGAGAAATATAGGCGATACACGGAATCTTTTCCACGTTAGCGACACTGAAATCATCTATAGGCGGAGGCCCTGGGAAAAACGCGAACGCGAAAACGATAGGAAAGTTAGCTGTATGGAAAAGATTTCGTGACTCGTTACAAGATTCTTGCCGGTATTATTGAAACTACTGACGATACAAAATTCGCACCCGACCACGGTGGTAACTCAGACAAGAATGTTCTACACGTAAAGTTCACTGTAGGGCCGGGACACGCGTCCCCACCAACAAACAAAAGTAGTGCCCTTAGATAGCCAATTAGATCCTTGGGAGGATTTACAATACTCGTATTACTACGCCGTTACAAAAGTCATGCCGTTGGACTATTCCTCGATAAAAACACACGATATAATACTTGAGTGACATCTGTGGCTTAATCGCCTTACCCATACGAGACGGACTTCGACAATATTCGATAGATGCCGGAGCCTTCCTTTGAGAAACGATACATAGTACTCGGAAGGACGGCGTAAAATAAAAGTTCCAATCGCGGACTAAACGCAACACTTTGAGGTCCTGGTCGTAAGTTCGCTAGCCACGCGGAACATAGTCACAGCCTCGCTGCCGTAGCTCGGGGTGTCCAGTGGCCTCTGGCGGCGATGAAATTCCGACCCTGTCCTCGACGATAGTGGCTGAGATCCTGATGACTTCGGTAGGTCTGGTCGTTTCTGCCTCCTATGGCAAGCCAGTTACGGTGCCTCCACGCAGGGGCCCGTTGATGCTTCAGCACGAGGAGTCTGGCGGAACTCGAGACCTCCTCGTCTTCGTTACTAGTCCCATTACTAGGCACTATCGGTATTGACGATATAAACGATAGGTAGGGTGAAGTCCATGGCCCTGTCCTTTTGGGTTGACCCTCCGTCTTCTTTGTCGGGTAGGGTCCCTTATAGGGTGGAGTCGTCAGGTCGACACGGCAGCTCTCCACGTTCTTCGGCATAAAATCTGCTTATCCTCCTTCGTTGGCTTCCAGCTGTCCGGATGGCTCGGTTCCGGTGAAGTGGTCGTGACGCATGAAATATTTGTATACGAAAATATTAACTTAATGTTCCCTATTGCTTATGACCCTGGAGCTCTTGGCCGGTTGCGTAATATTTGATTGGAACAAGGGACGTAAATGCGTCCCGAAATTGAAAAACGGAAGTATCCAATACGGGACCTTTGTGACGTCCAAAAATAACGTCACAAGATATAGACAAGAAGCTAGAGCTGTTGGAAAAGAGGCTGGAAAGAAAAGGGGATGAGTGCAGAGTGATTATAGGGGGGGATTTCAATGCTAGAACGGGAGGGGAAGGAGGGATGATGTTCGATAGGAGTGGGGAAGGTACAGAGACAGAAAGGGCCTCGAAGGACAGAAGCACTAATAGGGAAGGGAAAAAATTGAGCAAATTAATAAATGAAAGAGGATGCGAAATTTTGAATGGTTGTGTGAAAGGGGACGAGGAGGGGAATTGGACGTTTGTCGGAGAAAGAGGCTGTTCAGTGATTGATTACATAGTGATAAGTGAAATGGTGAGAGATAGGGTACTGAGAATGGAAATAGAGGGAAAGGTAGACCCCTTGATCTGCCGGTAGTAGTCTGGGTACGTGGAGAAGGAGGGAAGAGGCACTATAAGAGACGGAGCAAAGGGGAGGGTATAATAGGCAGAGGTGTTTGGACAGAGAGAGGGAAAGAACTGTTCCAGGAAAAGATAGATATGTGGGAGTGGGATGAGCGGAGCGTGGAGGAAGGGTGGGAAAGCCTGAGAGAGAAAATTGTAAAGGGCCTAAAGGAGACCGAGGAGTTGAAGAAGAAAGGGGGAAGGAGTGGATGGTGGGACGAGGAGTGTAGAGAAGGAAAGAAGAAATTGAAGGAGAAACTGGTGGAGTTCAAGAAAGGGGAGGGGGACGAAGTAGGGTACAGAGAGGAAAAAAGATGGTATAAGAAGCTGTGTGATGTCAACAGGAAGGCGGAAAGGGAGAAATGGGAAGAGGAGATAAAAGCAATAAGGACGCAGGGGCAGGTATGGAAGGTAGTAAATAGGGGAAGAAAAAGAAGGAAGGACGTGAACGAGAACATCAGGATGAATGAATGGGATAGATATTTCAGAGGAGTGTTGGGAGGGTTGGAGGAGAGAGTGAGGGGAGGGGAACTGATAGAAAGAGAGATGAATGATGATGAAGAAGACGTCACACTGCAGGAAGTAAGGGAGGTGGTGGCCACCGAGTCAAGCAGGCTTTAGGAAAGGGATAGGGATGGTGGACAACATCTATGCACTAAATTACCTGATTAACCGAGAGTTAGGGAGAAAGAAAGGGAAGCTAATGCTGCTATTTGTAGATTTTTGGGCGGCTTTTGACTCGGTGGACAGGGGAAAGATGTTGGAGAGTATGAGGGAAAGAGGGATGAGGGAAGGGCTAGTGAGAAGATGTGAGGTGGTGATGGAGGAAACACGAAACAGAGTCAGAGTGGGAAGGGAGATAGGTGAGAGGTTCTGGACAGAGAAGGGGGTAAGGCAGGGATGCCCGCTCAGCCCGCTCCTGTTTGTTCTTTTCCTAGCGAACGTAGACGAGGAATTGGAGAAGGGCAGATGGGGGGGAGTAGAGCTGGGGAGGGGGGAAGATAGTGTTCTTACTAGAGTATGCGGATGATGTGGTCTTAATGGCGACAGAGGAGGATGACATGAGAGGCATGATGAGGACGCTGGAGAGATATGTAGAAGGGAAAGGACTAGAGGTAAACACAAAGAAAACAAAGGTGATGAGATGTAGGAAAGGAGGTTGGAGGTTTAAAAAGATGAGCTGGAGATGGATGGGGGAGGAAGTGGAAGAGGTAAAAAAGTACACATACTTGGGGTATTTAGTTAAGAGGAATGGGGATCAGGGGGAACAAGTGAGAGAGAGAGAGTGAAGAAGGGAGCGAACGTGTTAGGTCAGGTATGGGCGAATGGAAAAAGGAAGTTTGGAGACGACTGGGGAAGAAGGATATGGCTGTTTGACAAGTTGGTATGGTCGGTTGTGAGCTATGTGGTAGAAATCTGGGGGTGGAAGAAAAGAGAGGAGGTAGAAAGACTGCAGGAGAGGTTTTTAAGATGGGTGTTAGGGGTATGAAGAAGAGTGCCAGGATATATGGTAAGGGAGGAGGTAGGAAGGGAGGAGCTAGAAGCAAGGGCGGGAATGAGGGCCTGGGGGTATGAAAAGAGATTAGAGGATGGACGAGGGAGGGAGCTAGCGAGAAGGTGCAGGATGGAAATGAAGAAGAGGGTGAGAGCTGGAAAAGGGGTAGAGGGATGGGAAGGGGAGAGAAAAGAGTTTTACGAAAATAGAGGCTGGAAGGTAGAGAAGGTAGAAGAGATGTGGGAGTCAGAAAACATAAGAGGAGAAGAGATATGGAACATAGAAAGAAGGAAACAGAGGGAGGAAAGATGGGTCAGGATAGCAGAAGCAAAGGGGAACAAGGAGTATAAGTTTGTTAAGGGAAATGGGGTACCGGAATACCTGAAGAGGGGCTGGAAGGAGGAGAGGTGGAGCAGAGTGGCGAGGTTTAGGTTAGGGGATGAGATGAATGGAGGTTTATACTGGGAAAAGGAAGAGAAAAAGAGGTGCAAAATATGTGGGTACGGATTAGAGACATGGGAACATGTATGGGAGGTATGCTCGGGTTTGGGGTTAGACAGAGGATGGCAAGAGATGAGAGAGGAAGTGTTGGGGGAGAAAGGATAGGGGGAAGAATGGCTAGTGGAAATAGAAAGGATTAGAAAAGAAAGGGGGAAGAGAGGGAAGGAGAATTAGGGGGGAATAGAAAAAGAGCGACGGAAACGGTGGTCGGAAGGGTGAAAGGAGGAAAGAGAGATGAGAGGGCGAGAATGAGTGAGAGTTTAGAGTGAATGAGCCAAAGGAGTTTTTTCTTTTGAAATTTCTTTTTCTCCTATGGCGGGCGAGGCATGAGGTATGCGAGAGAGAGCAGGGATGTATATAGAGTGCAAATAATATGTATAGTAGTTTTAAGTTTCGATGTAAGCGGAGCGGGAGTCCGTGCTGTACCCCGCAAGGGAATAAATGGCAATATATATATTGTGACGTTGCAAAAATTTGCCGTCACAGTGGAGGTTTACCTCTCGCGTTTTTAGGCGTGACGCATTACCGCCACGCACTCTAAGCACCATCACGGCAACACACTCCATGGATCCTAATATAATTTCGTATATTTTGTTAAACTAACTCTTTTCGTATCTTAACTTATTTGTAACACGACATCACGGACGGCGTGAGGAGCATCTACGAACCAACAAACCAAGGAAGGACACACCGAACCAACGCCACGTGGGAACATGAAGGATCACCCCTACCATCGGGTGACCTCCATCCCAGGGAAGAGGAGGACCCGCTATCGTTTGCCGAATGACTGGCAGCGGAGGAGGCAGGAGTCGCAGGCCCAGCCGTGCCAAGCTAGGGGCACGCGCCAAAGGCCGGAAGCGCTCCATACCGAAAAGCGCCTCCCCATACCTCGCACAAGAAGAGAGGCTGCAGGGAAGAGGTCGAAAGGACCCTCCGAAGGAGGAGAAGAACCGCGGCAGCAGAAAACTCGAGGAGCCAGCAATACCGTCACGACTGCGACTAGTGGAGGACGCGCCTTCACACCCGTAAAGCCAAGGCAGTGACGAGGATGATCCCGTGGACCCTACCGAAGGGACAGCCAGGAGGCTGTCTTAATCTTACAATCCAGGGAAGAGAAGTTACCGTCGAGAACCGGCCCCTTAGATGGGGAAACGTGCACCTCGATGGAGTAACAGCATCCGCATCCTGAGGCAGAGCCAAGGATCCTCGTCGGGGATAGTCGCTATCGTCTAATATAGTATCGATAATGTAATGTCAATTATCTGCTATCGTTATATTTTGAGTATCGTCCTATCGTAATATGAAGGGACTCCTAACCATGTTTGAATTGTGGCGCGGGCGAATAAGTTCGGCAGAGGGCCCAACGCGTTAGATTAAGGGTGGGGATGTCACCACCTAACGAGCGTACGCGAGCCGATAGATCGCTCTCTCGTTGGCAGTCCGTGGTGGTGCAAAGACGTTTCGTTGTCGTTATTACCGGTGAGTTCTATAGTTCGAGTACCGTAGAATTTTCCTAGGGCATTATCGTCCCTTGCTACCGTTCTCGAATCCTTCCGATTCGAGACTAGTGTATCGCGGGGAAATTCCGTGGTTATCGGCTCTCTTTCTATTGTAACTAAGAATTGTATAATTTAGCTTAATATTATTGCGTTGTAATTAATAGAGTGATTTTTTGGATCCTGGAGTGTGGCCACTGTGCCTACGTATCGTTATTGCTTCTCAATATCGAGACGTACGTTAGTCGATTTTTGCTATCGCTTTGCTTTGCTTCGAGTTCTTCAAAGAACTACGACTCTGTAAATTTATCTGTTTCTTATTTATTTCATTCTCGCGAATATTAGTTGTATTCACCATTGTCGTATTACTGTTATATCTGTACTTTATTCTGTTCGAATTCCGAGGTACTGTGATATGCCATTGCGTAGCGTTCTTTAGTGATAGTGCTATCGTAATACTTCCAACCTTAGGGCTATCGTTCCGTGAAGGATGCGCTATTAGCTACGCCAATGTAGTACAATTGCTAGGGCTATCGTACGATTCTTACCCGACAAGGAGTATTTCCTTTGTAACCTATACGCGACCGATTTGCGGCATATCACTCCCGTTATTAATATTGTCGATATTGTAGTACCCAATTTTGTTCTTTCGTACCGGAGTATCCCACGGAATTAGGGACCTAGCTATCGAGCGGTCCACTTGTCTACACTGGTTGTTTTATGGATGTCCTAATAAAAAGGGCTTTGTTATAATTTGTTGAAATCATCGTTTGTTACTTTCGTAATTTCGCTAGCTCCCAATCCAACAACCCTGCCCCTCTATCATTTTGTTCCGCGGTGAACAGGCTGAGCTAGTGTGTTGTCGCCCGAATTTTCGTGAGAGTGGGTACCGAATATCTTGTCGTCCCGAAGACGGTATTCTTCGAGAATACCTGGCGCCCAAGATTTTTCGCCGGCTACCGTCCGTATAGGTGCTCTCGCGGAAGTTCGTGGATTTGTGGCGAGATTTCTAACCCGGCTACCGTCTGGCAATTTTCGCTGGTTAGAGCTATCGTCACAAAATTGGCGCCCCAACGTATAGGCCCGACGCGCAGAGGGAGCTAGTATTAAAAATGAATTAAATTTTTAGGATCGAAATTTAGCTACTGCGTTGTTCGCTGTTTATAACTACCGTCACAAATTTAGAGCTTGACGCGCAAAGGAGCTGATACCGAAAATCAATTTAATTCCGTAGCCTTGCCAGGAAAATTGAGAATTCATAGTTGTAAATTAAAAATTTATTTGTCGACGGAAGATTTAGCTTCGCGATCATAATATCCGAATTCCTCTAAACTCCAAATTCCTATTTCAAATATAATCTCGAAATTCCTAAATGAGAATTAAAATATCGTAGAGTCATATTAACGTAGAAAGATTGAACCACGAATTTATTCGAGAACCGAACGTTAGCTACCGTAGCGAAAATAAAGGGATTAACGAGAACGATGGACTGTCTGTTTACAATCACGCAGTAGACCGCGCTAGAGCTTGTTGCTAAGGGACTAGGCGAACGATAGACCGAGCGTACTAGGGCAACGAGTCTCCTTATTTTGCCACAGGAGGGCACGCGTACCAGAAACATAGCTTGTAGGTCGTGTGTACTCATTACCGAGTGATGCCCACTGGCACACAACCCGATTGCGCACACGCCCAGTTGGACACAAATCATTGGACACAACACGATTGGACACAGTGTCCATTCCGCACAGCAAGATTGGACACAACGCCGATACGACACATTAGTTTTGGACACAGACCGTTTAGCATGCGATAACATTGGACACATTAGAACTGTGTCCAATCTTGTTGTGGCGAATTGGTTTCGTGTGCGATCTGACTACGTAAGGACGGACAGTGAAATTGGACACAGATAGTTGTAGATAAATTTCAGATAATTCATTGGACACAAAGCCAGCTGCACAAATATTATACATACGAGATCAATGGAACAGGTTCTTACGTACTTTTCTGAAATAATGTTGAAGTTATTATAGAAATGTTACATGCTAGATTATAGGGAAGTGAACGCTCATAAGTTTATCCCAACAGCATTTAAATACTGTGACGTGCTGGGCAGATTTTACCCGCCCAGGGTCGGCTCGAATTAGCTATCGCAATACACGGGGGAAGGGGAAGGCAAAAAGAAAGGGGGACACGGTGTAAAATAGAAAAGAATATAATTTAGAAATAGATAGAAGAATCTGTACAAGAAACAAGAAAAGAAACAAAATCAGAAGAAAATCGCGGATAGCCACGCAGGGCTACGACGGGGGCACGCGGAGCTCACGCAGGAGCACGCGTTGGGAAGAGGGGCTTAGGCGGGCAAGGGGAGGGGACAGTAGGGGCTAGCGGGGAGGGATCAGCTGGGACTTGAACTCGGGCTAGGTATGGGCGCCAGCTACTGTTACGGTGTAGCACCGACGAGTGACCTCGAGAGGTCCTCGTTTGTTGACAATTTGGGAATGACTGGGCTAGCGGCGGGAGAGGTGAGGGGATCTCAGGGAGGAAGGTTCCCGAACGCAAAATGGCTTCTTACAAAATTACCTCGGTTATGGAATGCGAAGGGGGCAGGTGGTGGAAAAGGAAGGGCACGAAGGGTTTAAAGGGAACGCAGGGATGCTAAATCTAGGGCGCACGCAATACACCACTGGCCGTACGCGGTTGGCGGAAGGCCAGGCTAAGACTTCAAAAAGGTAAACTACTCAAAACGGCCGGTCCACGTGGGGACGGCTTAATATGTCCTGAAGGGACGTACAAAATCTACAGGGCTAATACTGGGGGGGGGGGGGATAGGGGAAAGGGACTAGAAAGGGACGAAACGCAATCACTCAGTACTCACATAAACGTTTCCGCAAGACTCGATATAATCCAAGAGATCGCACACTTTCACTCTCACTCTACTCGCACGGTACCCTGGCTCGAAGTGATTAGATTTCCGGTGATCCGGGTCCTCGTAGGCCTCCAGGGCCTCGATGATTGGCTGGGGCTGCTCAGCTGAGAGGGCTACGTGCTCTGGCATTGGTTGGCAGTTCCGGCATGGCAGGGCATTGGTCCGTTTCAAACTTGCAGGGCTGCCGGGCCTTCCAGGGCCTCGTGGCGGCGGCACTGTGCTGGCTTTGCCGGCGCGCGGACTGGCTGCGCGCGCCGGTCAAGATGGCGGCCTCCAGGCCTGTCAAAACTCTCCCGGGCACGTCCGCGGTCTCGGAGGGAGAGGGCTCCGCCGCTGTCACACGGGACGTTTTCCTGCCCGTGTGACGGGACTGCACCGGGGCTGCATATTGGTGGTGACGGTGTCAGGTTGGTGGGCATCCATCCCACGGACATCTCGATCAGCTGTTCTCCCTGCCAATGCCATCCCTGCCGTCCGCTGCCTCGGCGACGTAGCCACTCTCGCGGTCCATCCAGGGATGCTGAGTCCTCGTAGCCGGTTCAGGGTGATGTCCTCGGTGATGGTGTACGAGCCAGTGCCCTACGGGGAAGGGGACAGGGAGGGAAGAGTGGAGGGGAGGGATCTTATACTAGATACAACAGACCTAAAACACTAAATGAACGCAATTAACAATACTTCGCAAGACAGTACGCAATACTCGTGCTCGGGGCCAGTGGTGCCCTCGAGCCAGGTGACGGGGAGGGGTTATTATAACATTTGTGTTACAAACTCCCCCCCGCTTAGACGAAAGTACCATTCTAATGGTACTTGAGCGGTCATTCACACGGGGGAGGGAAGAAAGGAGGAGGGCACTGACAGGGATGATGGGACTGGCTAGGGTATCAGTAGGGGTAAGGTGAGAAGAGATATTCAGTAATTACGCTAGTATCACAGAGCGTTTTATTCTCCGAGGGCGGTTGGAGATAATGCCCACTACAAAGTAACACAAAAAAAAGGAACTAAGAACGCCTTTTCATGGCTTCCCATTAAATAACAAAAAAAAACTAAGAAAAGAAAAACAAAAGTCTTTGGCTTCAGCCTATCCGTGGAGAGAGAGCCAGGTGGGTCGCGGGGGTCGTCATCAGGGGGTCACAGGCCTTATTGCTTTCCCCAGCTCTTGGGGCACCGGGCTGCAGGGTGATTGGGCCCTCCGCAGGTCCAGCACCGGAACCTCACTTCCGGGTTCCTCCGGGGTGGCGGCCGGGTTGCCGGCGATGGCGGAGGCCCTCGGAGGGGCGATGTCTCAGGCGGGGTGACGTGGAGGGACATTAGGGCGGGCAGGGAGGTAGGAGGGCAGGGGGGGGAGACTTTGAGGGCCATCAGGGGCCTCGGAGATGGGAAGAGGGGCGCCTTAGTGGAGCGCAGGGCTGCGACCGCAGGGCCCCGGCTTGCCAGCTTCCGGGCTAACTCCACCAGGGATGCCCAGCGAGGTGAGGGTGTTGGGAGGTGGTCTAGGGAGGGGGTTGGGGAGAGGGATAACTCGTCCTCTGAGGTGGTCTCCTCTTCGGACCATTCTTCTGGCGGCGGGGTCCTCGTGCCAATCAGTGGCGGCTCAGGCGGCCCGGGCATATAGCCGATCGTGGCCCATCGGCCCTCCCTTGTTTTGGCCGCCCCGCGGCCCGTTCGCCTTGGTCCTGGCATCTTCTGGCTGTGAATTCGGGGCTTCAATAAGTAGGGCTCTCTCTTTCTCTAGGTATCACACTACTTGGGACTTTACTACCTGGTACGTAATACCAGCAAAATGCAGAAAGAAAAAAAAACAGAAAAAGAATCAAACAAACAATTGGATTACTTAATCGCTGTTATGGGCGCTCGTGTGGTATATTGCGGCTCTGGACTGCAAGGGTGTGATGCTGTTACTACAGGGCTACATGTCTTAGGGGGTCATGGGACGTCCGGGGTTTTAAACGCAAATTGGGTCCTCGGGATAGGGGTCCAATAATACATTTTCTGATCAATAGCAATACTCGGTGATTAAAGCAAAACTGATACTCTACTTTCAAGAACAAGACCAATACTCAATTCTAAAGAAAACTCTAATCGGTCGTGACCTTTGCAACGATACTTTACTCTAAGGGGTCTGCTGGGGGATCGTGGGAGGGGGAGGGGTCTTTGGATGGAACGACACAACGGGACTAAAAGGAGAACAAAAAGGAAAGGGGACTTGATGCTGCGTTCAGCAAGGGGTTCGTGCTTATGGCACGCTAAAGGGAGAGAAGGAAAAAGGGGGTTAGACAATTATTGAAGGAGTGGGCTGATAGTGATCCGCAATAATAATCTTTACTCAGTCTCAAACACTTTGTAAATACTGGGAGGTATCAAATTAATCGCAAACAAATGGAACATAGCTAATCTTTCTCGGGGCACTTATTCTCAAAATCCAAAAGCTACTCAAAACAAGGAAAAGAAGTACTGATTCTCAGCAAAAAGGGAGGGGTCTGAGTGTCGTCGTTGGTGGGGTTCCATCGGAGGGTAGAGGTCCTCGGGATGTATAAGCAGGGGGACCACGGGATGAGAAAAGGTGATAAGGGAAGTAAAAAGGGAATCTTTAGGCCAATTTGGATAGGCACCTTGCAGCCACGTGTTCTGCGCCACCACAGTTCCAGCACCTATACTTGGCGGGAGTGCTGTAGCGGCTTTCCCTGACGGTTTGCCGGGGATATTGGAATGTCCTCGCTAGTGGTGCGGAGGGCCTAGGAGAGGGTAGTAAGGGAATACGGATCAGACTCGGTGGAGGAGTCACTCTAAGCGCCATTAATGGCGGAATAATGGATTGGGACTTATGGGAAGTAAAGGTAGGATTGGGGAACGTTCTCGGGGAGGATCTTGGCGGTGGCCTTCGACGAGGGTTCACGTCAAAGGTCGCGCAAGGAATGGGTTTGTGGGAGGTATGGGGTGAAGGAAAGGGTCTGTCAATGATCGCTATGATTTCTGGGACATGGGACCTCGGGATTTCCTGATTCGTCGCTATAGGACCTCTTTCTCTGGTCCAGCTGGGAGGGGGTAGGTTCCTCTGGAGCGTTTCCTCTATCTGCGGGAGGGCATACCCGATCCCGCTTCTCTTGGCCTCCTGGGTACGGAGGGCCTCTCTTGTCTGAATTCTCTGACGTCTATTACTCATGAACGTTGGGCTTGTAGTTCCATGGCTCCTTAGGGGGGTGTTGTTGGAAGGGAACTCAATGGCTGGGCTACGGGGTGTGCGAGTAGGAGGGCGGGGAGGGGGTTTCTCGACTCTATACTCTATTCGGGTCCTCGTGTTCCGACATCGCGGACACGTCTTCGTACTGTGGCCTTTAAGGCCGCAAATTCTACAAAAATATCTTAGGGGTTCCTGACACTGAGGGTACCTGTGCCCTTTCTGATAACAATTATAGCACCTCAATGTGGCTAATGCTCTATCACGACTGGTCTGCATACTCGGGGGTGTGTGGGGAGGGGTTGGATTTCTCGGAGAGGGGTTTGTTGGGGGACCTCGGGTTATCTGGGCGTAGGTGAGGATAGTTGTTGGTCCCGCCATTTCCACGGAGTTATCCGCTGGGCTGGGAACTGGGAGTGGGGATGGAGATTGCGGAGGGGATGGGGGAGGGGAATTCGAGGAGCTGTCGCTAACTATTCCCGAGTCCTCCGACTCGTCTACACTAGCAGGTTCGGCGTTGGTGTCTCGTAAGGAGTTAAAGGGATTGGCGCGGAGGGAGAGCATTGCCTTATAAGAATTGACTTCGGAGGAGTGGCGAGGCGGAGTGGGGGCGATCTTAGTGGAGAGGATAGGGGGGCTGCCACTAAGGTCGGGACTCGAAGATATCACTTCTTTCATAGTCATTATCGGGGGACAGGTCGCACGGTTTGACTCAGGGGGCCTCGGGTTCGTCCTCGCGACGGCGGACGTAAAAGGGGTGGCCGATCCGCGTTCGTCCTCTGCGGGGTCCCACGCTATCGGCACATGTGGACATGACTTCCGGACCTCGTATCTCCAGTAACGATCCAGGATATCGACTGTACTTCCACCCACGCTCAATCCGGCGCGGTCACAAAGTCGCAAGATGTCGCTGAAGTTAGGGAAGGCCCTCAGGACCGCGCTAATCTTGGCTAACTTCTCTAGCTCTTCTGGAGGGGGAATTGCGGTGAGGGGGTCTACTTTGAAGGGGTGGTCGGGGGGAGCAATGCTGGGGGCTTCTATGGGGGTGGTGGTACTGACTGTAGGGGATGTCATTCCGGGGACGGTGGTGACGGGATCTGTCATTTTACAGTTAGAAAGAAATGGGGGTGTGGGGAGGGGTACCGAGGTGAGCGCTTAGACAAACAAAAAAAAAAGAACCTCAGAAGGAGGGTTACTCGGCTTCTGATATTTATCGGGCCCCACGTTGGGCGCCAAAATTTGTGACGTGCTGGGCAGATTTTACCCGCCCAGGGTCGGCTCGAATTAGCTATCGCAATACACGGGGGAAGGGGAAGGCAAAAAGAAAGGGGGACACGGTGTAAAATAGAAAAGAATATAATTTAGAAATAGATAGAAGAATCTGTACAAGAAACAAGAAAAGAAACAAAATCAGAAGAAAATCGCGGATAGCCACGCAGGGCTACGACGGGGGCACGCGGAGCTCACGCAGGAGCACGCGTTGGGAAGAGGGGCTTAGGCGGGCAAGGGGAGGGGACAGTAGGGGCTAGCGGGGAGGGATCAGCTGGGACTTGAACTCGGGCTAGGTATGGGCGCCAGCTACTGTTACGGTGTAGCACCGACGAGTGACCTCGAGAGGTCCTCGTTTGTTGACAATTTGGGAATGACTGGGCTAGCGGCGGGAGAGGTGAGGGGATCTCAGGGAGGAAGGTTCCCGAACGCAAAATGGCTTCTTACAAAATTACCTCGGTTATGGAATGCGAAGGGGGCAGGTGGTGGAAAAGGAAGGGCACGAAGGGTTTAAAGGGAACGCAGGGATGCTAAATCTAGGGCGCACGCAATACACCACTGGCCGTACGCGGTTGGCGGAAGGCCAGGCTAAGACTTCAAAAAGGTAAACTACTCAAAACGGCCGGTCCACGTGGGGACGGCTTAATATGTCCTGAAGGGACGTACAAAATCTACAGGGCTAATACTGGGGGGGGGGGGGATAGGGGAAAGGGACTAGAAAGGGACGAAACGCAATCACTCAGTACTCACATAAACGTTTCCGCAAGACTCGATATAATCCAAGAGATCGCACACTTTCACTCTCACTCTACTCGCACGGTACCCTGGCTCGAAGTGATTAGATTTCCGGTGATCCGGGTCCTCGTAGGCCTCCAGGGCCTCGATGATTGGCTGGGGCTGCTCAGCTGAGAGGGCTACGTGCTCTGGCATTGGTTGGCAGTTCCGGCATGGCAGGGCATTGGTCCGTTTCAAACTTGCAGGGCTGCCGGGCCTTCCAGGGCCTCGTGGCGGCGGCACTGTGCTGGCTTTGCCGGCGCGCGGACTGGCTGCGCGCGCCGGTCAAGATGGCGGCCTCCAGGCCTGTCAAAACTCTCCCGGGCACGTCCGCGGTCTCGGAGGGAGAGGGCTCCGCCGCTGTCACACGGGACGTTTTCCTGCCCGTGTGACGGGACTGCACCGGGGCTGCATATTGGTGGTGACGGTGTCAGGTTGGTGGGCATCCATCCCACGGACATCTCGATCAGCTGTTCTCCCTGCCAATGCCATCCCTGCCGTCCGCTGCCTCGGCGACGTAGCCACTCTCGCGGTCCATCCAGGGATGCTGAGTCCTCGTAGCCGGTTCAGGGTGATGTCCTCGGTGATGGTGTACGAGCCAGTGCCCTACGGGGAAGGGGACAGGGAGGGAAGAGTGGAGGGGAGGGATCTTATACTAGATACAACAGACCTAAAACACTAAATGAACGCAATTAACAATACTTCGCAAGACAGTACGCAATACTCGTGCTCGGGGCCAGTGGTGCCCTCGAGCCAGGTGACGGGGAGGGGTTATTATAACATTTGTGTTACAATACATATATGCATATTAAAAAGCTGCAATATCAAAGATTCAAATATGAGTGAAAAAATAGTATTGTGACGTATAACTGTTCTGTACGGTTACGGGGTAAAAATCTGTCCCATTATTACATTATTATAAAATATTCATCAATAGTCGTATTCTTTACAAAACGTGTGACTTTCAACTCACGAATAAATCCCATTGGCTAGTGTAAATTATCATGTTATAATTAAGATAATAATTAAAAATTTCATTAAAATGTATTACCAAATCATTAACAAGAAACATTGAACATAGAATTCATTTATGCCTGATGACGATTATCTCTACCTATTTGACGCGAACACTTTGTAAAGTTACAAATATTGGAAGATCATTTTTAGAAGATATATAATAAATTTATTATAAATGTACCACTGCAGTTCACATTCCCTCACTTCTTGTAGAGTTCTGGTTACATCGATATACCTTATTGTAAGGACACCTGGAGAGATAATAATTATTAAATGCCAATACTATAAATTTTGTCGTTTTAAATATCTAGGCATTGCTCTTTGCTATCTTGTTTCGTCGTTTGACTGTACTCTTCCTTCAGCATTTTTAAACTATTGAAGTTTAGCAATTGACATGCTTCCCAGTGTCACCAGTAATATCACCAATATAATAACTGCATTGCTGCTTCAGTCGAACAAATTGTACTCATTGCTCATGTCCCCTTTCCTTATATTCATGTGTTACTGTTATATAGTCATTTCTGTAGTACTTTCTTATTTTCTCTTTATAAATATGTTTAGATCAAGTGTACCTGGAAAAGATCCTTTTAAGTAATAGAAACTTTATAGACTGTCTTATATTGATACGAGATAGTCATTCATTAATTTATATTAATATTAAGTCAAAAATGCAGAAAGCTGATCTATTTCTTCGTGTCATGAAATTTAATTATTTACTATCAGATAATCACTTTTTGCCATCTGTTCTATTAATCTAACATCATTTGTAGCGTATGATCTTATTCAGATCGAAAGTAGGGAGCAGCAAACATTAAGCGATATGTAAAGAACATTGGGCTCTCCATAATTGTAATAACAGCGTCATAAATCGATTCTAACGAGTACTATCTATTCGTTAGTGATACTAGGAGCTCATTACTTATGCTCTTAATCAGACTTTCGGGTACCATTATATTAGTCCAACAGAAGATTCGTTGTACGCATGAAATATGTCTAGCTGGAATAAAAACGATCTTCCAATATTTGTAACTTTACAAAGTGTTCGCGTCAAATAGGTAGAGATAATCGTTATCAGGCATAAATGAATTCTATGTTCAATGTTTCTTGTTAATGACTTGGTAATGCATTTTAATGAAATTTTTAATTATTATCTTAATTATAACATGATAATTTACACTAGCCAATGGGATTTATTCGTGAGTTGAAAGTCACACGTTTTGTAAAGAATACGACTATTGATGAATATTTTATAATAATGTAATAATGGGCCAGATTTTTACCCTGTAACCGTACAGAACAGTTATACGTCACAATACTATTTTTCACTCATATTTGAATCCTTGATATTGCAGCTTTTTAATATGCATATATGTATTTAAATGCTGTTGGGATAAACTTATGAGCGTTCACTTCCCTATAATCTAGCATGTAACATTTCTATAATAACTTCAACATTATTTCAGAAAAGTACGTAAAAACCTGTTCCATTGATCTCGTATGTATAATAATTGTGCAGCTGGCTTTGTGTCCAATGAATTATCTGAAATGTATCTACAACTATCTGTGTCCAATTTCACGGTCCGTCCTTACGTAGTCAGATCGCACACGAAACCAATTCGCCACAACAAGATTGGACACAGTTCTAATGTGTCCAATGTTATCGCATGCTAAACGGTCTGTGTCCAAAACTAATGTGTCGTATCGGCATTGTGTCCAATCTTGCTGTGCGGAATGGACACTGTGTCCAATTGTGTTGTGTCCAATGATTTGCGTCAAACTGGGCGTGTGCGCAATCGGGTTGTGTGCCAGTGGGTACCCCCCCTCATTACCGATATAGGGACCTTGACACTAGAGTACCGCGAATTAAATATCGAAATTTTACGTTCGGGAGCTATCGTGTATCGCTTGAATTTCTTTTAACCGCTAGTACCCTGCAATAATAATTTCGAGTATCGAATTTGGGTAGCAACCGTTAGCACACGGTGCAAAAATTAGAGACTTTTCGTATGTCGGATATACCTACCCCAGACGACTGGGTATTTTTCTTAAAAGCCAGGGAGGTAGTTATCGAATTAAAAAGACGCGGACTCTTGTTGGACGGAACACTTCCAGAAGTACGAGCTAGATTAATACGCGCCGTACAATTAGAAAGAAGTGAATTATCGGGAGCAGAGGCTCCCAACATCTCTGAATCACCCGAGTATTGTAGAGTTTCGAACGAAATGTCGAATACATCGGAGCCTAGAAGTCCGTCCCCACAACCAGAACCCAGTAGGGCTAGCTGCATACACCCCATACCTGAGGGAAACCGAACACCCCAAATAGGAGAGACCTCCCTGCTATCGCAATATACTGTCGAACAGATCTCCAAAACCGCCCAAGTCTATGAAAGGATGCGAAAGTTGAAACTTCAGTTCTCGGGCAAGGAAGACGTAGAAACCTTCTTGAGACGGGTGGAAGAAGGTCGGGAAATGATAGCAGCTACCGATGACGACATACTGAAATGCCTTCCGTTTTGCCTGTCGGGAATGGCATTAATCTGGTTCCGGAATGAGAAAGATCGATTGAAATCGTGGGACGATTTGGTCAACAGTTTTCGGGCAAGGTTTAGCGACTCCGACTTTCAGTTTGCTCTCGCAGACGAAATATTGCGTAGGACACAGGGTGAATTGGAACCGGTTGCCGATTATCTGACGTGTTTAAGGGCTATGTTCACGCGACTGGACCCTCCCTGGACGGAGGAAAGACAGGTTAGCTACGCGCATAGGAATCTACTACCGAAGTTCCAAGTCGCGATACCGCGTAGGGAAGCTACCGATATGAGTACAGTGGAACCTCTCATAGCGTACGTAATAGGGAGACAATGTACGCTATGTGAAGTACCAATCGCTAGCCAGAACCGGCTGTAGTCGATCGAATGCTATCCCCACCATTCCCCTTCCTTGACACTCGTGCAGTGCCGTGACTGCAGATCCCGTGTTCCCTCGTGCCGGTATGAGATTTTGTAAACAAGCGCCCTTCTGAAGTGTATGTGCGACGGCCCTGATCAATCCCCCTCCAACCAACCTACGCTCCGCCCTCGTACGCTATGAGAGTGTACGCTATGAGAGGTTCCACTGTACTCTCAGGATCTTAGCTGCTTGCTGCGAGAGGAGTTTTTCGTGGATTCAGAACTACCGAATGCCGCCAGCGCCGGAACAATCCTTGCTCCCAGATCTAGCTTACCATCCACCCCAAACAGGATGTCACGTCATTCCATCCCGGCCTTGGCCACTTTAGAAATAACGGAGGATGATTCCCTCGAAGTACAATCTCGGGTAGCCTGATTTTAGACAGTAGAATTAATGTATCGTTACCATAGGATATCAGACACGTCTGATCATTATCGTTGTTACGATTGCTAAATCCGGAAAATCAAGCAATCGTAAATGAGATTTGTAAAATAAGGATGATTCGTTTGTTCGGTCTACTTTAACAGCACGTCCACGTGTTAATACAAGGCCTATCGAATTTTATGATTTGGAATCGTGATAATTTCTCAAGATGTGTCTTCGCGGATCAGGGAATATTCTATTTTTAAGTGATTCTTCAGTAGGTAGATCTTTTGGTAAACTTGAATATTCTATGAGAATCAATTTCCACGGTAAGTACTGAATAGAATTATTTTGTTCGTCAACTTGATATTTTGTCGCGTCAAGATCCTTTTGGCTCGTTGGTTTTGTTTGTCTTTGAGTGTATGGTTTATCTAATTGTCTGAATATTTTATATAATTGAACCTTTCTACCACTTCGTTTAGGCATAAGTCTGTACTTACTCAGATTTTGTATAAACGGTATATTTGGAATTCCCTCAGTATGCGATTGAATCTCAATTAGGTCGTTCGGTATGAATCAGTCCTATCCAAGTCCTGATGATGTATGGAATGTTGATCGAAGTTTTGATTTATATTAATGATTTGGTAGGATAAGGTAGAGGCCCTAAATCCGGCTTCAGTTCTACCTTTTTGGAAATAGTAAGGATGGATAGAGGCCCTATATGACGGCTTCAGTTCTATCCGGGAAGGTTGCAAGTATTTGTAAATACTCTGATTTTGGTAACTTGGATAAGATTTAGAGGTACTTGGTATATTTTAATTTCACTCGCGACTCTAATTGGAACTTTGAATATGTTTTAACGCACCCGACAACTCTAATGTTGCTCTCTTAAACTCCTTTTAACCACATCAACCACCGACCCGAATGCTACTTCTGGCTCCCTTTTTATAGCAGTAAAACTACTTCTGATTGGTCAATGTGACTCCCCTTCTTCAAAATTCTTAATATATCGATTGATAGCTAACCCTTTTCCGATAATCAACATACCAAGTCGTACTCCGTAATTTGAATCTCCTTGAATGTTATCCGAGAAGATTCAGGCTTATCCGTTTATTTATCATTGTTCAATATTAACAAAGTAAAATACAATATTTAATATTGTTAGTGTAACGTTCATAATATTGTTACATTAATGATTATATGATTAAATGATTATAATGTGTAAAATAATATAATGTATTTTGTCATTGATAATTATAAAGAGTGGAACGTAACAATAGATTACTGGGCGCCAGGTGTATCAAGAGATACACCGCTGTCTCCAGAGGATACGCCGGCCAGCTCTTGTGCGGTGGGGTCCTGGGTCTGGGAGACAATAACGAAACCTAAAGGTGAATAACAACCAGACAACACAAATGGGGCTTTGAGAAATCAAACGAGGCTGAGGTTTCGTTTAAAAGCACGGAACCCACAAATGGGCCCGATTTATTTAACACAAGAAAATAAAAGATAACGAAAGAGATAAAATTTAAAATATACAAATTCGATAAGGAACAGACGTAATAACGGAACACTGCATGGAACAGTAGCTACAAAATAATAATAAACTCGAATAGGAACAACGGTCCCTTCTAAAATGCAATAGCCGCAACAACACAGATAATAATTCCCTTAAGGATTAAATGCGGTTGAATTCCTTGCGGGGAATTCCTTCCTAGAAAACCGGACACTTCCGGCAACAATCCTCGCGTTCTATAATACGCGCGCAACGAATCTAAACAGTAATATTTACCAAATCAGCTGACGAGTGGCCTAGTGCCTGGCTCGTCGGCTCCACAATATTTGCAATTTTGAGCGCGGTAATCCTAACGGTCCCTGACCTTATACCGAATCCCTAGATTCCTCGTCAGGAATCCCGATCTGTCGCTGGCCGTCACGCGTGTGTATCCTATCCCGTTACGAAGATTTCCGCGGTCCAGATCAGCTCCGGAGCCCTACGTGTCGACTGAAAATATCAGCCCGACCCTACGCACTCCCCGACCTGTCTTTCTAGCCCCACGAATATCCCCGGGAGAACTACGTACCACGGCGCTGTACGTACAATACACGACGCAAGCCCGAAGCGATTACGCGTAGCGTGGACTGGAGAATATTACTTGACATGCAGGTATTTCAAACATGCTCTACGAATAATATAATATACAACTAGAAACTCAATTTTGAGGCGAGACCACAGACCCTCCCGATCGGCACCGAATGGCCAAGATTTAATCTCATCGATCAAGTCAGCGGAAGGCGACACGTGCTATCTGGATCCAAGATCCAGTAGCTAACTCTATTGCCCAGTAAATCTCGCTCAATTACAAATTTAGGAAGCTCGGTAGCGTCACTCACCCTTCATCGCTCTATCCAAATCCTCTCGGGTTCCTCTCTCCATTCCACTCTTACTCGCACTATCGGAAAAGAAAACTACTTTTGGCAACGCACTCCGCACCTAAGCTTAGCTACACCGCAAGTGACGCTACCCGATCGCTCGCCCGCTAACGTGCCCTAGTGGCGCGGAGGAACATTACCCTTGGGCCCAATCAAATTTGCGCTAGCCCCTACGCGGCCGAATTCGCCCGCGATCTTCAATTATCTACGTGCTCCTAGAAAAATAGATCCGCGCATCTTCTCCTCTTCTGAGCGATTGCAGTGTCTTTTCTCGGTGCGGGAATCTCATCCGCACCCTATCCCTCGATGTACGGCCCCAAGCCGCCACTGCAACCCTCGGATGCTGCTGGAATCTTCCCTCTTCTCGCGGCGTCCTTTCGCGTAGGTGGCCTCGCTCAGTGGTGCTCTGCGGTCGCGCTGGCCCTCCTCCTGCTGGCTACGTCACGTCAGTGCTGCTGATCGCACGGGTCGGGCCCCTTTTCTGTAGTCAGGGCCGTTGCTGCTTCATATGTTTCTCCGATCGGTTCCCTTACGGGACCGATCACCGCTAGTAACATTCGAAAAGACAGACCCCGAAGGGAATTAATAAACATTCTACACGCTACATTCAGTCCACGCTCGACGCAAACGTTAGGTTGCCTTACGAGCCTCACGGTGTAGCTCCTATTTCGCCTTTTTCCTCTCCCTTTTGTGACGTGCACCAAGTGCCACGTCACAATATGTATTGTAACGTGGCGTCCGTGGGACGGCCAGTTACATAAAACCATAGGGGCACGGGGAGCCGTGTCGCCGACGAAAGCCGCCTAGAGAATGCCTGTGACGACGAAAGTTCGTGGCAAGGGGAAGCCGGGAAGAGAAACCGGCGCCGCCGAGCCCGAACCGATCTGACTACGTAAGGACGGACCGTGAAATTGGACACAGATAGTTGTTGATAAATTTCAGATAATTCATTGGACACAAAGCTAGCTGCACAAATATTATACATACGAGATCAATGGAACACGTTCTTACGTACTTTTCTGAAATAATGTTGAAGTTATTATAGAAATGTTATATGCTAGATTATAGGGAAGTGAACGCTCATCAAGAGACGCGGTAGCGTCTCGACGCCAAGTATTAAAAAAAAATTAAAAAAAAATCGGTCAAAAGAAAAAATCAGCCTTCTCATGAGACGCTACTGCTACTCTTATTGACGCCAAGTTGGCGCTTTTTCGTCTGCTACGATGAAATAACTTGAATTATCTGCGGGTATATGTCGTGGGCGAAAAATGTGTCAGGTCGAATATTTTTTATTTTTTTTTTTCTTTGCAATGAGCCTTTGCCCAATAAAATCGGTTCCCGCAATGCTGATATCTGGCATCTTAGCAATATCAGTCGAAAAATTTTTCTCAAAATGTCCCCTCTCACACAATCTTAAAAAATTTGTCCCCTCACATATACGTATGAGCTTCGATGCGACACAGGCATATCGAGTCGAGACGCGCATGCGCAACGAGCCAGAGAACGCGTGTAGTCTGTTTATATGGCCTCAGCTGTTGGCTACTATCGCAATTTCTAACCTGTCTCTTCGTGAAAAAATTCAGTCATTTCATCAGTCATATCAGTGTGATATATATTGTGACGTATATTTCGCGATCTAGCCTCGTCGGGAGATGAGAGACTGACCGGCGCACAACTTACGCGATTCCTTCGCGTTCCAGGCAACCCAGGGCTAATACATACAATTCAAAAAAAAAATACCACTGGTATTGTTGGGCGCCAGGTTCCAAAACGGGAACCACGTATCAATGTCTACGGTTCTTCTTCGCGTGCCTACGTTGGCTAACTCAGTACCGCGGAGGCGTCGGGGATCTTCAAGAGTAAGGACAACTTCAATCAAATGAACACTTCGGCTTTTTGGGTCAACAATAACAAAATCGATCGTTTATTTTTGCGCCGATTTCGGACGCGACCACGCGGATATAACAAAATCCAAATTTAACAATTTCAGAATAAATAATGGACCCAATAAGATCGCGACTAAAACAACAATGAATGACAATAGCAACTTTTACTTAGGTCCTAAAACGAATTCTACGCATAACGTTCGCGATCTATTCCGCGCAGTCCAATTCTTACGATTCGCTAAAATCCATTCGTACAATCCGATAAAATTCGATACTTCGACATTCACTCAATACTTTCATACGATTCGATACAATTCGCTCTTTCGACAATTTCTAACATTCGATAAATACTTTCGTACACTTCGCGACAAATTCGACAATCCACTTCGATATGACTTTCGAACAATTCGACATACGTTTCATTTACATCCAATCTCAATTTTTGAGTCAAGTCGACAATTTCATGCGATCTAATCACGACACTTCGAATAACAACACCTCAAGGACTATTTCGTGTCTCTCGGCGACACGTCCCTAACGCGAACGCGATACAATAGGATTCGAAAATCGAAAATCAACTCTGCCGAGAGAACTTATCATTCACACACATTCATTCGCTTCGATTTACAAACGGGCGATAAATATGTCCACGATGGGCAACATATTTACGCGAACAAAGTCCCTTGCCGGTCGGCGGAATCTCGTACTTCCAAAACGAACGCGATTCTACGTGTGGGAAAATCTCCCACGTGCCTACAGGCACAATTCACAAAACGAACAACGCGGGGTTATACGAGATTTCGTCGCTCACAAAAATACAACGAATCGCTTACCGAAATCTCTATGTCTCTTCGATAAGGAGAATTTAGCCCGTATACGCGGCCTCGGACGAAGTCCGGATTCTCCATAGGACTTAACCCCAGAAAACAAACGGTTCCAAAAACACGACTCGCGTCGTCGACGGTCCAGGCAAGAAGAAGGAAGTTGCCTTCCCTTTCGATCGTAATCGGCAGCACCGGAGACTATCATCCTCTCCCTTATTCGCAACCACCGCTGATTGGTCCTACGGCCCCAATCAGAAATCTCCAAAATGACACCACGCGCTATTATTCAAATCCGTCTTCGCGACAATTCATTCGATTCGGGAACAGCGATTACTGGCTGTCCCGCGATGGGCTCCGTCGTCCCATAGGAATTCGCAACGGTTCACCAGGCGTCCCCGGATTCCCAGTTCGCGAGTCTTCGTTCCGTTCTTCGATAGCGGTGGGCCTCCGTCATGAGTTGTGGTGCGTTACAGGTGCTCCGTCGTTCGTAGGTCGATGTCACGCGGAATGAGTAATAGCTCCCTGCTAGTTACTCGGTACGCGTAGACCAGTTCATGTAGCTCGGGTGATAGCGTGCGTAGAAGTGCTCCAAGTCGCGAGGTGATTGGTGCGGTGAGCTACAGCGCGCGCAGCTAGGGCCCAGCCGGCGCTCTGACGTCACTCAGCCTTTCGTCCTCGTTCCTCCCACGCTGATGATCCCTCGCTGGTTCTTCGCGAGACTCGGTAAGCCCGCGAATACAATATTCGCGGCATGGGACATAGCAAAAATCAAACAACAAAATTAGAAATCAACCAATTCGCAACTTCGTTAGCCCTTGAGGTGGTGGCTTCTTCCCTGGATTCTTTTCTAACACGCGTTTTCCCGCGTAGCACGACAGTTCCCGCCGAGGACCTGACGGGGTAAAATCTGCCCCGTCACAATATATATGTCCATAGCTCAGAAAAGGGAAAGCAATGGATTTACCAAGAGGTATTTTAATGCGGCATGGATTGTCTTTTTCATGTTTCTTCACTCTGATTGCTCATTTATGTCAAAGAATGCTCCATGAATTTTCTACATTGGTATTTTATAGTGTTAACCATTTAATAATTATAATTGTCTGTCGAAAGGACTTCAGTTGAAATAGACAGTTTGTCTGAATGAATTCATTCAAAATAGACAGGTTATCATATTTAAAGAATTAACACTATGAAATGTCTAGATGGTTAACTTGTAGAGCATACTTAAAAAAACTGAGTGAGCTTTACCGCATTAAAATAGGTAGAGAATTACAGACTTCTTGCAAAATCTATTGCCACTTTAAAGTTTTTCTGGGTTAAGGAAACACAACGTAACACCACTCTGTCTTATTCATGACTAAGCTGGACTATTCATTTTTCAGCGAATATGTAATGTATCCTGTCTACGATGACTTTTGATATTCCATAGTTCAACTTTCTGACAATAACCATCACTTTTGCTTAATTCCAGGAAAAAAAGTATAAGTAATTGAAAATTACTGGACGCAAGAGTCAATTTGTTTGAGACGAGGATGTAAATTGTATTTCACTTTCTGCTCGGCAAATTCATTGCATCTGATACTTTTTTCTTAGCGTTGAGTAAATCAAGAACATTACAGTCCAGGATAGTTCGAATAAACATGTCGTCTACAAAAATATGAGCTTTTCTATTTGTTTAATTAATAAAAAGCCATTTATATATATTTTGCTGATGGAAGCTGAATTCCTCTAAGACACTTGCTTCCGCATGATAAAAATATAAAGAAAAGATTCATTTATAAATTTAAATTTGTGTCAGAAGGAATGTCTGAAATGAAATCAAGCATCAGTCAACGTAAGATGTAAATTTCTTTTAATCTATTCGATGAGAGGAAAAAATTCATAGCTTTGCTGACGATAGCTTTATTTGAACCTGTCAGCAATGGAGTTTGTCTGTTATATTCAACGCTAGGAAAAAAGTATAAGTAATTGAAAATGACTCTACGCAAGAATCAATCTGCTTGAGACGAGGATTTAAATTGTATTTCACCTCCTGCTCAGTAAATCCATTGAATCTGATTTTTCTTTTTTCTTAGCGTTGAGTACATCAAAAACATTACAGTCCAGAGTGGTTCGAATAAGCATATCATCTACAAAAATATGAGCTTATCTCTCTGTTCAATTAATAAAACATTAATAATACATAGCATTAATTTATAACGCGACATATGCAAATTGCTGTATATTTGTGCAACGTACCTGATGTCCATCAAGCTATGCCAAAACACACGCTTATAAAAGAGAAAAATGGAAAGATAGAAAGGGGGGGAGAGAGAGAGAGAGAGAGGGGGGGGGAGAGAGAGAGAGAAGGACCGCAAGAAATAATAAAAAACGCATTGTTAAATATTGAACAATTTTTTATAAAACATAAACATTAACTCTTTAACATTAACTTTAAACATTATTTTTTAAAACTGAAACTTCAAATAACATCCTTGACATCCTTCGAACTGCAACAAAAATAACAAATATTATAAAATAATATTTATCAAGGAGCGCGTTTGCCCTGTTAAAAAAAATAACACCGTTTATACTTACTATTATTAACCGCCGCCTCGCCTGCCGCCTCGGCCCCTCGCCCGATAGGGCCCTTGGCTCGCTAATCTCCTTAGCATGCGACCCAAAAATGCTTCAGCATAATTTTGCCGAGCCCTCCTCCCCGCTCTTGTTCCGCGGCGTTGATAATGTTCTGTAAAATGAAAAGTAAAAATAAATTAATGAGTAAAATAAATGCAAAATTGTATTTTTATAATTTAGCATACATGGTAAAACAGTTTCTGACAAGTGTGAGGTTGCAGCATGAGTCGAACGCGATTATTGCAATCACACAAGTTAAGAAAACGTTTTCCCAACAATTAATTTACAAAATTTTACTTCACAAGCACTGCGTTGACTGAGCATGACCTGGATCGTGCCCAGATGACACAGTAATGCTCGTCAAGTAAAATTTCCCTAGTGGCTTTTCATTTGATGCAGCTTTTAATTATACTCGTTGATGGATTTTAAAACTAAAATATATTGACTGATGAAATTGAAAGCAGCATCAAATGAAAAATCACTTGTATTAAGAAAATGAAGACTTTTTACTTACGTTGTTCGTCCGCTGGAGGGTTTTCCGGCTGTTTTTCTTGCCGGTTTTGTTGAGGTTGAGCCGGCTCTGCGGGAGCCGCCACCGACTCTAAAAGTTTTGCCTCCATCTGAAATATAAAAAAAACACATGAATTAATCGTTATAAAAAAAACATGCTTAAGAGCCGCAGTAGAATCTCGACGCCAAGTAATTTTGTATCGTCGGACGATGTTTACTTGATTGAGACGCTACTGCTCCTTTTATTTACCGCGACGTCGGCATTATATCTGCTTAAATATAATTTTAATTACTTACCTCGAAATCGTTTTCGCTTGGTTGCTCCATTTTGAAAAACAAAGAAGACGACGAAGGAAGAAACATAGATCTTTTTTTGTCTTATATCTGGCTTTCAAAAACAGAAAAACTTTTGTGTTCGACACTCTTATTGGTTGTTGTGGTTGACACGAAATTCACGGGTACCTGATAGGCCTTTCGGAGACTGTGCTTCTTCCCATTCGGAAAGCAAAAGCTATGGATGACATAGCTAAAGTAGCTAAATATCTGAAATGCAAATACATCATTTCAATTACAATTTACAGCAATTATAGATATGGATTGTTAGAAATAAATTCAAATTTTTACCAGGATTAGGTTTATTAGAAAATCAAACCTACCGTAACGTCACGTATAACCTGTCACGTTCAGAAACGTGTTTTCTATAATTAGTGACTTGTCTCACTTCTTCCCTTTTTCTTCGCCGCAAATACAGCACAATTGTTAGTAATAAACGTCTTCTATGATCCATTTTATGACTTAACGCGCCATCAAAATTTAATATCACGACCAATCACAATATGCCTGTGCGTATATACGTTGGAAAGAGGTACAACTCTGTTGTAAAGTTTCAAGATTCCCCTGCTCGCTTTCCCGCTTCCTGCTGCTTCCGGTCTGAATGAGCCCTATGTTACCCGGTCGAATGTCATCAAAAAACAAAACAGAGACGCGGTAGGGTTTCGACAAGCAGTATTGACAGAAGATTTATTGGCCTATTTATTCAGTGTTCGAGAGGCGCAAATCATTGTGTGTATAAAGAGTGTGCCGAGTGTAAAGTGTCGGTGAAAGTGCAAAGATATATTGGTGCAATATAAGTAGCATTAGACATATTCTTTTCTGGGTTCGCTGCGGTGAGTAAAAAAAGTCATGTCATTTTGCTATTTCTCAGTAAGAAAACGTGCTGCATGACGTATTAGCAAAAAATGTGAATTCTGCGACCGCATTAAGCTAAAATCTAACGGGGATTCATGCGTTCAGGCATACTATGTTGTCAGATATTAGCTTAACCAACCTGGTTATTTTATTTTTTTTTTATTATTTATTGCAGATTGAACGACTACGGGATACACAAGCGATTTTTTTTCCTTTTTTGTTTTTAAAGAGTAATTTACTTAAGAGTTCCAAACTCACTGGCGGCTCAAAGCGCCTGGCATTCTGTTCGAGGAGTTTTTACTGACACTGCTGTAGCATTCGCAAACAGAAATCGATTTTCGATTCTAAATGAGCTTGACGAGAACGCTAACGATTAGAAAAGCACACTCGAACAAAGAGTAAACGGTGTAAATGCAAGCACAAGTGAAAAAAAAGAACGACCAGTCCTAAAAGTAATCATACTAATAAAGTTATCGTCGTTGATGGCGCTAGTACATTGAACAAAATACATATACAGCAAGTCTCTGGTAATGAATTACAAGAAAATGTTGGAGATCGCAAATCAACCAAAAACAGAACGTTCATTCCGAAACAGGCTTCCAACAGTGTTCGACAGGTGCAAATGATCGCCGCTAGTCGACAGTTGAACGATGGTCATATTAATGAATTCGGAACGTTGTTAGCAACATTTTCCGAATACAAACCAGTATGTACATACAGATTTCAACAACTTCATGAAGTACCACAAGTTTTACCGTATAAAAAGCACATTCAGATATTGTACTGCAGTGTCAAATACGATGGCTTCGTAAATAATCATTGGATATGCAGCTATTATAAAGAAGGGAAAATATACATTTACGACTGCATGCGATTTAATAAGTTGTATGAGTTTCATGAGAAGTTTCTTCATGCATTACATCCATATGTCGATTTACAAGACCGCGAATCAGTACTTTTTCCACCAGTCGAGAAAATATCTAATATTTTTAATAGTGGAGTGTATGCGATCGCTTATGCTGTATGCCTTATGAAAGCGTTGCAACCAGAGCATATAAGATTCGACGAGACAAAGATGCATAGCCACTTGATTAATATGTTTCAGACCAACACGATTGAACAGTTTCCGTTTCAGTTTATTGAAACAGTTTATTGAAATAAATGCAAAAAATTCATCGCAAATGGCAGAGTGTCAATCTAAGCATACAGACCATAAGAAAAATCATCAACCAGCTGTGCAGTCTGAGAAATGCAAAAAACGAAAACTTAGTTCTGAAAGTGGTAAAAAAAGTAAAATATTAATACTTAATGATGACATTGTAGCTGTTGATGATGGCATTGTTAATAAATCATCACTTATAGAGCGCATAGTTGTAACTAATACATCTGCTAATATCGAAGTGTCTTGTGTTCGCCAGATGCAAATTATAGATTCTGGACAAAGGTTAAATGATGATCACATTAACGAATTTGGAGATCTTTTAAGAATGTGTTCCGACTATGACCCAGCGCAAACGTACTGGCTTCAACGGCCTGAAAAGATACCTCGCATTTCACCGGTGCAAATCAAAAAAATTTCAAACGATATATAGAAATTACAATTAATTTTTTTTTGTGTCAGCTGTTTCAAATATTAGACGAAGTATTTTGTAAAATTTTTACCGCAATCTGTGTCTCTTGTTATACATTTAGTAGTGTCTACTCATCTTTATTTTTACTGTTTACTGTGAATTAACTTTTTTAATCATCACTGAGATATATGTAGAATGAGATTGTTTAATTTTTTCATGATGTTCTTACTTTCAAAAAGATATCAAATAACACCAAAAATGTTTTTTCAAAACAAAAAGGTTACGCCAAGTATTAAAAGTGTAGTCATTCCATAAAAAATAAATCCTTGCTAAAAAAATCTCTTGATACCTAGCAAAAATATTAAATCAAATCCAATAAATTAGCCAAGCAAAAATCCTGTGGTGTACTGGTATGTGTGAGGCACGGTCCGGCGAGAGGGCACGACAAATGTAAGAGCGTGCGAACGAGTCAGTCGTTGAATTCGAGGCTTAAGCACACACGGTCTCCGTAAATCGGAGGAAATAAAGGCTTTTGGCTGTGGTCAAGGGAGCCGATTTGTTCGCAGGTTTCTTAAGACCATTCCCGTACATTACAATCTCCTAGGTAGATGCTTAATAGACGTACATGTTTCTCTACAAAAAACTTGGTGTGCCAGCGACTAGCTCCAATATATGGTGGACATATGACATAATGCATCCCATGATTCTAAACGCGACCTGCAATCTAGCAAGGCTTATAATCGACTGGGAACACAGACGTCTTTTACATGCAGGGCCACAGCAGTTATTAGCCTCACTACGGCAACGATATTGGATTATCAGCGTACGCAACGCGGTGCGTAAGACGGTCCATAATTGCCTGACATGCCATCGGTGGAAAAATCAAGTAGCAACACAATTGATGGGGGCTCTCCCTGCTGCAAGATCTACCTCATCTCCGCCATTCCAAACGTGCGGAGTGGATTACGCCGGACCATTCGCAGTGCGACTCGGTCATGCCCGCAGCAAAACCACAACCAAGGCATACATTGCGTTGTTCATATGTTTCGCGACACGCGCCATTCATATCGAAATAGTCACCGATCTTACCACAGAAAGCTTCATAGCGGCCCTGCATCCCTGGCACACCAAGTTTTTTGTAGAGAAACATGTACGTCTATTAAGCATCTACCTAGGAGATTGTAATGTACGGGAATGGTCTTAAGAAATCTGCGAACAAATCGGCTCCCTTGACCAGAGCCAAAAGCCTTTATTTCCTCCGATTTACGGAGACCGTGTGTGCTTAAGCCTCGAATTCAACGACTGACTCGTTCGCACGCTCTTACATTTGTCGTGCCCTCTCGCCGGACCGTGCCTCACACATACCAGTACACCACAGGATTTTTGCTTGGCTAATTTATTGGATTTGATTTAATATTTTTGCTAGGTATCAAGAGATTTTTTTAGCAAGGATTTATTTTTTATGGAATGACTACACTTTTAATACTTGGCGTAACCTTTTTGTTTTGAAAAAACATTTTTGGTGTTAAGTTTATCCCAACAGCATTTAAATACATATATGCATATTAAAAAGCTGCAATATCAAGGATTCAAATATGAGTAAAAAAATAGTATTGTGACGTATAACTGTTCTGTACGGTTACGGGGTAAAAATCTGGCCCATTATTACATTATTATAAAATATTCATCAATAGTCGTATTCTTTACAAAACGTGTGACTTTCAACTTACGAATAAATCCCATTGGCTAGTGTAAATTATCATGTTATAATTAAGATAATAATTAAAAATTTCATTAAAATGCATTACCAAGTCATTAACAAGAAACATTGAACATAGAATTTATTTATGCCTGATGACGATTATATCTACCTATTTGACGCGAACACTTTGTAAAGTTACAAATATTGGAAGATCATTTTTAGAAGATATATAATAAATTTATTATAAATGTACCACAGCAGTTCACATTCCCTCACTTCTTGTAGAGTTCTGGTTACATCGATATACCTTATTGTGCAGCTAGCTTTGTGTCCAATGAATTATCTAAAATTTATCTACAAATATCTGTGTCCAATTTCACGGTCCGTCCTTACGTAGTCAGATCGCACACGAAACCGAGAGACAGAGAGAGACAGAGAGAGACAGAGAGAGAGACAGAGAGAGAGACAGAGAGAGAGACAGAGAGAGAGAGACAGAGAGAGAGACAGAGAGAGAGAGACAGAGAGAGAGACAGAGAGAGAGAGACAGAGAGAGAGAGACAGAGAGAGAGACAGAGAGAGAGACAGAGAGAGAGAGAGAGAGAGACAGAGAGAGAGACAGAGAGAGAGACAGAGAGAGAGACAGAGAGAGAGACAGAGAGAGAGACAGAGAGAGAGACAGAGAGAGAGACAGAGAGAGAGACAGAGAGAGAGAGACAGAGAGAGAGAGAGAGACAGAGAGAGAGACAGAGAGAGAGACAGAGAGAGAGAGACAGAGAGAGAGAGAGACAGAGAGAGAGAGACAGAGAGAGAGAGACAGAGAGAGACAGAGAGAGAGAGACAGAGAGAGAGACAGAGAGAGAGACAGAGAAAGAGACAGAGAGAGAGACAGAGAGAGAGACAGAGAGAGAGACAGAGAGAGAGACAGAGAGAGAGACAGAGAGAGAGAGAGAGACAGAGAGGGAGAGACAGAGAGGGAGACAGAGAGGAGACAGAGAGAGAGACAGAGAGAGAGAGCAGAGAGAGAGACAGAGAGAGAGAGACAGAGAGAGAGACAGAGAGAGAGACAGAGAGAGAGACAGAGAGAGAGAGACAGAGAGAGAGAGACAGAGAGAGAGAGACAGAGAGAGAGACAGGAGAGAGGAGACAGAGGGAGAGAGACAGAGAGAGAGAGACAGAGAGAGAGACAGAGAGAGGCAGAGAGAGACAGAGAGAGACAGAGAGAGACCTAGAGAGACAGAGAGAGACAGAGAGAGACAGAGAGAGACAGAGAGAGACAGAGAGAGACAGGAGAGACAGAGAGAGAGAGAGAGAGAGAGAGAGAGAGAGGAGAGACAGAGGAGAGAGAGAGAGAGAGAGAGAGAGAGAGAGAGAGAGAGAGAGAGAGAGAGAGAGACAGAGAGAGACAGAGAGA